>NW_019167860.1:21045627-21645627 GCF_002303985.1 Durio zibethinus
TTATAATAATGCTGCAACAATACTGTTTTGTTTGCTCTTTCTGAGAGGACATTGTAATTGGTCCTAAAAATTTAACAACCCCCAAGCATAGTGTTAAGACTTAAGACAGCCTCACCTCAGGTCCTTGAAACTATCAGGGGAATTGGGCCCTGGAATTTTTTTTTTTTTAACAAAAAAAACAACTTACTAGCTTGCATAAAAAACAGGATGGAGTCAGGTCTTTGGATGCCTTCTTTTTTGGCCTGGAGAAATGGTTTAAATCAATTTGCAGGTAACTAGTCGTTAGGGATTGGACCTATTGGCCTGGGCTGTGGCCTGCCTGATTCCGGAGCAATTGATTATTTTCTAGATGGATAAGGTTGCCAAGATTGGATTCCTTTTCAATTTGTCCTCGAAACTTGACAATATTTTCAAGTACATTTTTTTTATGTAAGAAAAAAAGGGTATTCTTTGTTCTAATTATTATCACTCTTCTCTGATTCATAGAAAGCTTTTTTTATTTACGAGGAAATGAGACTTTAGAATTCGGTAGAATATTATTTATAATTGTTGTAATATAATTAATTAATAATAATTCAATATTGTGTGGGATCTGTAAAAAAATTATATAAAACTCATACTATTTAGGTTTTGCTTGGTTGAAATAATGAAAATAAGTGAAATGAAAATTTTGTTAATCTAATGATTAAGCTATAAAGTAAAAAAGTTGTTATGAATGTTATCCATTAAATTAGTAATTTTTTCATCAGTACGTTTTTCTATTTTTCCTATCAAGCAAAACCTAAAAGTATGGAGTTTATATAAATTTTTTTATTATAATTGGTTAATTATAGTATTAATAATAAAGAGCATTATAAATGATACGAATCCTTTGAATTCAGTCATTTAATCAAAAAATATATGCATTTGTCGTTAAAATCAAATAGTCAATTATTCAAACTAAGAGTTTAGCTCAAATTATTCATATAATTATTTTTTAAAAATTAGCATCAATAATAGTTTTATACATTCAAATCTCAGTAACTTTTTTTATTTTTAGATTATGAATTTTTGTTAAAGAAAAATTCTAATATTCTCATTGACGAAAACTTAACTTTACATAAAACAAAAATTAGAAAAAAAAAGAAGTAAAATTTTAGAAAGCAATCAGTTAATTCCCAAATTAACTTGCTTATATTTTTCTCCTCTTGGAGATGTAATCATCCCTCACAATTTTCCACAATATAACAGTTTCAATTTCTTCCCCATTGATAATGAAAGCTAGTCATAGTCCATTGAATTATGCACTATTTGTGGTTAACCCCTTTTCATGGAATGCATTTCCATAAGGCACATCAATGTACTACTCTCTCACATTCTAACACATGGGTGTGTGGACCTTCAACATTCTCTTAATTTTCTCAAATTTCTTTATCTTTGTTTTTAAGATCTTTCCCAAATTGTCTACTTACAACTTTATTGAAATTTATGAAAAATGTAATAGAAAAGTATTTCTTTCTCTTGTTTTAGCTCACTAATATGTATATATCGATTTAATTCCACATAGATGTGAGATCTGATTTCTTTAATAAAAATATTTTTTGTGATATTCAACAAAGACAAACAATTATAATAAGATTGAATTAAAGAAAAATTTAAAAAAGAAATAATAATTATCATTACATATGAAAATTTATGAATAATGAATTGATTATAAAATAGGTACTAACAATAAGTACAAATATCATCATAAACCATACTATAAACATTTTCATTTATGATTTTTTATTGTCTTATTGCATTGCTTGACTAGGTATTATGCTTATTAGAAAGAGATCAAAGTATGATTATATGAAATTTAAGTATTTGATTTAATAATTTAATATATGATATCACATTTTTAAATTATTATTTTAATTTTTTAAAATAAAAAAATTATGTTAAAGAATCATTATAAATTGTGATTATTAATTATTAGTGTTAATAGATATTATTTTTATTCATTATCTCTACCTTTTCTACAGTATGCATGATTATAAATTTTTGTTAAAATTTTAAATAATAATAATAATAACAACGAGGAAAAGAAGGAAGAATGTGGAAATAGTGGGGCCCACAAAGATGGGCCCATATCCCATTGTCAGTGACGAGGGTCTGACATGACAAGCAAACCAAAGAGTGTCTGCATAGAAGCATTGGATTCCAAAAATTTGTCGTCAAGAGAGGGCACTGGAAAACGACAGGTCGTCGTGGATTGGTCATCACCGCATTTTTTGCGGGCGGGCCGTGGCTTAGACAAAACACAAAAAAATATATATATTATTTTATTATTTATAATAATAATATTATTATTATTATTATCATCTTTGCTCTGTTGGTGTCGCTTTGCAATTGACATTATCATCATGCAAGTAGGATCGAAGTTGATGCTTGGAATTATGCCTTTCTTTATCTTGTCTTTTGTCTCTTGCAAATTCGAGCCGGCCTTTTGCTTTTTTTTTTTTTTTTTTGCCTTAAGACAAAAATTCAATAATTAAGAATAATATATTTTTATTTTTGAAAATTAAGTTTTTTTTTAATTATTATGTCTAACCAATGTGAAATATGATGGGTTTAGATAATGAGAAAATTTGATGAAAATTTGAGATTGAATACGGAAGGTGGATATTGATGCATATTGGCTTAAAAACAATCATTAAGAAGAGAAAGGATCCAACTTTTAATTAAATATATTTTATTTTGAGATAATGAAAATTCAAAATTACTTATAAAAAAAAAAACACATACATATATCATTGAATCAAATTTTTAAATTAATTTTATCATTTTGAAAAAGAATTATTGAATCTAACTTTCGTTTGATATTTTATTTTTGTTTTTATCTAATAATTTATTGAAAAAAATGATGTGATAGAACAAACTTAACCTAATTAAAACACAATCCAAAAAAAAAAAAAAAGAATTTGTATTGAAATAACTTGGTGCTTGTGTTGCAAAAATTCAAGGGTAATTAAATTTGGATTTGGTGAGGATTGAACATTATTTAATGTGAGTCAAGTTGTATACAAATAATTCACGACATAGTAATTATAAGTGCCTAATTAGATTAATAGGCTTGCTAGCTGTTTATTTTAAATTGGTTTTCCTTAGTTCTGTTTTATTCATTTACTAGGTCTAGTTTATTGGTCTCATACTAGGTTTAGAGTTTAGACTATATGTATAGAGGTAAAATCATCTACATTTTCATTTACTCTATCACTTTTCATGATTGGACTATCTTTAAAAAAAGTAAATTATAAGATCATGGACTTAATTTAAATTATGAATCACATCTGAGTTATATATATATATATATATATATATAGGATGAGCATAATCCATGGTGGAAAAGGGCAGAAATCTTTATTTCAAACCAAGATTCTACGTCCTTCTGAAAGCTCTTTAACCACTAAAACAAGGTGTTTAAGATATTACATTGGAGTATTTGACTCATTGATTAGTATATAATTTTCTTATTCAAAGAATAAGAGTTGAAAATTTTTTCAAATTAAAAAAAGTTATGAATCAGTTAGTCCATCAATCAAAATCCAACCCAATCTAAATCAATTTGAAAGGCTCTCCAATCTGTACTATGGGTATGGGCCGAATTCATTAATATATAGCCTAATGCCCAAATATGTAATTGGGGTCTTCTTTGGTCAGTGATCCTTTACTTCAATCAAGACACCTAACTGCTTGGAGCATGAAATGCTGATTTTAAGTATATTAGTGCAAATGAACAGGTGTTTGGATTATGGAAATGCATGAGTATTGGGCTTGGATGCAATTGGTGTAAAATGATGCCTTTCTTTGTAGCAGCATTCAATTTGTTTTGGAATTATCATTTTATCTAATAGTGAAAGAGATTTTAGGCCCTAATAGGATTGGTTAAACTAAGAAGTTTTTAACTGTTTGAGATAGTCCCAGCATGCCCTTTTTGCATGAAGTTCCAATCAGCAAGCATAAATGTCTGACACCTGGCAAGTTATCTCCTCGTCGACCTGTTCCAAATCATAAACAAAGGCCACAGTATGTCAAAACTCTGACGGCACCTGGAAATGCTAGTGGACTCGAACTGCAAGAACTAAAGGGCATAGAATGCATGAGAGCTTCTGGCAGGCTTGCAGCACAGGTTCTCAATTATATATGCTGGGATCTTTCGGTTTTTCTTGTCATTGTAAAAGTCTATAGTTATTAAGCTGCGTTCTCGGTACAAAGCAGCCTTGCAATCTATCATTTTTCTCCTGTTGTTAGTTTACATAATAAACAGTTGGAGAGCTGCAGTCGTGCATGAATATAAAACATAAGAGGTTGGCAGCTTGTCAGAAAGGTTTGGACTTAATTTGGATGTTCATTCTGTTGTCAGCCAGGCATATCACAACTGTTTTTGTTCATACAAACAACTCTTTCTGTGATTGCTGAGATGTGGAATCTTATGATTTATATGTACAGTGGGCTGAGAAGAGGAGGTACGAGATTGCTTGGTTAATATCTTCTGTTTTAAGAGGTCATTTACATGCTTTTAATCCAATCTTTTCAATGGCGTCGAGATGTTTGGTAAGGTATTGCTTCGACTCTCTATGGATATAATTTCGTGGAATACTTTATGTTAAATGGTGCACTAGTTTATATTGATTCTGATAAGTGGCAATATTTTCCCTACATGTTTCAGCATACATAAACGATTTTGCCTTCGACAAGGAATTTCATCACCCATTTCAGATCTTACTGAGAGATTGCTACTTGACGAACTTGACCCCCTGCAATACCTCAAGAGTTTTTGTATGAGTCACCTCTACTTGATGAGGTGCGGATTTCTCTTAGCTAGGGTGTTCTTAGATGTTTCATGGGGATAAAATGACTCATAAATGAATTCGGGTTAATGCATGAATTTGCAATTTTCTGTGTTTATTTGCTAGGTTACATGGATGTCCCTATATGTTTCTTATTTGTGTGTTGATTTTGAAATTCAGGTGGATATACAAGCTCTTGTGTCACAGACCTAAAGAAGAGTCATGAATCCCACATCGAAAATAATAGGAGGGTCACTGGGATATAAAAGAGTTCACACTACCTCTGCCTTGTGAGGCGTCTTTTGTAGGATAAAACCATGAGATCAAAGGGGCCAGAGCGGACAATACCTCACAAATATGTGAATAGTGACAGTTAGGCTGATCTGAGACGTCGGATAAGTGGATGCCCAGATCCCAGAGCCGCGCGGGTTTGGAACTTAAGTCTCGACCCGTGACAAGTGATATCAAAGCCATCCCTAAACCGTTCGATCCACGCCAAGCACCTCGAGGGAGGTAGGCAAGGTGACCAGCCTCCGCGATGAGAGTATTACGAGGTTGGGTGGGGGAGAATATCACAGATCTAAGGAAGAGTCCTGAATCCCACATCGAACATAATAGGAAGGTTACTGGGATATAAAAGGGTTCTCACCACCTCTGCACATCGAACATAATAAGAGATCTAAGGAAGAGTCATGAATCCCACATCGAACATAATAAGAGGGTTACTGGGGTATAAAAGGGTTCTCACCACCTCTGTCTTATGAGGCGTCTTTTATAAGACAAAACCGTGAGGTCAAGGGGGCCAAAGCGGATAATACCTCACAAGGGTGTGAACCGTGCCGGTTAGGCTGATCTGAGACGCCGGATGAGTAGAATGCCCGGGTCCCGAAGTCGCGCGAGTTCGGAGCTTAAGTCTCGACCCGTAGAAGAGTCCTGAATCCCATATGGAACACAATAGGAGATCCCACATCGAACATAATAAGAGGGTTACTGGGGTATAAAAGGGTTCTCACCACCTCTGTATTATGAGGCGTCTTTTATAAGACAAAACCGTGAGGTCAAGGGGGCCAAAGCGGATAATACCTCACAAGGGTGTGAACCGTGCCGGTTAGGCTGATCTGAGACGCCGGATGAGTAGATGCCCGGGTCCCGAAGTCGCGCGAGTTCAGAGCTTAAGTCTCGACCCGTAGAAGAGTCTCGAATCCCATATGGAACATAATAGGAGGGTCACTGAGGTATAAAAGGGTTCTCACCACCTCTGAGGTATAAAAGGGTTCTCACCACCTCTGTCTTATGAGACGTCTTTTATAGGACAAAACCGTGAGGTCAAAGGGGCCAAAGCGGATAATACTTCACAAGAGTGTGAATCATATCAATTAGGTTGATCTGAGACGTCGGATGAGTGGAGGACAATCCCGTTTTGCTATCCCAACTCAAGCAGGTCACTTGATTTTACACTGGCAGTGGCTTCATTAAGTAAACATTAAGGTTGAAATTCTGTTTAAATTGTCAGCAGGATGCAAAGAATGTTAGTTTGACTGTTCCATTTCTTTTAGGTTGAATTCCTAAAACTGGTTAGATTGGGTAATCATTCTGGTGCTCTAAGTGTCGCATGCTCCCACTTAGGTCCCTTGGCTGCTAGAGACCCCAATTTGCTGAAGCCCTTGAAGGAGACTGTTGTCACTGCTTCGACCAAATGGAGCTGCACTTGTGACAGGCTTGCCTTTGCATGCTCTTGCAACTTCACTTTAGGTACTTAAAATTTGGAATTTTGCAGATTATAACCTGGGTTATATCCATGGGGGTTTTTTTTTTTTTATAACTTTGTTGTCCGTGGATCGATGGTTAATCATATATACAAATATTTTCTTTGCTTGTATAAAACTTGAGTATATGGTTTTTCATATCTTGGTTAGGATGCTTTTGGTAAGAAGCTTGGTATTGATGAGCCTCACCGTGAGTTGCCTGTTGTTTAAGCTCCCTTTTGGTAGATACATTTTGACTTTTGCTAGTTGGCTATTTGCGTTTGGTTTTGAATTATTTTTTATTTGTTTTTTTAATTTTTAATTCATTTATTAGAAAAAACAAAAGGTAAAATGAAAAACGTTTACCAAATGGAACCCATATTTAGCTATGTGATTGTTTGCTGCAATGTTAAGGATGGCGACGAGTTAAAGTGGAATTTTCTCTATCCAATTTTATATTTATAATATTCAAATTTGATTCAATTTAATAAAATATTTTATTTTTTTATATTCGAATTCGATTCGATTTAATATAATATAAAAATGTATTCGACTTATAATTAATAAAGTATTATTTTTAATATAAATATAAAAATATATATAATTAAAAATTAATTTATATATATATATATCAAGTAGGGTCGGGATAAATTTACTTAAAATTCGATTTTAATTTTGATTTTATTTTATAAATACCTAATTTGATCTCAACTCAAAATTTAATTTTCAAAAATAAAAATTATATTTTAAAAATTTAGATCAAATCAAAACTCATTAAATATGAATTAGATCAACATCTTTATGAAATGCTGCTGTTAAGAAGGTTGAATTTATCTCGTTGTTGAAATAACAAGCAGCTGGGAAATAAGTTGGTGCTGCGAATGTGGCTTAGCAGATGTCTGATAAGGAGCATGTAATGGCCAAAATCTCAACTGTGTTGTTGCTTAGCATGCAGCTGGGATTGACCATGCCTAAATTTAGTTCGCATCCTTTTGTTTCGAAAAAAAAAAAAAAAAATGGAAGAAGCATGCACACACACACAATGGTTCTGGGCTTTGAAGTTACTGCTTTCTATGGGCTTTAGTGATAAGGCCCATTATATTTATATTAAATTTTGAATTCTTCTTCTTTGCTCCTCTATTCATTTTCCTTCTTATCAAATAGTTTTTTTTTCCTTATTTCACATTTCAAGGTGCTTATCCCAAAAATTTGCTTGTTATTTAGATAAAGAAAGATACTATCACATTTACAAGAGTTAGTTAAGTTGGTAAAGGGAGGAATTTTGTTTTGTTGTCAATCAATTTTTGTGGAAACTATTTTGAAAATAAAATTCTAAATATACTAAATGAAAAAAATAAATCCTTAAATTTATTAAAAAAATTCAAATAAAACTTGGGATATCCCTTAACTGTATTACTAAAAAAAAAATTAATTAGTAAAAAAGACGATAATTCACATCTTAACTGAGTCTTCTACTAAATTTATGGAGTAAGAAGCGAAAAGATAGTAGCGCTTATCCATAACTAATGATCATATTAATTAAAAGAAGAGATTAAATTTTGAGTGCATTGAAATACTTAAATGTCACGTCCCCGAATCCGACATGTCTTTTTTTTTTTTAACCACGCAAGAGAAATTCAATAAAAATACAGCTTTTCACCGACACAATCAAAACATCGACTATTTGTTTTGTTGCTCCAATAATTTAAAAAACCCATGTTTGATAGATGGTTTAAAACGCAAGCTAACCATGTCCAATCGCCCATGTGAGACAAGAATTTTGACAATCTCCAACAGCAATGGCTTAATGATAGTTAAAACTCTCAATAACATTACTTAATTAAGTTTTTTTTAACTTATTAGTTGCTCACCCTTTCATCTCTCTAAACTACATTTAACAATTTATGTATTATTGTTATATAAAATATTGATAATTTATAAATTACAATTCATATTAATATAAAAATATAAAATATATTTTTAATTTTATTAAATTTATTTATCAATTTTATTAAAATTTTAAATTATATTATTTTTATATTTTTTATTTATATTAATTTTATATTATATTATTATATCTTATTTTAAATTATCATATTTATTCCAAATCTCACCTGCCAAAAAAAAAAGGCCTCACTGATGAATTATGTTTCTAATTTATTTCTGGTCATTAATGTTTCTCAAACTCTATGAAATATTAAAACTTGCCTAGATGCCACAAATGGACACAGCGTGGGGCTCACGTCGCCAGACATCCGATATCCAATGTTTGATGGTATGAGTTTTTTTGGGTTTTTTTAATTATTATTTTGAATTCTTCTTGATGCTTCAAATTTAAGGAAAAGAGTCGAAAGAAAAAAAAAACATGTGACTTGGGATAGGTAATAGGTTTGTCGAAAAAGTCAATTGCATTCGCATAGTGGGGGCTCTGGCTAGAGCCTAAAGCATCATGCTTTTCAAGTGTTGCTCCAGCTCTAATAATTGTTTTCCTTAAAAAAAACAAAAATTGCTTTCCTTCATATGCTACCACTATATTCTCAATGAGTCGAAGGGAGTAAAGATATTTTTGGATATTTTAAGTTATGATCATATTCAAATCTAAAATCTTTAATTTTAAAATAAATTTTAATATGATTAAACTAACCATTTAGTAATAAAAAAAATTATTGCTCAATTACAGTTATACTAATAGAGAAAAGTTAATAATTATTTAGTTGTTAATTTAAGATTTAAAATTTTAATTTTAACGTAAATTAAGAAATATGAATATATACATCAGTCAATTGATTTTTTTTTTATATTTGGGAATATCAAATTTTAAATTATAATTATTATAATTAAGAGTTACTATTTCAATAAAAAAATTTTATTTATAATTAGAGTGGAAAAGGGTTGTGAAATTAATATTGCAAGGTCCAATTAACATTTGGCTAAAAATCAAAGGTCCAACTAACATTATTAATGTCTAACAAAATTGGCGACTCAGGCTTCAAAAGAAAATTTTTCTTAATTGGCCGCAATATTAAGAGAAGTCTTTCATTTTGAAATAATTTTCCAAGGAAAATTACTGTATCATCCACTATAGGTCAAAACAAGTCATTTTCTCAAGTCTCTTCATTGTTTTTTTTTTTTTTTTTTTGGCCAACATTTCTTTATTAGAGAGGTTATGGTTACATCAGATACTAGAATTATGCTTTCCCGAAAATGGCATTCTTTCAATGTTTTTTTTCCCTTCTATGGAGTCAACTCTATACATGTGAAAAAGTCAAAATTGTATGAAAGCTTAACATATATAATTTTTAAAATATGTTGATTTTTTTAGATTTAATTATTTATGTATTTATATCACATAAAATATTTAAATTTTATTTCACACAAAAATTATATGTAATAATTTATGTTAATAAAAAATATAAAATATATTTTTTGATTTTATTAAATTTAAATATAATTATTGTTAAAATTTAAATAGTTTTATTTTTATATTTTATATTTATATCATATTCATATCTTATGATTGTATCATTATTTAGATTAATAAATTTATTTTTTTAATTTGTTAATGAAAAAAGTAATTAATTTGCAAAAAAAAAAAAAAATTCCTTCATCATTATTCATTTCCCCGTTTTCAACAAAGATAACAAGAAAAATCATAAAAAATTGTGGAAGTCATGAACTAGCACCCCGATCCATATTCATCAATCATAAAAAATTCCTTTTGCAAAAGTTGAAGAACAACACATTGTAATTAATAATGGGCATCAGGAATATTTCCACAATATAAACAATTCATATATGCCTGGCAACATGGAAGCCAACAGCATATTTCCTCAAGGCTTTTTATTTTTCCTTTTACATATTTATATATATATTTTTTATGTAAACAATAGCTTTATTTCCCTCAATTATTGCCACTGATTTTGATGACCAATTCTGGTGGTTTGTTTGTTACAATGTCAGTTAAAACTTGCTTTAAACATTATGTTTAACTAAAAAATATATATTAGTTTTTTTTTTTTTGCTGAAAAAAAAAGAAAGAGAAAGAGAGAGAAGTTATTTTATTTTTGGGATTTAGGGCTTTGATGATTATTACATTAAATTACAAATTATTTAAAAAATTATTGACAGCGAAATTCGAGCATATATTTTACAATAAAAAAAAATTAATTAGTTAGTTTAGGTTTGACAGAATGATCATGTCCAAAAAGGGATTTAGTTAACAATTTAGGTAAGAAGGTCTCTTTGGGGGGAATAGGGGCCTTGAAACAAATCATGCTCAATTATAGGCGTTAGGCGGACGGAGTCCATTATGCAGGCAGGCAATAAAAATAATTCCATTCTTTCATATTCTTTCAAAATTCCATGCTCTACTGTTATAATATACTAAATGTGTTTGAATCATACAAATGTGGAGAAGAAATAAATTAAACAATTTTCTTTGTTCATTTGGAATTTAAAATGGGAAATAAGAAAAAAAAAAAGAGATAAAAAAAGTGAAGGATTCCAATTTCCAAAACCATGTTTTAATTTTTTATTTTGGTTTTAAGTGAATAAAACAACTCTTAAATATCAAGCCATATCAAAGTTCTACTTATTACTGAATGTGTCATGACGAAATATTAGAGTGAATTTTTTTAAAATTATTCAAGAAAAAAAATTAAATTCAATCAAAATTTGATTAATATATCGTTTTATAAAAAAGAATTTTAAATTAAAATACAAAAAATTATATATAATGAAATTTAAAATTTTAATTTGATAAATTTTATTTTTTTTAAAAATTACACGTATTAAATTTTAAATTTAATTTATTCTATATCTTTTATTCTATTATTAAAACATGGTAAAAAAATCACTTAATTAATTACTAACCCTACATCATGATAACACCTGCATGCATGCCTGCGCTTTCCGCACAAATTTTAAGAAATTAATTAATAAATTAAATCATATAATGTTCAAATGTAAGCAAGCTGTAAGCTTAGTATTTTATTAAAAAACTAAATGTGTAATTTTCATAAGATAATAAATATGTTTCACATCTATATTTTGTAAATTTACAATAATTTATTCTTTTGGGCACTGTGGTAAAGAAATCTGCGTGGGGCTGTTAAGCAAGTCAAACAAGGCATTTTTTTCCCAGTACTTAGTCTTTCATTGTTATCCTGTGATCAATTGACCAGGGATTAGCAGCTTCATCATGATTAGATAATAATTGACTTTACAAATGTTGGTTTGATAAAAAATAGTTTTTTTCTTTTTTTAGTTAATTAAATTTGATTTTTTTATATAAAAATATTTTTTTATGAATTTATTAAATAAACGTAAATAAAATTTATTTGATTTTGAATTTAAGAATAATCAGGAAAGGTTTATGGGAAAAAAAATTAAATTACTAAAAGAATTGTGAAAAAAAAAAAAAAAGAAGAAGAGATAAACAAAGGAAACGAAACAAAAACTTATATAAAGTTTTATAGATAAAATTCATGAAATTTTTTATTATAAATAAGTAAATAAAAATTTTAATAAAAAATATTAAATTGATAGAATTTAATGTAAAGATCAATAATATTTATAAATAAGTAAATAAAAATTTTATTAAAAATATTATTTATAATTATTGTAACACTTCAAATCTAATATTGAAAGAATGTATGGATATAATATGATATATATGTAGATATCTAAATTCAAATTTTGTGATATATTTTTTGTAAGATAAAATTGTGAGATTTTCAGATCAAAATAGATAATATTTTACAAGTTGAGTGTGGATATCTACAAATGATATCAAAGCAATTATCAATCAACAAGAACTAAATGTTATATTGTGAGAGTCATTAAATGTTCTATGGTGAGGAACTATATCTATAATCTCAATATCTGATATGATCTTGATATTGTAGTTGGATTCGGTTTGACAGAGATATTAAGAGATTGTAATGCTCATAATCATACATTGAAAGAATATATGATATTGTATAATATATATATATATATAAATATTTAAATCTAAATCTATAAAATATATTTTGTGGGATAAATCCGTGAGATTTTTGAATCAAAGTAGATAATATTTTACGTATCGATTGTAGATCTCGATACTTGTTAAATGATAAAAATTTTATAAATTTTTTACTAAAAATATTTATTTAATAAATATATCAAAAATTTTTTTTTTGTAAATTTTATATATTTGATATATGTGATGAGATTTTTTAATTTTTTAATTTATTAAATTTAAATTTAAAATATTATTTTTAATAAAAAATTTTATAAAATTAACTTGTTTAATTTCACGTAAGTCTTTTACAAAAAAGGTAGATGAGACGAAGTCTAATGTTGACTGCTTGGTTGCTTATAATGAGGACTCTCAAGGATGATGACGACATATCAACAATCCAAACCAACTTGGATTCCTTTCCAACAAAATTGTTGCTTTGGCAATTGAGTTGTGGTTTGACATTAAATAGATTTGGTTGAATGAAAGAGTTAAGAGGAACGCGTTTGCTTTAATCCGTGACGATTGAAACATTCAAAGCTTAGAATTATGGAAAGAAAATTCTATTAATCATGAAGATGGTAACAAAATATGTAAATTTCTCCCTTGAACAGTCAACAATGAATTTTATGAAAAAGTCAATAACCATATGATCTCTGAAAATATGATGAGATCTTGTTATCTAAAATGCTAATAGTTTATGGATTAAAATACTAAAATAGTGAAGAAATGTGTAAAAAGAAAAAAATAATTTTAATTAATAAAATAAACTTTTCCTTGTCAACAAAAAAAAAAAAAACTTAGGTTTTGCTTTTGTGATTTAAATTTCAACATATGTATTATAGAAAAAAAATTAATATATATTTTTTAGATCTGATAATTTATATATTTATATTATATTTATTTATTTTAAATATGAAAATTATTGTGTTACAATATTAATTTATATGCTTAAACATAATACACATTTATCAAAATTTCAAATTCATATATGTTGAGTTTATATTTAATGTATCGTCAGTATATAGATATTATATATTATCAGTGAATCAAATGATATTAATTTATCAATGACCAAATATAAATGTTTACTAACACTTAACATAATTATATAAAAACTTAATTTATTTTAAATGTCTCATTAATGAAATAATATATTCTAATTTTTTAACAACACATCAAATATAAACTCATATATAGTTTATAAAAAATTTAATCTATCATTTTCATATTTTTTCATGTAATATTATTTTATCATGTATAAAATTATTAAATTTATATTTTTAATTTTAATATTGTGACTTATTTTATAAAAAATACAAAAAAATTAAAATTCACTCCAATTTGATTATTTCAACCATTTGTCATAAAAAAATAATAATGCCCATTGCAGCATAGAAAATATAAATAAATAAATAAATGAAAATACTTAATACTACTATTACTTAAAAAAAAAAAAAGCAGAAATCTGTTTTAACATTATTAATTATCATTAAAAGAAAACAAAAGTCCAAGTCAAAGAAGAGTCGGTAGCTTCCACTTGACACGCTCTAAGGCCGTGCACTTTAGTTAGATTCGAGTTTCATGCTTTGCTCATTGCTGGGCCTTACCAGATTTCAGGCATCTGTTTCTTTCGTACCAAAAACATATTTTTTTCTTTTCCTTTAAATTATTTACACACAAGAAAAAAGTTTTAGATCAAAACAAAGAAGCAAGCGGTAAAATGTTTTTGATAACAATAATAAAACAGGTAAAAAAAAAACAGCTGTTTCGCTTTCATGTTATTGTTTTCAACGACGGACGGCTTTGCCTCTTCTCTTTGGCTTCTACCTCTTCTGATTCTCTTTCTGTTTTTTGCTTTTAGCTTTTCTTTGGGGTTGTTTTAGTAGCTGAGAGTACATAGGAAAACGAGATGGATAGTAACAATGAAGCCTTCTCTTTTTCTTCTTCTTCTTCTTCTTCTTCGGCTTTGTGATTGTACATACTTTAATCTCTTGCTTTTGTTTTTGCTTCTGGGGTTGCTTCAGCTTCTGCAGAAATATCAATGGCTCAGTATATCTGTGTATTTAACAAGGTACCCTTTATTTTTCACTTCATTTTCCTTTGTTGGTGTAGTAATATGCTTTTTGTTTTGTAAAAAGAAGTGGGGTTCTTTTGTAATGCTTAAAGAAGACTAAAATTTTTGTCAAATGGCCCTGGATTGTGTCGGTTGGTGTTAAAGCTCAAATTTTTTGAAGAAAATGTTTGATTTTTCTTTATTTCCTGTTCAAACAATTTCTTTTCTTAAGTTAATATTTCAGTTTTGTAAATCATATATTGATGGGTTTGAAGGATAATGCTTTATTTTCCCTCTTTGCATGTTTGGATCTGGGTTTTCTTTCACTGGTTCTTATGCTTGTTTGTATATTTAAATTGGGCGATTTCTGGATAGCTATTATCTATCTGTTTAAAACCAACATTGCATTTATTTTTTTCTGTTTTAGGACTGTTTTTATTATTTTTTCTTAGTGTAAATTACTAAATTGGCTACTGTTTTAACTTTACTCTTCTATTTTTCTGTTTCTTTTTCTTTTCCAGGAACTTTTACTTTTTAGCTTGTCTAGTTTAAATTAGTTTGAAATATGTCTCATAAAATTTTCCCATTATTTTCTACTAAATGTATTTGCTTGCATACCAATTTTTTAACCTCTTCCTGTTATATCCTTCAATTTTATGATAATTTGGGTTGTATATTGTCTCTTTCTATGCAGGATACTCTCATCATAAAGCCTCCTAAGAAATCTCTGTTGTTCTTAAGGACAATTGTTTTATTGTTTGCTATGGTGTGTGGTGTTTATATCTGTACAATCTGTTTAAAGCAGATAAGTACTGTCACCAAGATCAAATTTCAGAACATCCTAGTCAGTGAAAGGCCGTCTCCAGATAGTAACATTATTAAACAATTAGAAGCTCAAATTCCCACCTTGCATTATCCTAAGCCTGAAAGTTTTAGCAGGTAAGCAAGAATACTTTTATTTTGATTTTTTTTTGTGTTTTGCTTTTGGGTTTCGCCAAATTTGCTTAAGTTTAGCTATTGATACTTTGCCAGGGGTGAATGCACTCAGAATCCGGTACGGTTCTTTGCTATAGTATCAATGCAAAGGTCTGGAAGTGGCTGGTTTGAGACTTTGCTAAATAGTCATATTAATGTAAGCTCAAATGGGGAGATATTCTCTGTAATGGATAGGAGGAAAAATATTTCGACTATTATACAGACTTTGGAGAAAGTTTACAATTTAGACTGGCTCACTAGTGCTTCCAAGAATGAGTGCTCTGCTGCAGTTGGCTTCAAGTGGATGCTGAATCAGGTAAACATTGTAGTATTTTCACTTATAACAGTGAAAATTTGCCAGTACGATTTTATTTAAAACCATGGCTGTCATCATGTGGTCAAGGCTTAACACTTGTGTTCATTCCTGGCTCAAATATCATTGGTAGAAGTTGATGCTCATCCTCTATCATTCTTCACCCCACACCTTGTTAGAAGTCTAACTGCCTTAGAACTTCGAAATTTGATTCAGGTAGATGGTAGGTTCTTATTTTTCTTATTTTTGTTTGTCTTGACCAAGTGATTTTATGAAGTTCAAGTGAGAAAAGTGCTGGCTTGTTGTCAAGTTGACAGAATTTAACGAGAAAGAATCAGAGCTATCGATCTATTTGGTATTAGCATGATTTATTCACATAAGGTAGTTTAGTCAGTTCCAGTTTCTAGGATACCTTTGTGTTCCTGTTTGGTCTGTCATAAAAAATGTTTTAACGAATTCCCTTCCTAAAAGAAAAAGAATTGGTAAGGGAGTGGTTAGGAGACCTCTAATTGTCTTATCTTTTGGTAATTTCAGGTAAATTTTTTTGGTAAACTGTGCCCTCTCCCGGTTTACTAATCTTCTTGTACGTTTTATCTATCTGGATTAGCTAAGCAAAGTAGACTTATTTCTAGATTTCTGATTTTCACGTCTTCAAAACTCTGTATAATGATTAGCCATAGAAGCAACAATGCAATAGAACACTGAAATTGAGATGGTGGCAATCCTATGTGATGGATGGAAATTATTTGCATTTAAGGAGCTGCTTGATGTTCCATAGCTAACTGCTTGGTGGATTTTTCTGCAGGGATTGATAGAGCACCATAGAGAAATAGTAGAATACTTCAATAATCGGGGTGTTTCTGCCATATTTCTCTTCCGAAGAAATTTGCTTCGAAGGATGGTTTCAGTGCTTGCAAATTCGTATGATCGCTATGCTAAGCTATTAAATGGAACCCACAAGTCTCATGTTCATTCACAGGAAGAGGTCTCTCTCCTTATCCCACTTTCTCTCTGCTCTCTATCGTAGACTCACTCATTCACTCATTTTTTCACTTTGTTCGGCAATTGAACTCATTATTGCTGGTCACTTAATGTAGGCTGCTGTTCTTTCAAGTTACAAGCCAATAATCAATTCTACATCATTAATAAGTGACCTGAAAGAAATGGAGATGGCTGCTGGGAGGGCTTTAGAATACTTCAATAGCACCCATCACATGGTTTTGTACTATGAGGATCTTGTCACAAACCAGACGGTAAGGCTAGTGACAGGCTTTCATGAAATGTTTATGGAATTTCCTGACTGATAAACAACTTTTCTTAAATGTCCTAGAATAAGCATCTTCTCTTCTTAATGATTTGCCACCCCCCTCGCCAATGCCATATTTATAATTTATTTTTCTAGATTCTTTTATTAGAATTTGTCAAAGTGATTGAAACTCTTGAGGGATCTAAACTTAATCATTAAACTTAACCATGGATCTATGTTAATTGTATTTTCATGTACTTAACTTGTCGCCCCACTCCATGTCATTGTTTCTCATGCTTGTACCAGAAACTAAAAGATGTTCAAGAGTTGCTAGGCCTTCCACAGATGGAATTAACGAGTCGCCAGGTCAAAATACACAAAGGTTCATTATCTGATTTTGTGAGCAACTGGGATGATGTGAACAAGACACTAAATGGGACGGAATACGAGAGTTTCCTCCGTGCTGACTATGAATGACTCCTTTGCTAACAAAAAGAATGGTGTAGACTGTAGATACCTTCTTCAGCTAATTTTTATTGCTGAAGCTGACAGGACATTCACTGTGTTTGAAAATTTTGGCTGCCATGAAGGCATGGTGTTCATCATGCTGGCAACACTCAGGTGATCAATACCGTGTTGAGCCCTGTAACACTTCTTTTCTCTTGATTTGAATTTTATTGATCAGATAGACGGCTTGTACATGTCAGCTAATGGCAATTTGGGTGAATCAATTGTTCATCCTTCAATTAGTGGTTTTTTCCCTTTTTGTCCATCAGGATTCTGTTTTTTTGTACTACAGTATTGGTTCTTGCTTTTGAGTTTCTCTCTTAGTGTGCCACACGCACTCACACATGAAGAAAATTAACAACTTGTGAAACTGGGCTGGAGTAAAACTCTTCAATATTTCGGCTCCGTTAATTTTTTGAAAAAATGGTTTTCGAAAAATAATTTTTAAAAAATATACATTTTATGCATTTTTTGAATTAAAATAGATTTTTTTATTATTTGGATGAGCTAATAAAAATATTTTTGGTTGTATGATTATTTTTTGAAGAATCTTTATTTTTTAAAATAATATTAATATAATTATTAAAATATTATTTATTAATATAATATTATTTATAAATAAAATTATATTAAAAAATATTGATAAATAATTTTATTCATAACAGTTTTCTTTTCTTTCAAATTTATAAGATAATTTAAAAAAATGATCTTATTTTTTATTGATTAGTAAATTATTTTTCATTAGTCGATTAGTTTTTTATCAAATAAATATTTAAAAGTGTTAAAATTAATTTAAAAATTTTTTTTTCACGAAAACAAACGAAATGTTCCTTCGAATGATTGCATGCATTAAAATCATTGCCACAAGCAACTGTCGTCCTTGTTTAAGTTTGGGTCACCTAAGGAATGGTTTTCTGATTGCTCATTTATTACCAGTTATCGGATTTGGTTTTAACCCTATGCCAGAGCCCTGATAATTTGGATGAACCACCTTTTCATTTAATGGGCTTTTTCTGTTTAGGCATTGGCCCAATATAAACACGCACTTCACATTCAGAATGAAAAATTGGTGAAGCAAATCAAACCAGATTAATTCAGTTTTGCTTGGAAGGCAGATGGCCCTCAATCCACAGCTCCAAGTCAGAACAGGATTTGAGCCATTCCTTGGCAGCAAGGAAAGAAATATCATCCCCCGCATCACCAGCAGATAGCTTAATTAAGTGCTTTTGATGATTCATTTGCTGCCTATAGAAAAAAAAATTTCAAACCACATCAGGTCACAGCCCTTGAGGTGTTGATCATTGCATGTTCTCTTATCACAGCAGTTGAGGGCATAAGATTAAGCCCTTGCAGAGGCTTTAAAGTATAGTTATATATGTATTAGTGCATACGTATGTTAGAATTTCCATGTGTGGGAACTGCGTTTAGATGCCTTAAGCTTTATTGACGGTTTGGAGCATAGATCAGCTGGATGCAAATGTTCTGCCATATCCATGTTGTGTGAACTTTGGTATGGATATATCAAATGTATGCATGCCATTGATCCATGCATTAAGGCAGTGAATCAAAGCAGTAGGCTTCAGTGGGCTTTGTCTTGTTTTTTCTTTCCTCTCCACTTGCATCATTCAATGTCCTTTGCCCTTCATAGTACGTCGGCGTTGTTCAAAATGTGGGCCGCTTCAAGAAGCAGTAATTCGAACAAGATTTACAAGCCCAATTTTTATTTTATTTTATTTTTTATGTTTTCGAATTGTAGAATAAGGCCTTCTGCACTCATATTGTCGAGCAACCAAGCATACGGAAAGCAACAAGCATCTCCAAAAGGCAAGGATATCAAACCCAAGTATCCAATAAATTTTATTCTAATAGTATTAATATATGCCAGTTATCCCTGCCAACCATATTGTCTCAATGTAAATGTTAAGAAAAAGCTCTAAAATCATTAGATTTTTTTATAAAAAAATCATAATTTGAAAATAAAAAAAATTATAAATATTGATATTTAATTTTTAAACCTATTAAATATCATTATTTAAAAATAACTATAAATAAATTGAATTACAATCCGAATTTAAATTATTAGATTTTTTTACTCAAATTATTAAATTAATTTTTTGTTTGTAAAAAAATATAACGCTTATAAGAGAAAGGAGAACCGACAGAATTAAACCTACATCCACATATATAATTCAAAACTTCTTCAACATTAGGCTAAGAAGCGAACAGCTTAAGTTATTAAATCTTTAATGTAACTTAATTTACGTCAAGTCTGGCGAGTTAGTGGTTGTAACAAATACTACTATTAAAGGCAGTATAAAATGTGCACACTCGTCTCCTCTCAACAGTAAAAAAAATTGCATAAAGCAAAATTAACTTCACATGCAACTTGCTTTTTACTTTATAGCTTCTAAAACCTAGCTAGAGATCAGTACCCTTTTAAAAGCTACGAACAAAAGATAAAACAAAAGAGAGAATGGGGTTAAAAACAGCGAGGAGTTCTAGTTGGAAACCACAACATCTTGTCTGAACGAAAATGTACAAAATGTTTTAAAACCTTAATGAACACCATTACTTCTCCACACAACTCTCTTAAGTATTTAAATATAAATATAACTCTAATAAATCATATATATATATATATATATAACTGAACCATGATTCAATATATATATATTTTATATTTGAAGTTGTCGATTTTAATTTTTAAAATTAAAATTATAACACTATTAATAAATTATATTATTATTGACAAAATGTTCAATAATTAATTGACATTATATTCAGTTTTCACATCCTTAATCACAATAACATTGAATACAATAATGTTGTTTGTAGTAATTAAGCCACACCAGAAAATATAAGGGTGATTTCCAATTATTACTTTTTAAATATTACCAAGTCTTAGTTTGGATTTTACTATAAGTATGATGCAATGCGATTGAATTTATCATTAGTTAAATTCAAATACTAATTATAATAAGTTTCATTCAGCATAAATTTTTTATTAAATTTTTTTTTAATTCAAGTACAATAATTTTTATTATTGTTTTCAATCTTATCGATCCCAATTTTACTGGAGTATGAGAGAAAAAGGAAATGAGAAATATTGAATTAATGAATAATTGCATGATACATGCAATTGCAAACTGTTGTGAGAGTACTGTGACCATAAGCTCTATGTTGTGGTCGCATGTGAAAAAAAGATGCGAGAATTTTTAGTCAATTAATTTTTTGCACGTTGTCACACTAAGAAACCATATTTGTTGGTCTTTTGACCCCTCGTTGGCTTGCTCAGTTGCTCTCTTCTTCTATAAATAACAGCCATGGGGGAGGAAGAGGTCTATAGGCAGAGTTGCTAATAGCTGTGTTCTTCCCTTGTTTTCCATACTTCTACCAAGCTTTGCTTAGTTATATATTCCCTCCCTTTCTCCCACTCATATATTCATTCATAAAAACTAGCATTATGGCCCAAAACAAAGTACCCGTTCTTATTCTCCTTTTGCTTGTTTTCTTCCTGGAAATTCAGTGCATTGTCGGAAGGCATTTGATGTTGGACCAAGACCACCATTTCCATAAGGCCCATACTTATGGTAGAATCCTAGCAAAGGAAACAGGGACTATTCTTGATTGCAAAACAAACTTGCATGGTGTTCAAATTGATAAAGTAGCTGTTGCCGACACGCAGTCTCCACCTTCACCACCAAGTGTGGTTATAGGAGTAACCGAGGCTCCACCACCCAAAAACGAAAACGACTTCAGGCCCACATCTCCTGGCCACAGTCCTGGGGTTGGGCATTCCCTTCAAAACTAGGTCAAAAGTTTCTTGCAAAGTGCTGCATCAGTAGTACTGCTCCATCTCCAAGTTAAGCGGTCATTGCAAACAGATGGTATTTCAACATGGTGACAGCAACTTTGATCCTGGAACGAATTCAGTGTGGTTTGATTTCTCTATTTGACGTGTCTTGGTTTCAGTTTCAGTTTGAACTGTCTTAGGTTTGATTGTTGTGCGAAAATAATTAGTGTAGTCCAAGACAAAAAAACAAACAAAAAAAAAAATCAATTTGTTATCTTCCCTGTCAGTGTTTGTAAAAATATTTAGTCAAGTCAATAAGCCAATGAAATTCAAGGATTTTGTAGCTCGTTCTTTGTATATTGTTGCTTTTATCAGTGTCCCATCTGCTGTATTTGTCAAAAGAACTTTAACAAAATTCATCGGTAGTATTTCTTTTCTGCTACTAGTGGCATATCTATCGAAGTGATATAAGGTCACCAGCTGCCGTTGAGAAATGAATCTTGACATTTAATTTTGGGACCATAAAAGGATTATATATATTCTTTATTTGTTATATTACTCAATTTAAGAGTGAGTATCAAATACTAATATGTGTTGAATATAATTATACTCATTTTTTTCCAAAATTATCATATATTTAGATTGTTTTACGATTGTATCCACATTTATAATATATTTATCAAACATGGATATATCAAAGAAAATGAAGAATCCAACAATTAACATAATTCACTTGAAAATTTATTAAATAGAAAAATTGAAAACGGTCACAAAAGTATGAAAAAATAAGTACAGTCGACTAAAAAAATTAGACATTTGGCATTTGGTTGAAATTTTAAAATCTAATATAGATAATTGGAAAGTTAATGAGATTTTTTTTATAGATAATTGGAAAGTTAATGAGATTTTTTTTATAAGTTTATATAAGTGTGACTTAATATTTATGACAAATATATTACTTTTAAGGGTTTATGAACAATGATGGTGAATATAATAAATAGATCAATAATAATATAATTAATTCGCTTAGATTAAAATACATAGAATTAAGTTAAAAATAAAAAACAAATAACAATTTAATGTGAAAGCCATTTTAATTTAATACAAATACAAATGAAATTATTAGTGTATCATGCTCCTATGGCGTTATGCCATTTTAATTTAATACAAATACATACGTTATGTTTTAATTTCCAATTAGCTAACTGATGTCACAATCCCATGAATCAGAAATCAGAAATGTTGATCACATCCTTAATTATTAATTCTCCAATTAGTATTGTATAATTTCAATAAAAACAGTATAATCTCCTATCAGATATAAATATGGTCTCGACCGAACAAATATTCAACATACATGAATGTGATCATTTTGTTACTAGTAGATCCATTTCTTGAACATAAAGCATTTCTATTTTCAACGTTAAGCTACTGCATACAGTATACTTTGGAAAAATAGAAGAAATGCCGTAATTAACAAGACTACCAGCTTGGTTATAGAATTGGGGACGACCACTATTATAGGCCTCATCACTTGTTGATGGACATATTTCTGGATGGACGAATCTGGACGTTTTGGTACAATCTGTCAAACGAGTTTTAAACCATAGAGTTCAAGACTTCTACAAGTTACCATACAGAGTAACTTGTTATTCTTAGATTATTGGTCTAGGAGTCAAACACTTCTAAGTTGCATGAACTATGATATGAAGGAAAAAAAAAACTCTAGTGTTCAGAGCATACTCTACGTATTTTTGTACTGTAATACTCGGTACAATGAACCTAGACTCAGATATGTGAAGTACTGTAGTACATGGAACAGTTATCGGGAATCAAAATTAAGTTATATGCATGAGAGATTCTTCTGCTCGAGCTGAAGTAAATTTAAGTATTAACAACTAAAGTTGCAATTTTACAGCCTAGCACGGCAGAGAATCAAATGTCTTTTGTTCCCTGGTTGTGACTTTTCAAAGGGTAAAAAAGTTATTGGCAGTCTTTCTTCTCTGTGTATAATGCAGTGTGGACTTCCTCAGACGCCGGAACCAACCACAAAAAAAGTCCTTTTTGCAGGATTCTTCATTCCACTATAAGTGGAACGATTGGAGGGGGGGGGGGGGTTTGAGGGACGGCGAATTGGAGCTCATCATTTGCTTTCTTTGACTTGATCGACCAAGACAAATGCGAGATTTCTTTAGTGATGAAATGCAAGTGGAGGGACCTCTCGTTTGGTTGGTGCCCTTGACTTTTTGATTAATTATGATCATGCCGATATTTACCAAAAAGAAAAGAATTGCAAGCATGCGAATAGCCGTAAGACAAACAATCGATCACACCAATGACAAAGAGTTTATGTTGTTTACACAAGCGTGAACTATCCCTTAATATAATAAAGAGTTTGAACATTCTGTTTTTCTGCAAATTAAACTATGACTTCAAATTCTTGCATATAGGTTGAAGAAGATCCTCAGTTGATTAGGATTGTTTTTTCAGTCATCAATTCCAGCAGGATCCACTGATAAATATTCTTAGTGGCATGACATGTTCTGGAGTTTGATAAAGAAATAGCTCACTCCTTAGGAGAGAGAGAGAGAGTCAAACCTCTAGTTCGAATTCCATAAAGCACATGAAGGGTCAAATTTTTGCATTTAGAAACCTCAAAAAGCAAGATTCATATCAATATCAACTTATGACACTGATATTTGGTCAATTTCCGGCTGTCCTATGAACCATCCATTATGACCCGTGATACTACTTTTTTCCATTAGTTGAAACTAAATCAAACCCAGTTTTCTTAATTAAACAATTTCCATCACCATAGTGCTCTCACTACTGTTTTATAAATTATTGTTTAGGCTGGTATTAGTAGTTAATGTTCTAAGATGCGGTTTTTTATTCGTTGAATTCATTTTCTGAGCATATAAGATGCTTATAATCAATTAGCACTGTTAGATCATGGGTGGTGTTGTTACGGCAGGGCCCTATCATTTTGGTTACTTGGGCATTAACTGTACTGCCATTGGGTTATACTAACTGATACTTTTGACTACAGCTTAACTTGAGGAACATTGGTTGGAAAGTGAAAGTTTAGGCATAAAAAAAACGTTAAGTTGGAGGGATATGCTGTCCTCTTATTCCATTAAATTGGTTTTCCCAAGGTTTCTGAAGTCTCTTATGATTTCATTTTGCCATAGGATCTCATATATAATTATAGCTAGTAATTGGATGGTAAGACTAGTAAAGGAAAACATTGAGAAATTTATTTTCAACACTTGCATAAGTAGGAGATGACATTTGGTTTAATTAAAGTTGTCATTCTTATCAGATACCCTATTAATAAGCTTATTAATGCCAGTTAATTGAAAACAAGAAATTAACTTCACTAAAAGTTGCAAAGGGTCTTGTTAATTATTTATAGTTTCCGGCAGGGAAGCTTTAACATTCAGCAGCCAAGCAATGATTCCACCCATTTATAGTTGAAAGTTTGCAACTGCCATTAACAATGGAGGTTCAACAAAAGAGGTATAGGACAGATGTATTTCACTTGAATTTGTCGACCAAAACAGTTCTAAAGCTTGCACAACAGCCATCAGCATGTGATAATACTATTTATGCATTTTTGCAAGGGGTGCGTTTCGGTGGTGGGGAAGCCCATTTCCTAAAATATATTGCTAATCTCTGGGGAATATCCGAATATAAACCAACACGGTTAGCTTCTACTATTTTATGTCTGTCACTAAAATTTTGATTAAACAGGTTGCTGTCCTCACACATTAATTCAAACGACAAAGTAAAATTTCCGCACTATGAAAGGTCAAGGATCGAGCTTCAAGCTGCAATAGACAGCTTTGTCCTCGAAATTTTTTTAAAAAGAGAAGTGTTGAGGATGCCACTGTTTCACTCTGCAGAAGTTCTTATTATAGTTAAGACAAGATACAATAAGAGCAGAACAAGTGGGGTAGAGAGAAGAATACCAAGATATATGCAAAATATGAAAGATATTGTCTTCAAGAGAGTCAAATTATAATGCATTTGGTGGGACATAGAACAATACTAGTGAGAGATATCTTCAAGAGAGGAAATATATTAATTTCCACATTATTGTATAAAAAATGTTTCTAGAATTCAAACCCTCCATTATTGCAATTGATGCCACACCACTCATTAAGGTCTATGAGTAATTAGAGGTTAGGATCCTAAAAGGGCCTTGATTCTTGACATTATAAATTCCGGGAAGAGCTGAACTCACTTCATTGTGCTTGGTTTTATCTTCTCCTTCTCATCTCTCTTAATCTTATCTCTGGCTGTTTCATTCTATAATATATACTACAAGAGCCATGGATCAATGTGCTGTTTTTCTTCTTGCATTGATTGCCTGCAGCCATTTAGTTTTCTCAGTTGAGGGAAGACAAATAAAATCAGTGAGAAAACTTGGTTCAAAGCAGAGCAACCAGGTTGATAACCCTGCAAGGCACAAAGAAGATCCTCAACCTGGAGCCCCAAGTTACATTACTAACGCTGCTGCCCACCATTTATCTTCAGCATCAGGAAAGATAGAAGTATTGTCACCCCCTATACCAACTAAAAGCTCGGATTTTGGAGATTCACTTGCATGGTATAAAGGAGATTTTCGACCCACTACACCAGGGAACAGCCCTGGTGTTGATCATTCTTTTGTAGAAGATGATGAAGATACTCAACAAAAATCAGGAAGCATTAGCCCAAGCAATGATAAGCATTCTATTGCAGAAGATAAGGAAGATTTCCGACCTACCGACCCAGGACATAGCCCTGATGCTGGACATTCTTTAGCAGAAGATGATGAAGATACTGAACAAAAATCAGGAAGCATTAGCCAAAGCAATTACAAGCATTCTACTGCAGAAACTAAGGAAGATTTCCGACCTACCGACCCAGGACACAGCCCTGGTGCTGGACATTCTATAGCAGAAGATGATGAAGATACTGAACAAAAATCAGTAAGCATTAGCGGAAACAACGATAAGCATTCTATTGCAGAAGCTAAGGAAGATTTCCGACCTACCCACCCAGGACACAGCCCCGGTGCTGGACATTCTTTAGCAGAAGATGATAAAGATACTGAACAAAAATCCGGAAGCATTAGCCCAAGCAAAGATAAGCATTCTATTGCAGAAGGTAAGGAAGATTTCCGACCTACCGACCCAGGACACAGCCCTGGTGTTGGACATTCTATAGCAGAAGATGATGAATATGCTGAACAAAAATCATTAAGCATTAGCCCAAGCAATGATAAGCATTCGACTGCAGAAGGTAAGGAAGATTTCCGACCTACCAACCCAGGACACAGCCCGGGAGCTGGTCATGCTTTCCCAAGCAAAATTTCAGAACCACATGCCTAGACATGTAAATGCCATCACAGGTACATTGATTTAGGTATATTTCCTCAATCTCCCAAATTGTAATAATTGTGTCAGATGGAAGGATCTGTTATTGTTATGGATTTGCAATATTCACGTAGGACTTGCATGATTCCTAGGTCTAAAGACAGAGATTGGGATGTAACTATAAAAAAATAATTATCCCGAAGCAATCTGGTTTGATGTTTGTAACTAGTTATTTAATCATGTCCATGTCACTATTTCATGTACTATACATTACTCTTTGCAATGTCTTCTTTCATCCATCTTAGTAATAAATTGTTTCTGATATTTCAAAAAAAAAAAAAAAAAGACAGCGACAGCGCCCGTATGGCGCATTTAGCCGACCTTTTAATCTTAATTACTTGCAGAGCTTAAATATTCTACTTCATTCAACTGAAATCTCTCTCTTCCTCCAGTGGTCCTGCATATGTTCATTACTTTTAGGTCAAGATATATTAAGGAGGACCATCAAATAAAGCTTTAACTTCCATTTCGGGCAAGAACAGTCATGATAAACAAAAGATTTACGTATAATTTAATATACAATTACGGTCATATCTCATTTATTACAATTATAAATATAATGGATAAAATAATTATAGTCACATTCATGGCAGTCATGAATTTTTTTAACATTTTCATAATTTTTCACAAAATGAAGTAAAAGAATAATTTGATTATAATAATATTTATTTATGATATTTAAAATAATGTAAGATATTTTAATCTTACATTTATAGGTTAAAATAATATTTTCATATCTTTTAATTATAACTTAGAATCAATACTTATTTAAAATATATATTTTCAATATATCTATGAATTTTATAGATATAAATGTTATGAATACATATGATGGACAAAATATCTTATTTTGAAATAAATGAAGGACAAAATATTATTTATGCTGTTAGCTCATAAATTAATTTAATTAAAAAATAATATTATATAAATTTTTATAATATATATGATCATCGGGAGGACGATTAAAATTTAATTGTTTAAACATGGATACATATACGTTCTCATTAAATCAAATTCAAAGCTAATATTTTAATAACTAATTAAGCAAAATAAGTAATAGTTAGTGACCTAATTTTTGTCAACTATTAAAAAATATAATTAATAATAACATTAGTAACACAAAAATTATATAATATAAAATTAATTCTTTCAAATAATGGCAGACATGTAAAACTCATAAAAAATGAACCCACTAATTAACCACACAGAAAGAAAAGGTTTGATTAAAAGCCCAATTATAATAAAAAAGAAGTTAGCTCAAAAAGAGGGCCCAACTATATGTATTCTTGTAGGCTTTTTTATTTGGTTCAACTCTATTGGCTTTGTGGGTGACACTGCTCATTGAATCTACCATTTTGATTAGATGCCACACGTGACACTGTCCTTTCAAAATCCCGACTTGATTCTTTTCTTCACTGTTTCTGCTGTCTTTATCACACCTTTTTTCCCATCCCACAACAAAGCCACCATGGCTCGACCCAACCAACCCGTCCTGCTTCTCAAATCCTCACGGTCGCCCTCAAGCCGATTTTTTACTCTAAGCTTTTATCTATGTCTTTCAAGTCTCAAGTGTGGAGAAGATGGCATGACACTCAACTTCAGGCCACTGGCCACGGTAGCTCTAAGAGAGCTCTACTTTTTTTTTTTGGGTTTTCTAGTTTGATGTTTGATTTGAAAAGAAAAGCACAAATAATGATTTTAGCGTTCGTTATGATCGTAATTTTCTATTATATGATTATTTGTGAACATAATATACTATACGTATGAATGACAATTCAAATCTCTATTGCGATAAATAATAGTGACGAAAGATGGTGCTATCATTAAATAGCGACAACCATATTGTGTGCAGATATTATTTAAATTTATATAATCTTATTAATTAATGAGATAAATAAAATAATATTATATTATTAACAAGTAAATTTTAAAAAAATATTAATTTATATAAATTTATCTTAAAATTAATATTTATTTATTAATGATATAATATTACCTAATTGATAAGAGTGCACCAAATATAATCACATAAACAAATATAGGTTAAGATACTCCAAATAAAAATATGAAATCTAGTACTTGAGAATACAATAGTATTATTTTTCTGTCTCATAATATTTGTTTTTAATTGACTTTTTAAATAAAATAAGATCTATTTTGGTCATTATTTTTAATAAAATCATAAAATTAAAAATTAAAAATAAAATTTATAAAGCTTGAATTTCAAAAATTTCAAAACATGAACTTAGAAAATGTAACCCAGGAATAAGAAATGGATAAGAAATGATTCCACTAGGAAGAGCCAACTAAGCCCCTATTTTTATTATTCTAAGTAGATAGAGGAATCTTGAATATATATAAAAATGGATCAAAGAGAGTGGCCTAAGGCGACCTAGTGCACATGAATATAGTAAATATAATATATATATATATATATATATATATATCAAGGGGAGGGATTAGTAAATTTTTCATTTTTGTTGACAAAACAGATTACAGCAAATTGGTAAGGGCTCTGTTTTTTTGTCGTTAACCAAGATGTCCAGTCCAAACCCTAAATTAACTTTTACCTTTAAGCGCATGCGTAGCAACTGGTTTAGGCAGGAACCAAAAACAAAAAGCACTGGTTTCGAAAAGTATGTTTATTTTAATACATGGAAGGAAGCCGCAAAGGGAAGATTCCCATGGAATCTTGAGTTTTAACCGTTCATTTGCAAAGATTCCTCTAACTTTGAGCAAAGAAATAAGTAATATATGTTGTCGTCCTTAATCCCTTTTGGCCTAATTTGGGACATCTGACAAGTTGTATGTCAGAAGACAAATGGAATCCCGAGGCCCTGGCCCTGCCTGTAAGGAGATCAACACAAAACCTTCAATAAACAACCAAAAACTTCTCCATGTGCGACCCTTTGTACATTCAAGATTACCATCAATAAAGAATCACCGATTAAATTTGAATACAAATTCACTTACATCGAGATGAATAAATTTATCGGTTGAGGAAAATTTTGGTAAAATAATAT
Organism: Durio zibethinus; assembly: GCF_002303985.1. Next base: position 21,075,521 of record NW_019167860.1, read on the forward strand.
TTGTAATTAATGGTTTAGAATGGTATATATATGTGTGTGTCTTCTAAGTTGTGAAAGTTGACATGTTGTCTCACCTCTTGGAAAGCCCACTGAGAAGGGCCGCGGACAAACAAGAAACAAATTGCTGCCCAAACCATTTTTAATTTTATTTTTCATTTACATACATATACTTGTGTTAGGTTCGTGATCTAGGTTTTGACAATGGAATCTTCCTTCGTACTTGGAACTTCATAACCACATGCGGCACACTTCGCCCCTTCTTAATTTTTGGCTTTGTGTGTCTGTGTTTGTTTGTTTGTATTTTTTTTTTTTTCATCTACCTAACTTTTTATGCTTTATAAATAGCGAGGATATAAGATAGGATCCAATCATAGCTTCCTTATTTCGTCTTAGTCAGGGATTTAAATAATGATCGAAGTCACGTTTTCGATCGTGTTTTTAAATATAACGAAGATAATTGCAGTCATTACAGTCATCACGGTCGTGAATTTTTTTTTTACATAATTTATTATAAAATATAATAATTATAATTATAATTATAATTATAAAAATTATTATTCAATGATTTTAAAAATAATTTATAACACTCTATATTTTTTATTTTCTAAAAAAATTATTTACAATTTTATTTAGATTATAAAAAAGTATTCATATTTGGTTTATCCATAAAATTTTTCTTGGTCAAGTTCATATTCAATATTAATTCTAGACAAATCAAATATTAATAAAACATAATATGTTAAATACCAATCATTTAATTTAATAAAATTACAAACTTAAAAATATAATAAATTTAAATTCCATCAACTACAATTATTGATATATATTTCAAATTTATCACATGGTAGAATGACGAGAAGGATCAGATTCTTTATCTTTACTTTGAGAGCCAAGTTAACTCCATCTCCATCCTTGAGATCTTTGTTCTTGATACATTTGAGGTGGATGATATATTTGAGGATGATACATTTGTGGTGGAGGGTATATTTGTGGTAACTAATACATTTGAGGTGGATGATATATTTGAGGAGGTGATACATTTGAGGTGGATAATAACCATATGGAGGTGGATAACCATGAGGAGGTTGAAAATTATGTTGTTCTGGTGGATAGTAATGTCTTTGAGTACTAGCAAATGATTCACTATACTCAAAGTTACTAGAATTTGATCTCTCACCTGAAGATGAAAAACCTCTAGAAATTTCATAGTGGTGCTTCTTCGCTTTTCTTTTTGATCGAGTCGTACATGCATTTTGACCCTCACTAGATTCAGCAAATGGATTTCCTCCGTATTCTGCCATATTAATGAAAAGTCCACTAGTAACAGCAAGCCCAAATTCTCCTCTAAATGGGCTGTAAGGTAGATTTGCATCCATATTATCACAAAAATTCACACCATCACCATCACCATCATCATCTGGACTTAAACCACCACCATCATCACTCTGACTTGGTGTTGGACTTGAACTTGAATGAGACACATTCCTTTCTAGAGATTGACGTGATTGTTCAACAATCATTTCATTATCAGAATTATCTACAGGCAATCAATAAGAGTTTTGACCATCTAATAAAGGATTTTCTTTCTCTTGCAGCCATTCTGTTAGTGGATCATCATCTTCAAAAATATTGTCAAGGCTAATAGGATTAAAATTATTATTTATTTCATCAATGCTCATTCTTTTTTTATGTCTCATCCTCAACCTCATGTTATAATAGGTATATACAAGTTTCTGGAGTCTTTCAAACTTCAATCTGTTTCTTGTTTTGGTGTGAATATAGCTAAATGTGCTCCAATTACGTTCACAATTGGATGCAGATGTTGTTTGACTATGCACTTAGATTTCTAGTTTTTGTAATTCAGGAACACAAGTGCCATATATCATCCACCACTCAGCTGTATAAAATTATTTAAATTAAATTTCAATGGGCTATACAATTAAATAATATAAATAAATTATAATTATTTAACTTACTATTTACTTGGATTCATTTGCTTTCAAGCTTTTTGTGCTTGTGGACTACCAAATGTTTCATGCTTGTCTCGAAATAATAACAACTACATCGATTGAAAATACAATAATAAATGAATAAATAAAAAATAATTTAATTTTTAATACATAAAATAAATGTTAAAGTTATACAATAGTATTAAATACGAACCTGATTAATCATTCTGATTTGAGTATCTATCGAAGGTTTTGATCTTTCAATAATTGTTTTTATACCTTCTAATGTTTTTTTAAATACATTTGCAGAATGTTTCACTCCAAATTGAAATTGTGGATTTAGATAGTAACCTAAACATAATTTATAACAATATTATATTAAAGTAATAAAAAATAAATATATAAGCAATTTAAGTATAAAAAATAAACATATTTTTTAAATACCATCTATATTCTTGGTTTACTTACTAGCTGAATGCAAGTCAGAGTGCATGAAACTCCATCTATTATTAATAATTTTTTCATATTCAGCAGAATAACGATAAGTTTGTTGAATTGCTTCTTTAGCTTTATCTATAGCCTCGTAAATAAAGCCCATTGTTGGTTTTTCATCACCATCCACAAGGCGCAACACTTTTATCAAATGCTCATAAACTTCTATTATATCACCTGTTTTTTTTTTTTTTAATTTTTCCCAAAATGATTTTTTTGACTTTATAAACAGGTCCTGATTTTTGTTGTCTCCATTTTGAATCTTTAAATTCCTATATATTCATCAATAAATTTTTAGAGTAATATATTTTAAATTAATATTTTAAAATAATAATATCATAAAAAGATGTTAGATTTAAATAGTTGTACTAATTATTAAGTACTAACCTTTGAATTGAACATCTCTTTCAAACTTTGCTTTTGCCTCATTATTTTTTCTAATTTTATGAAATGAGTGGCAAATTGGGTAAGAGCAGGACGAAGTATTTGCTTTCCTTGTGTATATTTCTTCATCAAATTAACAATTCAAATGTGATTGTATAGAAAACAAGTCACTTTCTTTGCATCATCCAAAACCTTTGCCACATTTTTTTTCTCCCAATATCTTCAAGGCACAAGTCCAAACAATGAGCTGAACATGTTGTCCAATACAAATATTTTCTTTTCTCCATTAGTCTTTTTTTTTGCGACCTTAAGTGCTACCTCGTTATCAGTGACTATTTGACCAATGTATTTTTCTTCAATTTCTTTCACAACTTCATCTAATAATCTGTAGTAAAAGTTTGTATCTCTAATATGAACACTTAAAACATTTACAGATTTTCAAAAAATAGTCTCTTTACTACAGTAAACAAGGAAATTAATGATATGCATTTGATTCAAACTATTGGTCCAACCATCACACATCAAAGTGACACCCAATTCATTCCAATAAGCTTTTAATCCATTAACACATTCATTAACTTATTGATACTTAGATTCTAAATACACATCTGAGACCTCATAAGGTGTTGGAAGTCTTACATGTTGGCCAACTTTTTCTGTCATAAAAATCAAATTATGCAACTATGAGGAATTTGCTAATTGAAAAGAAAGTCGATCATATATAAAAAATTTTGATACTGATTCACCCATTTTTCTTCTTAATGTCTTTAGAAATGAATCACTTACTTTTAGTTGTCTTGAACTTTTACTTTTAACCAATTCAGGAGCAGCTCTCTTTAATGAAAATTCAGACTCATTTGGAGTTGATTTTTTTGTTTTTTCTTCAAAATATTCAGCAACTGAACCATGAAAGCTTCGTAGTTCTTCATATATGTTACTCCAGCCACTAGTTCTTTGTCTGAATTCTTGTCTTCTGTGTCACTCATTTTGTAATTGGATACTATCTCGCACGGCTTGTCTAGTAGCAATGTCTTTATCAATAAATCTTTCATAATCATCTTCCCCTCTTAACTGAGATAAAAATTTATTTTTTCTCCTTTTGTTGTCAGTTTTTTTTTATTTGCTTTCTTGAAAGAGTTTCATCATACTTTCTCTTATTATACCTATTAATAATATAATTAAAAAAAAAGAGAAAATTAGTAGCACATGCTTATGTAATTTTATAATTTTTATTAAGAAATTAACAATAATATTTTCAAAGAAATTAAAAAAACATAACATACCAGTAACGTTGGGGCATGATGCAACATTGTCAGTTTTATGAGCAATGTATTCTTTGAAATGTGTTATTCCTCCTTTTACAACTTTATCACAAAGTTTACATGAAACATTTTCTCTTGTATTTGGCATAGGTATTCTAAAATGCCAACCTATATCATCACTCAGCGTGTCTTCTACTCCTTTACTCGGGAACTCTTCACGTGGTGCCATACTTACTATTTTGTATAAAAACAAAAAAACTTATATTTAAAAATATTAATATTATTTATTACATCATTAAAAATTGATTTTTCGTTAAATTTTTTAATTTTTAGTTTTTAATCTTAAGAATATTATTAAATAACTTAATCTTTTTGATGCACTAATTGATATTAATTTTTTTATCATAAATAACTTAATCTTTTTGATGCACTAATTGATATTAATTTTTTTATCATAAATAACTTCAAATAATTATATATGTCGTAACGTCTAGATCCGGGGATCTATCGCTAGACATTGACTTTCAGGGAGTCGCCACCAATCTTTTTTATCTAGGTGTAATTGGCCACCTAAAGAATCTGTCCTTTCAGGGAACACCTAAGTTTAAGGGTCCCTAGAAGAATAGGTTCAGGTCTGCTAACCAGAACAGGGTTCGGGAGTTCGGTTACGTGTGAGGAAGGTTATAGCACCTTCACAGCGCCCATCAAAAGATGGTACCAGCTTGAATTTGTGTTATCCAAAAGCCTTAAAATTTTACCAAGTAATTAATTATTGGAAACTTTTCTCAATTGACTCTAATACTTTTAGCAGAAAATTGAGAAAATTCCCTCACCTCAAGAGTATGCAAGAAAAACTACTATTTCACTTACAGAGGCTCCGTCGTCGGATTATTTAAAGAAAAAAACAAAATCAAAATTAAGATAGAAAGGAAGGAAAGAATGATTTTTTTTTAGGGAAAATTGATACTTTCAACTTTTCCCCAAAAATATTTTTTGGAAATTTCGATTTTCAAGGAAAATTGATACTTTCAACTTTTCCTCAAAAACCACTTTTTTGAAAATTTATTTCTAAGGAAAATTGATACTTTCAACTTTTCCCCAAAAATATTTTTTTTGAAATTTTGATTTTCAAGGAAAATTGATACTTTCAACTTTTCCCCAAAAATACTTTTTTTTTGGAAATTTATTTTCTTTTAAGAAAAATTGATACTTTCAACTTTTCCCTAAAAATATTTTTTTTTGGAAATTTATTTCTAAGGAAAATTGATACTTTCAATTTCTCCCTAAAAATATTTTTTGAAAATTTATTCTTAAGGAAAATTGATACTTTCAACTTTTCCCTAAAAATATTTTTTTTTTGAAATTTTTTTCTGAGGAAAATTGATACTTTCAACTTTTCCCCAAAAATATTTTTTGGAAATTTATTTCTAAGGAAAATTGATACTTTCAACTTTTCCCTAAAAATATTTTATTTTGGAAATTTATTTTTCTTTTAAGGAAAATTGATACTTTCAACTTTTCCCCAAAAATATTTTTTGGAAATTTATTTCTAAGAAAAATTGATACTTTCAACTTTTCCCTAAAAATATATTTTTTTAGATTTTTTTTATTTTTATTTAAAGAAAATAAAATAATAAAAAATAAATAAAAAGAATATTACATAAACCTAATCTAATAAATAAAAAATAAAAAATAAAATAAACAAATAAACAAAGAAATAAAAAAAAATTCAAAAAAAAAAAAACCTGGAGCGGCTCGGATCGCGGCTCGGCTCAAGGAAGGGAAAACGGCTCGGGGGAGCGGCTTGGCGGCTTGGCTCGGCTCGGAGTGGGCTAACACGCGCGGGTCAAAAAGCGGGTCGACGCCCGGGTCGGGTCGGGTTCGACAAAACGCGCGGATCCTCTGGGTTACTTAAGGCCAAAACGACGTCGTTTTGAGAGGGTATAAAAGGCACCTTCCTCCGTTTTTCGACAGAACGCTCCTCCCCCTCTCTCTCTTCTTCCTTTTTCTCTCCCTTCTCTCTAGAAACTGAAGAACACCGGTGCCGGATTCTGGAAATTTTCGCCGAAATCTGGAAATTTCACCGGAAGTTGGCCGGAATATCGCCGGTTTCTGGGATTCTTCGCCGGAAACTGGACTGGTCGCCGGAAACTTCAATGTTCGCCGAAATTGTTGCCGGAAAATTCAAATTTCGTCGGAATTTTCGTCGGATTCTGGAAATTTCCCAAAAATTTCCAGAAAAAAATTTTTGCCAAAAATTTCTAAAAATTTTTCCTCACTCCCAGAACACTCCTAAACTTTTCTTAGCTTCCTATACGCCTCCTTTTCTCTCAAATCAATAGCTTTGCTTACTGTTTTCTGTGTCCTCAGCATTGTTCCAGAGGGTCCCTTTTATAGGGGTTGATCAGGAGTTCCTGATCAATCCCAATTCCTCTTTGGACGGGAATTCAGTCTTTGAATCCAACTGGACTCTTCTGATTGAATTCCCCTCCAGAGTGGGATTCTTCAACTTTGAATCTTACCCATCCAGAATTAAAATCAAAATAAATAAAAAATACTAGATAATCAAAAGATATGATAGTATAAAAAAAAATAATATCAGATAATTCGGAAAAAAAAAATCAGATAAAATTAACAGATAATAAAAAAATAACATAAGATAAACCCAAAAATATATTACAAAAAAAAAAGATAATAATAATAATAAATATATAACTATATATATACAATACATATAAATCTAATCTAAATAAAAATAAATACACAAAGATATACATAATAATAATAATAATGAAATACATAAAATACCAAAGAAGAAAAAGAAAAAAAAAATACAGGATTGAAATGGGCCTTACCCCTTTGGGCCAGGCCCAATTGATCTGGGCCAGGCCCAATTGATCTGGGCCCGGACCCAATTGGGTGTCTACAATATAATAAATACAATCTTCAATAATTACACAAAAATAATAAGAATTAATCTAATATCAAAAGAATTGACAACAATATAAATATCAAAACAACAAAAAAAATTATTAAATTTCATATACAAAATTATAAATTAATATCTAGCACAATCAAAATATAATATTTAATTTTAATTAATTTTTGTCTAACTTATATAAAAAATTCATCAATAATTTTCATCTACAATCTCTATGTATATCATATTAAATTATTAATCTCTTATTTTTTTAATCTTCAATCCCTCTAATTAGATTTTATCTAAAAAAATTTTCAAAAATTAAAAATTTTCAAACTTATATTTTAATAAAATTTTCAAACCTATATTTTTTAATTTTTAGTTTTTAATCTTAATAAGAGTAATAGATCATAAAATGCTAAATTTGTTAAGTAATTTAATTTTTTTGATACACTAATTGATATAAAATTTTTTTATCACAAACAACTTTTAATAATTATATAATAACACAATATTCAATAATTACACAAAAATAACAAGAATTAATATAATATCAAAAGAATTGACAATAATATAAATATCAAAACAACAAAAAAAATTAAAATTCATATACAAAATTATAAATTAATATATAACACAATCAATATATAATATTTAATTTTAATTATTTTTCATCTAACTTATACAAAAAAATTTATCAAAAAATTTCATTTAAAATCTCTATATATTATATTAAATTATTAATCTTTTTTTTAATTATAAATTTTCAAAACCACTAATTAAATTTTATCTAAAAAATTTTCAAAAATTAATTACAAAATTAAATAAAAAAATTCAATCTCACCCTCCAAACACCCTAACACACCCAATCCCTTCCCACCTTTCCCCCAACGCCTCACCACACCCAATCCTCCCACCCCATCCAATCTCTCCCCACGTGCCTAATATCTCAAATTTGTTTAATTCTTTTTAGCAAACGGCAGACCTTTCTAAAAACGCTACTTTCTTCTGTTCATCTTCTTCTTCGTGTTGCCTTCTTTGGCTTTCCAAAAATTTTTTCTTTATTTCTTTTTTTTTCATCTCTCATTTTCTCTCACATCCATTTATTACTATCACTTGCTGACTTGCCTAGTATCTACAGATATCTCGTTCGTCTTTCAAACTCTCACAAGCATAACAGATCATTTTACAAAAATTTTACAAAAAAAAAGGTAATTTAACTTTCTTTTTTTACCTTATTTGATCTTGAATGTTGATTGAAAACTTGAGGCTGATTTGAATTTGAATGTCGAAAATGTTGATTGAATGGTTGAAAGTTGAAACTTGAAATAATTGATATGTTTTCTAGCTCGTTTTAAAATTTATTTTGATGATAAAGATCAGAGATTGTGAGCTTTATTTTTTTATTTGGCTTTTACTTTTACTTTTGCAGGTTTATTGTTTTATTCTGCAGACTTAAAATTTTATTTTTTTGTTAGAACTATTAGATCCGTGAATAGAAAAACGGATTAGCGATAATAATGGTCCGTTATTGCTGCTATTGCCCGTTACGCCATTATTTTACGGTTGTTATTCTCTATTTTTGCTGTGAATGAATTTTTCAACCGTTTTTTATCTACTAACGGTGGCGGAAGGCGGCGCTACCGCAATTTTGCGGCCACTATTCCGCTATCAAACCGTTATTTGAATTTCTGGTCCTAGTTTAATTCACAAGATTAGTCCTCTAAAACTCTAATAAAATTCTGTGATTTCAGCATTAATTTTTGCTATGGAAAATGCGAGATGTAATTGTTTGTTTTTTCTACTAATAATACTTGTTTTGTCCCCCATGAACTACTTTTCTTAGCCGAGGGACAAAGCTTGGAACTGAAGAAGAATTTAGAGAACGTGAAGGTAATGTTGAGTCCTGATGGGAAGATCAACATTAATATTGCAGGACTCGCCGTGAAGAATGTAGCTATCCCAAGCCCCATGCACCGCGTTTTTAGGTCCTTAGAAGAAAACGCAGACAATTTTTGACCCACAACCCCTAGACATAGCCCTGGCGTCGGCCATTAATCCATTCACCACTAACATATATTGTATTTGTTATAGGCTTGTCACCGATATTGTAGGCAATTTGGTATTGTTTTCAGTGTCTTTTATCATTGCTTATCTGCTTGTACTTGTATCGCTACTTCTAACAAAAAGTTTGCAATTAATTAATTTTGGCCTCCCTCTATATGAAGAAAGTTAGCACTGAATTAAGCAGAATAATGAGTTGTTAGCTCTGTAGTGTTGAAGCCATCTCTAAAACTGAGTGGTTCGAGTTTAAATCATAACTTTTGCAGATTGAATGAAATGATAGGGTGTAATAAGCAACTTAGTTAAGGATGTGAAATCTTTGACAAAAAAAGCTATAAGCGTTCCTATTTTCAACCAAATTAATTAAGCACCACTCTCCAATCATCTCAACCTGGTAAAATTAATCTAAACATATAAAAGTAATTTATTTCAAAAAGAAAAGTTAATTATGAAAATAAAATGACCCTTCAACTTATTGTAGAACTGAGAACGCGCGGAAGGAAAAAAAGTTGGTGATGCAGTTGCATGAACCATGCATGATTATTTCCCTGACAGCTTTGTAAGCTAATTAAGCGCTGTAAAAGTCTTCGATCTATCTCCATGACCGTGTATAAAGGGATATTGGACAAGTACTGCTGGCCAAATCCGGTTTTATAATTGCTCCCTTGTACTCAGTTCACATTCAACTTAAATTGCTTATGGCATTTTCCTTGATTGATGCTTGGGAGTTGGGACTACGCTTGACTTTAAGAGTTTGGGGCTTCACATGCTTTTAAAGCTCTCTTTCTTTATTTTCAGCCTCTCAAAAAACTCTTACAATGTCTAGGGTTTTACAATATCATAAAGAAAGAGAAAGGAAGAGAGTTTCAACAAGAATGGCAAGTAGAGTTAGTTCTTTTCCATTTTAGTCAAGATGAAGGGTATGATGGAAAGAAATTAAAGCTAAATGTGAAGAAATAATTTTATTTTATTTAACTAGATAAAAATTCACTGCTATATTATTTACTTTAACAAATTAATGCACTTTACACAACATGATTAATCAACACCCAGTTTTTTGTCTATGAAAAAGATGTTATATTGCATACTAAGTCGGCAAACTGGCAATTACCCTTTATAAGCTAGGGAGATGCCGTCCTGTTAAGTTTTTCTATATGGTAGAATACTTTTTTTTTTTCCTTTGACTGCAAGGAAATTTTTGCTCTTCGTAGCTAATGATCACGTTGGGGTCGAGCCATACCTTTTTAAAATTTTGAATTACAGCAAAAAGATCTATTAGACTTAGGTCTCCGGTTGTAAAGTTGATTAGTCCCGCAGACTTGAACAATATAAAGGTCTAAACTGAAAGAACCTGCCAAATAAACAGTGGTGTTGTTTAGTGGAAGTGTTAGTAGGCAGGCGCATGAGAGGAATAGGAATAAGGTTAAGTACAAATCTCTCTCCCATTTTTATTATCATGGCAAGTGCAACCTTTGAGCCCTTTGAATGGTACGACGTAACATTATTATTATAATAGTAAAAATTTGCAGCAGTTACAAGTGGAAATAGTTCTCATATTGAGAGCAAATTAGTATAAATATCATGTGTTCCTTGTATTTTATTTTTTATTTGCATTTGCGAATTAATGTTCCTAAAAATTAAAGCAAAGAATGGAAAATAAATAAAACAGTAGATTGGGTTTTGGTCCTCACTTGCACTAAGAAAGAGTGGTTGATAAATGGTAAGTTAGTAATTTGAAGGTTAAAGCCTAAAGGCAATAATATATCACCATAATTTGACCCTCACTTGGTTTAATATTAATGTTAACGACAAAGATACACCCTTTAATTTAATCTTCAAAAGGAATTGCTTTAATTGAAGGGTTTTGGTATGTTATGTGAAATGGTGCTGATCGATAGATTTTTGTATTTAGGTTTTCTCGCACGAAAGACAATGCCTTGTGGTCTTATGCCATCAGCATATACATATTCCTGTTTAACCAACTTTGATTCTCCTTTTGTGAAAACTAGTTTTCAAGCCATTGTCCCAAAAAATCTTTCAGTTTATTCAAGTGGAATCATGGTGTCCCAACCATATAATAATGTCTAGGGATTATATATATATATATATATATATATCAAGTAATCTCCCCTAACTCAACTTTAATTCAAATCTCTCTAAATTATAGACAATCAATAAAATTCAATCCCAACTTTAAAAATCATTTAATTTGTTTGAAGAGAGTTGAGGTCCAAGATTCAAATAGTTTGTACTCTCCCATATACTTTTTCTTGTACGTAAAGAATTAATAATAATTATGATAATTATAAAAGTAAGAATTTAGATCTATTGATATATATAATAATTTATTTAAATTTAAGAAACGGCAACTGATAGATTTAAAATTTAAATTTTAATATATGTATTTTTTTTTTATTTCCAAAAGTGGAGGGCCAAGACTTGTAAATTTTATATTCACCCCCAAAATCACGAGAAAGGGGGTGAGATGCATTTTAACTTGGGCTTTGGAGTCCAAGGGCACAATTCTAGTAGACATTTGAGGTTTGGGAGCAGAGGATCATATTGGTTTAAGCTGGTTTCCGTATGTTTTCCATTTTTTCTAACTGGGGTTCTGTTGGGCCTAACAGAGTTTACATATTTCAAAAATACTCGATGTCCAATCTAAGCCACATGCCCATGGAAGAAAATAGTTGAAAAAGACATTACTCCTTAAGAAAGTTTTAACTGTACGAAGTAGTCATGTAATTGTGATTCTTTTGCTCGTTGTCGATCAGCCGCATGACATGCACGTCTGCATAAAGGTTTGAACGTTATTTTCACGACTTAAGTGGAAAAGTGGGACCCAACAAATTATCCATAGAAATATAAAATTTCATAAACTGAGTAAATAATTTATCATCTATTTTCTAATTCGTTTAACTTTATAGTTAAAATTTTAAACTCTTTCATAAAATTTTAATTGCATTTATGTGATTGTTTTATTGAAAAAATTCATAAAAATCAATCCAAATATAAAAAATAAAAATTACTTGTGTTTAAAATAAAAAATAAAATTCATCATAAGGAAAACAATTTTGAAACATTTTTTTTAAAAAAAAGCAGAGCTGTATATTCGATGAGAAGAGCAGAATTGTACATATTTATATATGTTTAGTAAAAATGAATAACAAAATAGAAGGAAAAGGAAATTTTTTAGAAAAGATTGTTATTTTTTTATGTTTAATGTGAAAAATGAAAAATAAAAAGAGAAAAAGATTGAATATCATTGTAAAAAAAAATTCTTAAATAAAAGAATATTTTCTTTGCACAAAAAAAAAAAAGAATGTTTTCTTCTCAATTTAAAAAAAAAAGATTTGAAAGAAAAAATAATGCAACTTTATTCAATTTTCTTGCCTCCTATTTCCCTCCAACCAAACAAAAATTATAAATTAAAAGAATTATTTTCCCTTCGCTCTCTTTTTTTCCCCCTCTTACAAAACATAATGTAAGCCTTTTCCATTCTCTTTTCTTCGTACAAACATAATGTAAACCCTTTTCTTCCTCATCTTTCCCTCCTACCAAACATAATGTAAGCAGTTGATGACCAAACAAAAGAGCAATTCCGAAGCTACAAACATATCTAATATATATATATATATATATATATATATATGCACAAAGAAATTTATCACATAGGCGTTTATGTGGACAGCTCTTTTAAATGATATATAGGATAGTTTTTTAAAAGAATAAGATAATTTTTTTTAATTATAAATTAGATAATTTTAAATTTATTCAAATATTCAAATTATTCAAATTATAATTGAAAATCAAATCAATTTAGAAATATGTATTTTAAAATTAAAAATATAAATATGGATTTTATTTTTTTAATAAATAATTTTCGTTGTTTACCAAATAACCTTATTTAATAATTTATTGAATTATCAAAAATTTTCAAACTTGTGTAAAAATTACAAAGATCAAGTTTACCCAAATATTTCAACAATCTTTTTTATTTTGATTTAAGAAATTATCTTTTTAAAAAATTTACATAAAACATTAAAAATTCAAACAATTTTATGTAAGATTTTGAAAATTTAAAAAATTTTCATCTTAAATCTTTAAATAATAAGATTATGAAAATGTTTATATACATTTGAACTTTAATTATCAAATTTATATTTCAAACAAATGCAAAAAATTTAATATTATCTTTATCACTTATTATATCCATTTTTAATTTTAAAAAATTAATTTAAAAATTATCTATTTAATCCTAATTGTCACCAAAAAATTTTTCTACAAATTTAAAACTACAAATGTAACGTGTTATAAATTGATTTTTTTAGTTTTTTGGTAATTTTTTAAGGTATATTTTATTACTATTACAATTTGTTTTTTTTTTTTTGTGTTTATAAATTTTTTAAGATATATTTTATTGTTATTACAGTTTCATTCTTATGAAAAAAATAATATCTTTTAATTTATTTTTTTCACATATTTTCTAACATTCTTCATATTTTGTATAATAATATAGTCAAGATTACTAAGTGAAAATGTGTTAATACTTCTTTTATTATTTAATTTATCATTCAATAATATATATTTTTATTTTTTGAAAAAATACATAATTTATGTTTATTTGATATAATTTTACATGTGTATAAGTATTATTGTAAACAAAAATATCCAAAGAAAAGACATAATTTTTTTTGCTATTTTTAAAATGTTTATTTTTCAATGACAAGTCAATATATTTAAATTTTATATATGTTATGAGTTTTAAAGTTTTGAATATAATTAAAAAAATTAATTTGTATATATATATTCATATTAAATAACTAAAATTATTTCGTGTATTGCATGAGTTATAATTTAGTTTTTTTATAAAAAATAAGGTAATATGAAAGAAAGAGATGTAGATACTGATATTTAAATTTTAAATTTGTTAAATATCATTTTTAAAAATAAATTTATAAATCAATTAAATTACATTCAAATTCAAATTATTAGATTTTTTAAGGCTCAAATTATTAAATCTTTAATATAACTTAATTTACGTCAGGGCAGGCGAGTCGCTGGTTTTAACAAATACTTCTATTAAAAGGAGTACAATATGTGTACACATCTTCTGTCAACAATAAAAAAAATTGCATAAAGAAAAATTAACTTTGCAACTTGCTTTTTACTTTATAGCTTCTAAAAACTTAGCTAGAGATCAGTTCCCTTTTCAAAGCTACAAACAAAGATAATGCAAAAAGAGAGAGAATGGAGTAGGGTTTCCAGTCGGAAAGCAGATCATCTTGTCTGAACGAAAATGTACACAATGTTTTATAAACCTTAGTGTACACCATTACTTCTCCACACAACTCTCTTAAGCATTTAAATATAAATAACTCTAAGAAATTATATATATATATATAAAATAACTGGACCATTATGTTTAATATATATTTTATATTTAAGGTTGTAAATTTAATATTTTATCAACAAATTACACTATGATTGACGCAATGTTTAATAATTAATTAATTAACATTGTATTAAATTTTCATGATGCTTGATCGTATCCTTAATCACAATAATATTGAATACAATAATGTTGATCGTTGTACTTAGGCCATACCGAAAACTATAAGGGTGATTTCCAACTATATTACATTAATGGTTTCCAACTATATTACTTTTTAAATGTTACTAAGAAAAAAAAGAAAGGAGACATATTAAATATTAAATATTAAATTAATGACTAATTGCATGGTCCATGCAATTGCAAACTATTGTGAGAGTACTGTGACCATAAGCTCCATGATTTGGGCGCATGTGAAGAAAGATGTGAAAATTTTTACTCAATTTATTTTGTGTGCATTGTCACACTAATAAACCCTATTTGTTAGTCTTTTGACCCCTCGTTTGCTTGCTCAGTTGCTCTCTTCTTCTATAAATAGCACCCATGGGGGAGGAAGAGGCCTATAGGCAAAGTTGCTAATAGCTGTGTTCTTCCCTTGTTTTCCATACTTCTACCAAGCTTTGCTTAGTTATATATTGCTTGGCTATCTTCCCTCCCCTTCTCCCACCGATAAATAAATTAATAAAAATTCGCATTACGGCCCAAAACAAAGTACCCGTTCTTGTTCTCCTTTTGCCTGTTTTCTTCCTGGAAATTCAGTGCATTTTAGGAAGGCGTTTGACGTTGGACCAAAAGCACAATTTCCAGGAGGCCCAAACTTACGGTAGAATCCTAGAAAAGGAAACAAGTATTATTCTTGGCCGCAAAATTAACTTGCACGCAGTTGACATTGATAAAGGAGCTGTTGCCGACACGCAGTCTCCACCTTCACCACCAAGTGTGGTTATAGGAGCAACCTAAGCCCGGCCACTCGAAAACATAGACGACTTCAGGCCCATATCTTCCGGACCCAGACCTGGCGTCGGGCATTCCCTTCAAAACTAGGTCAAAAAGTTTCATGCAAGGTGCTGCATCAGTAGTACTGCTGCATCTCCATTTTAATCACTCATTGCTAACAGATGGTATTTTAACATGGTGACAGCAACTTTGATCCTGGAAAGAATTCAGCTTGGTTTGATTTCTCTATTTGACATGTCTTAGTTTCAATTTCAGTTTGAGGTGCCTTGGGTTTAAGTGTTGTGGGAAAATAATTATTGTCTAGTCCAAGACAAAAAAAAAATCAATTTGTTATCTCCCCAGTCAGTGTTTGTAAAAATATTAAGTCAATGAAAATAATTTGTGTCAATAAGCAAATGAAATTCATGGTTTTTTATAGCTCGCTCTATGCCTATTGTTGCTTTTATTAGTACTTCATCTGCTGTAATTGTTAAAATAATTTTTAAAAAAATTCATCAGTCGTATTTCTATTCTGCTATTACTGGCATATCTATCGAAGTGATATAAGGTCACCAACTGCCATTCCTCTTATCTCTGATTAATAATTTGTAGCTCATTATGGTTTCTATACTAAAGGGAGAAATAACACAAGTTAGTACTATATATATTTTATGTTTTAATTTCCATTACCTAATTGATGTTAAATCCCATGAATCAAATGCACCTTAATGTCACAGAGATCAGAAATCTTGATCACATCCCTAATTATTAATGTAGACACCCACTTCCCAAATCTGTTTTCTCGGTGGGAATAAAATATAATAATAAGTAAGGGTAGAGTTTCAATTCTAGTGAAACTTTTTCAAGACTTGAATTTCAAAATTGGATAAAAAGATCTCGTTTTTAAACCAAGGATATCAGATTAGATAGAGGGATTTTGATTTTTAAACCCTCATTCAATCTGAAACTAGCTCTATATAAACACCAGCAATCACAAAATAAATACATAGAGAAAGGGCGGTGAAAAATAAGAGGCAATCAGAATTAAAGATTTTGGAGTGAGTTTGCAGTAGAAAGTTTTTGGGAAGTCAATGTTTTGATTGGAGAATCAATTTCTTTTTTTGGGATTTTTTGGAAATTTTTTGAAAATTTCCAGAATCCAATGAATTTTTGGGCGAAAATTTAAGTTTTTCGGCATATTTTTGACCAAAAATCCAATTTCTAACAATAAAACTCAAAAATCGATTAACTTTCCGACGATAGTCGATGAAAAACGATGATCGAAAATCACCTATAAAGAGAGGCAAAAGAGTAGAGAGAGGAAGAGAAGAAAACTGTTTGAGGAAAAAATGAAATTTCAAGCCTTTTATATCAGCTAAAAATGACACCGTTTCAGGGAGCTGAAAAGTGATAGGATCAACGTGTTTTGTCAAGATCCGACCCGATCCGCTGCGCACTGACCCATCAACCCTTTCACCTAGCCGTTGTTGAGCCATCAAGCCGAGCCGCCTCCAAGCCATTCTAGCCTATTTTGTTTCTAGAGCCACGTCCCTGTTGAGTCGCTCAACTAAGCCACCAAAGGTTTATTATTATTATTATTATTTATTGATTATTATCATTATTTTTTTTTCTTATTTATTTATTGACTAAATTGAGCTAATTTACTTATTTAATTAAACATCCTTAAATCTTCAATGATTTTTCCTAAATAAAAATTCTAAAGTTTTTTTTTTAGGAAAAGTTGAAGGTATTAATTTTTCTTAAAATAAAATTTACAAAAAAAAAAGTAAATATTTTTGAGGAAAAGTTGAAAGTATCAATTTTTCTTAAAAATAAAAATTTCAATTATAAAAAATATTTTGAGGAAAAATTTGAAAGTATTAATTTTCCTTAAAAAAGAAATTTTGAAAAACATTTTTGAGGAAAAATTGAAAGTGTCAATTTTTCTTAAAAATAAAATTTTCAAAAAGCATTTTTGAGGAAAAGTTGAAAGTATCAATTTTTCTTGAGAATAAAAATAAAATTTTTTCAAAAAAAATATCTTTGAGAAAAGTTAAAAATATCAATTTTTCTTCAAAATAAAATCGTTAAAAAGGAAATATTTTAAAGAAAAATTGAAAGTATCAATTTTCCTTGAAATAAAATTTTCAAAAAAGGATTTTTTGAGAAAAAGCTGAAATTTTTTTTAAAAATGAAATTTTTAAGAAAAATATTTTTGAGGAAAAATTGAAAGTATCAATTTTTCTTGAAAATAGAAATGTCAAAATGCTTTGAGGAAAATTGATATTAAAAAAATGTTGAAAGTATCAATTTTCCTTGAATAAAAGCATGGGGTTTTTTTTTTATATATATAAAATAATAAGATAAAAAGACTTTTATCAAAAGCTTAAAGCATTATTTCTTTTTTCTTTCATTTTTAAAAAAATTTTTAAATATTCCCACGACAGAGCCTTTGCGAGAGAAATAGTAGTTTTCTTACATACTCTTGAAGTGGGAGGATTTTCTTAATTTTTTGTCAAAAATATTAGAGTCAATTAAGAATAATTTTCAATAATTAACTACTTAGTAAAGTTTTTAAGGCTAATAGATAACACAAAATCGAGCTGGTACCATCTTTCGATGGATGTTGTGGGGGTGCAATAACATTTCTCACCCGTAATCGTACTCCCGGGCCTAGTTTTAGTTTCGCAGACATTGAATCTACTTTACAAAGATACCTAAGTTAAACTTAGGATTTTTCTTTAAAAAGGGACAGATTCAGTCAGGTGGCCAATCGCATCTAAACAAAAAAGATTGGTGGATACTCCTTAAGTCAATGTCTAGCGATAGGTCCACGAATCTAGACGTTATGACAGTTTGATGACTCCACTGGGGAGCAGCTGAGAGTCAGGCCAGCAAATAAATTCGTGTTATCCAAAAGCCTAATAAAATTGAACCTTTTGTATAGATTTTTTATTCATTCATATTTATTTATTTTGTTAATTATGTCATTTTTATGCATGTGCATAACATGAGCTCTATACCTGAGCTCTGTCCTTTTAGGAGGAAGTAAAGTACCTATTGCTTTCGTAAGGTTTTAATACCTCGGCAGTAGTTAGTGAAATACTCTCACTCAAATTAAAATTTTTTGCCTGTAGCCTATAGTGGGTGAGGATTGGGATGTCTTACTAGTCTGTAATGGACAATGATGTAAGGAGCAATTTGAAAATCTTTAGACTTTAACCTCGATCCACATATAATGGACCTTAGAAATGCCTAACCTATAGATAGAGCCATCTCTTTCTCGTTAGAATTGACCAAAAGCATAGGATTCATTCCTCTTATTATGTGTGATGTTTTAATTTATTTAGTTATTTATTTATTTCCCTTTACCTGATGTACTAACCTCTTTTCCTATTCATTGTTTGCATGATTCATACTCATATCATAAAGTGCATAAAGAACATTTGCTTGAAAGACAGTCTTTAACAAAGAGTTTTTCATGAATTTCACAAAACGATTGGGCTACTCTTCATCTGTATTAACTCGTTGTGAATCACCCAATGAAGTAAAGGTTCAATTAGAAAAGATCCAGCAAAAAAAAGGGGACTGTCTACCTGTTGGTCATGTTTCTACCTTGGCGCAAGAAACATCAATCCTCGATATATGGAAGAAAATGAGTCTATTAAGACAAGAGGAGTTTTGCCAGAGACATGGACATATAGCACACCTTTTTACAGTAAATATTGAGAATCAACTAATTAGAGCCACAGTGCAATTCTGAGATCCTTCATACAAGTGTTTCATCTTCAATGAAGTTGTTATGACACTAACCATTAAAGAATACTCGACTTTGTTGGGTTTGTACCTCATGGCTCCTGACAAAATATATGTCAAGAAACATAAATCAAGATTTCGTAAAAATCTGGCCCATCTGATGGGGATAAACAAAGATATTATGGATTTTCATACAAAGAAGAAGCAATAGTAGGTTTACTTACCTTAAAAGTTTTTCATGATTTTTTGATACAACATAGCTTTGAAAAGCGTAGGTTAGACGTGTTTACCTTAACAGAATGATGATATTTTCAAATGTTTTATGGTATATTGAAATAGTAGTGATTGACTTCTTCGAAAGCGTGATCAATGGCTATAACTCTTCAACGGTGATATCGGTAGAGACTATTAGATCTTTAAGTTACTGTCGCCAGATGGGGGACGTTTCACGGGCTGTATACAACTATTGTATTTATGGATGAAAAGCCATTTCGAGTGTAAAAAAAGTGCATTCTCAAAGCTTTATTTTTGTAATTGAACTCCAATAAAAGAATTTTATAAAAGTGGGTGGCCAAAACAAAAGCCTAAAAAAGAATGGATAGCTTTCTTACAAAAGTTGACAAGTACCGAGATAAGATGATTGGTTCCATAGATGAATCATGAACCCATGCTATATTAGTGTAAAGATAACACTGTAGTCCCACTTTTAAGCTTATGAGAAGCAATAAGTTATGTTCTATTTCTAGTTGGAAGACAGTTTGGGACAGAACAGTTTATTTCCATGACACATGGGCTTCATCAGTAAGATTTTTCTTATAATAAGCCAAAAGCCTTTCAGAGGATAAATGATGTCATTAAAGCATGGAAAAATCCCCACAGGGTGAGTCCTGAGCTATTCACTGATAAGGTCACTTATGGGTACGGGGTCTGGAGAGCAAGACGAGGACAGAAAGTGGTATTCACTCTTGAGAGTTTTCAACCACCAATAAGAGAAATGCTCGAAGAAACACAATCAGAATTAGAACTTGCAAGGAAAGAATTCGAGGTTGAAAAAGATAAGCTAAAGCAAGAGATTCAGAAGCTTCAAGAAGAGAAAGATCAATGGAAAGATAGAGCTAAAAAACATGAAGTTAAAGTTTGTAAGATTACTAAGAAACGTGATACAGCTGTTAAAGACCTAGCAGAGCTACACCAAGAACATAAAAGGTTATGTGTGAGGGTAAAGGCCAAAGAGATAACAATCGCTGAGTTGATTGATGAGAATGAGTGATTATTGAATTAGAAGAAAAAAGTACCCAAGTACATACAGAAAATAATATGTTGAATAACTACCTAAGCATGTTGAGATAAATGATGAATGAACAAGAAGACTATATCGCTGTATTGGTTAGAGAGCATAGAGAATTATCATACCAAGTGTGGTGTGGTAAAAGGAAAAACCTAGAAAGATAGAGGTATATCGAGCATTTGATAACCCAAATTTGCAAAGGGGCAGGTAAGGCAAGAGAATGGTCGAAGAGGCAGAAGCATTAAAGTAAGTGGTGGCCCCAGTAGAGAAACATGGACAATGCCTGTTGAATTCATTAAAGAAGCAAAAAACTAGTATGAACGGATCAAAAGATTCTATGGTTATAACTCTAGGATGATAAATTCTATGTAAACAAAGTTTCTTTGAAATAAATAAAATATTTTGGTTGAACACTGTCTTAAGGTAAATGTTCTTTGCATGCATGCATTTTCATTCGTTGCATTCTCATTCATTTTATTTAACAAAATAATCGTCTTAAGTTTTTATGAGATAGTCATATAAACTTGCTAATTCTGAGATATGATATTAAAGGTTCAAGGATAGCTCGACCATTAATAAATTTGAGCTAACCTGTACATCACCCATATAATACTCCATCGTGAGCTAGACAAATGGAACGAGAACAAAATACTCGTATAGATAAGATCAAAAAAGCTCAAAAAGAGATAAAGGGAAAATTGATGAAGTTGATGAAAATGTTAAAAAAATTGGACAAGAGTAAGACAGTAGAAGAAACCCCTAATCTGAATGAAAGGTAATATATTGTGGATCCTTTATACCGTCTCGGGTTTGATCCAAACCAAGGTCAATCTTCTCAAGAGACACAAGCCTCACACATACCATTTTCTAGGGCATATGCTTACACCTATCCTGAAGCACCATATCGTAGTTACACTAACCTCACTTTTGGGGTAAAGACAGCAGACCTAGTTGAAGTCCCTAATTTTGATGACCTTAAAGAGAAGGAAAGGTTGAAAGCAAAAACCACTAAGGTAATTGAAGAGTCAAACTCCTAACAGAAAATAAATATTTTAGAGGAAAGAGTTTAAGCCATTGAGGGTATGGATTATTTTGGCACTATGGATCATCCCAATTATGTTTAGTTCCAGATGTGATCATCCCACCGAAGTTTAAAGTCCCTCAATTTGAAAAATTCGATGGGACTAAATGCCCATTAACCTACGTTACCATGTATTACCCGTAAAATGGCCGCTCATGCTCATGATGAAAAATTATTGATACATGTCTTTCAAGATAATCTTACAGGCTCTACAGTAAGATGGTACGTACAATTAGACACATTATAAACTTAGCACCTGACCGACTCTTCTTACAAAGCATAAAGAAAAAAATTGTAAAAAGTTTCAAGCAATATGCTCAAAGATGGAAAGATGTTGCTTCTCAAGTCTAACCACCTCTCATAAAAAAAAGTAATGATACTTTTTGTTAGTTCTTTTAAATCTTCTTATTATGAAAGATTAATAAGAAAAGCTACGAAGAATTTTACCGATATGGTTATATCAGGTGAGATGATTAAAAATGTCATTAAGAACAGTAAGTTAGATTGATGAGAGATAATCGATGTAAAGAAGAGTGGCCCATCTAAGAAGAAAGAAGAAGAAACTCATACTGTGAGTTGTGAGGGCCAACAGTTCAAAGGTTATGTTCTTTTTTTATAACCACCCTATGATCCAACCCAAGTTGTAACTACCCACTACTCATATCAACCATCATACTAGTAAGTCTACCAACCAACCCTTCAACCACAACCACTCATACATATATACAATTCATCCACCATACCTCAAGTAAGATTTATCCCTAAACAGAATACCCAGCTAAGTAATTCAAGAGAGTCATGAAACAACCAAAGAGAAGGTCACATTTGACCTAATCTCTATGCCTTTTACAGACCTACTCCCATAGCTCAAAAAAAATTAGTAGCTTGTGTCCCTATAGATCTTGTAAAACCACTTTTTCTTAAATAGTATGACCCAAATGCTCAATGTGATTATCACTATGGGGTTACAGGCCATTTCATAGATAACTATATCTCTTTGAAACATAAGGTGCAAAACTTGATAAAAAAGGTTTGATAAGCTTTGAAGAAGAAATGGCACCTAATGTCAATGGTAACCATCTACCAACCCATACTGGGGTAATAATTAATGTCATACATAAGGATCATACTAGCAGAATCAAAAGAAGGGTAGATAAGATTAGGACCCCTCTAGATAAAGTGTTTGATACCTTATTGGGAGCAAATATACTGTATTCGATGGACCCATATATTTATCGTAGAGAGTACAATCCGTTCTAAAAATGTAAATACCATAAGCGACTTGTAGGGCATTCGATTGAAAATTGTGATCAATTTTGTCAAATTCTGTAACAATTGATGGATTCATTCCAAATTGAGTTTTACGAAGATGAAAAAAATTTAAAAAATATAGAGGTATCCATCACCGAGTAGGTTTCAAAGCCCATTTTAAAACCACTGACAATATATTACAAGAGGCCAAAGCCAATAGAGAGCCAACCCACCTTTAAACCAGTTATAACTTTCAAGATCCCTAGTCCTTTCTCATACCAGAATAACAAGGTAATACCATAGAAATATAATTGTGAGGTTGAAACGACGGGGTCAAATGAAGGAGATATATCAAGCAATTCTGATACAGTAAATATAATTGGAGTGGGTGGCATGACTAGAAGTTGAAGATGTTCATCTCCAAAAATGGTAGAGAAAGCGAAAAAAAAGAAATCAAAAGTTGAAAAGGAAAAAAAGAATAAGAAAAACCCCGTGGCAGTGCCAAGACAGGAATACCAAAAACCCATTTCTGAAAAGGAGGCTTATGAGTTTCTGAAGCTAATCAAATATAGTGAGTATAGTGTGATGGAACAGCTGAAAAAAATGCCAGCCAAGATCTCACTTTTATCATTATTGTTAAATTCAGAGCCTCACCGTAATGCTTTTTTTAAATCAGGCATACGTATCCCATAATGTATCTGTGGAACACATAGATAACCTTGTAAAGAATCTGGTGGCCTCAAACTATATTACTTTTAATGATGATGAGATCCCCTCAAAAAGAAGAGAAAGTACTAAAGCTTTGCGTATTACAGTTAGATGTAAAAGCCATACAATAGCTAAGATTCTTATTGACAACAGCTTTGTGATTAATGTGATGCCTATGTCCACTCTGGTTAGGCTACCTGTTGACATGTCTTACATGAGAATCAGCCATATGATCATTAGAGCTTTTGATGGAGCTAGGTGAAAGGTGATAGGAGATATTAAAATACAACTACAAATCTTGTCGTGTAATTTCAATGTCAAGTTTCAAGTGATGGATATTAGAGTGGTCATGGATACACATAGCGGGTGCTGTCCCATCCTCGCTGCACCAAAAAATAAAGTCATTGTTGAGGGGAAACTGGTGAGTGTGTCAGGAGAAAAAAATCTACTAGTGACCCAGCCAGCGAATACTCCATATATGAAAGCCACAGATGAGGTTGTAAAGTGCTCTTATAGATCATTTGAGCTAGTTAATGTAACTTATGTTGGCGAAGGATCTAGGTTGTATACATCATAACTGTCAGCCACTACCAAGATGGTTGTTAAGTAGATAATTGAAAAAGGATGGCATCTTGGAAAAGGGCTAAAAAAAAAGCAGCATGGGTTCAAAAATTACCAGCTGTGATTAACAACCAGGAGAGATTTTGCTTAGGATATAAGCCAACCAAAGTGGATAAAGAGAGGCTGATTGAAAGCAAGAAAGAGAAGAGGATGGCCAAATTTAAAAGACAGAAGCTAAGGTCAGAAAAGATTATTATTTCTTATCTGTATGATACCTTTCGATTAAGATGATGTATTTACCTTGGTGATGATAACCAGGATGTAGGGTTGAAAGAATTTTTTTTTGAACTTTTCATTCAAATGATGGAAGAAGAGGTGATTAAAAGTTAAGATAAAGAGTTGTTAGTGTATCTAACCCTATAAGGCTTAGAGTTGAAGAATTGAGAGATCATTGAGCTGCTTATTGTCCTTGAGTCTTTAAAAAGTAATATAGCGAATGAAATTCCTATACTTTTGCCTAAGAGTACTAGGTTTATTTTTTTTTATATGGGCCATTCATTCATTTCAATAAAAAGATCGATGTAATGCATTTGCATTTCTTCTATCCATTTTTTAATTTTTCATTTCATACATCTTGTCGACATTTCTCCTTTCTTACTTACTCTTAGGTACCCAGATAATAAATATGAAGATAATCATGATAGTAACCCAAGGTTTGATTTCAAAAATCCAATATATATTGGTGAACTTGATCATGAAAAGAACTCAGATGATGACACTTTACCTCTTAACCTAGTGAAATTTATAGAACAAGAGAAGAAACCAATTGAACCTCACTAAAAAAATATTGAATTAATAAATCTAGGAGATGATATTAACAAAAAATAAGTTAAAATGGGCATGTCATTACCTCTAAATAATAGGCAAAGATTAAAAGAATTACTTTGTGAATATGTAGACGTCTTTACATGATTTTACCAAGACAATGTCTGGACTTAGTACTGAAATAGTATAGCATAAGCTACCTTTAAAGTCAGAGTGTAAATCAATGTAGCAGAAATTGAGACGAATAAAGACTGAAATGTTATTGAAGATCAAAGAAAAAATGAAGAAATAGTTTGATACAGGTTTTTTAGAGGTGGTTAAGTATCCAGATGGGTAACGAACATAGTCCCAATGCTGAAAAAAATGAAAAAGTCTAGATGTGTGTCGACTATCAAGATTTGAACAAGGCAAGCCTAAAAGATAACTTTCCTTTACCTCATATTGATACCCTAGTAGACTATACAACTAAACATTCCATATTTTCTTTTATGGTTGGATTCTTGAGGAATAATCAAATTAGGATGGCTAAAGATGACATGGAGAAAACTATATTCATCACTATATGAGGAACTTTTTGTTACAAAGTAATGTCTTTCGGGTTGAAAAATGCTGGAGCCACTTACCAAAGAGCTATGGTAACTCTCTTTCATGACATGATGCATAAAGAAATAAAAGTATACGTGGATGACATGATTGCGAAGTCTAGAAAAGGAAAAGATTATGTTGCCAACCTCAAGAGATTATTCGAGAGGTTGAGAAGATTTTAGTTGAAATTAAACCTATCAAAATACACATTCGGGGCTATGTCAGGGAAGCTATTGGGTTTTGTAGTTAGTGAAAAAGGAATAGAGGTAGATCCTGACAAGATTCGAGTCATCCAAAACTTGTCACCTCCATGCACAAAAAAAAATGTATGAGGTTTTTTAGAAAGGTTGAATTATATATCTCGATTAATTTCTCAGGTCACTCTTAAATGTGATCCTATTTTCAAACTCTTCTGTAAATATAGCTCTGACAAATGGGATGATGAATATCAGAAAGCTTTCGATAAAGTCAAAGAGTACATGTCAAATCCATCTATACTAGTACCACCTATTCTAGGAAAACCATTGATTCTATATTTAACTATGAATGAAGGCTCTATGAGATGTGTATTGGGGTAACAAGATGAAACAAACAAAAAAGAGCAAGCCATCTACTATTTAAGTAAAAAATTTACTGACTATGAATCAAAGTATTCCTCATTGAAAAAGATGTGTTGTGCCTTAGCTTAGACGACTCATAGGCTTAGGCAATAAATGTTATACCATACCATATGGCTCATAATAAAATTAGATTCTTTCAAATATGTTTTCAAAAAATCTTCACTATCTGAAAGAATTGCTTGATGGCAGGTAATACTTTTCGAATACGATATTGTCTACGTAACTCAAAAAATTATTAAAAAAAATGCCATAGCTAAATTTTTGACAGAACGAGCAGCTAATGATTATGAACCAATAAAGCTTGATTTTTTGGATGAAGACTTGATGGTCGTTTCCCAAGTTGATAAAGAAGAGTCTACTGAGCAGTCTTGGAAGATGTATTTTGACGGAGCTGTAAATGCTTTAGGACATGGAATTAGGGCAATCTTAATATCTCTAAAAGAGAATTATATCCCTATCACAGCAAGGTTGAATTTCAATTGCACTAATAATGTAGCTGAATACGAAGCCTGTGTTATGGGCTTACAAGCTGCAATTGAAAGCAAAATCAAAGTACTAAAAGTTTATGGATACTCAGCATTAGTTATTTAGCAGTTAAGAGGAGAATGAGAGACAAGGGATGCAAAGCTGATAAAATATCACAAGTATGTCGCTGTCTTGGTCAAACAATTTGAGAAGATTTAATTTGAACATCTACCTAGAGAAGATAATCAAATTGCTGATGCCTTAACCACATTGGTAGCATGATCAAGATGAAGACATATATTGAAATTCAACCTATAAAGCTTAATGTGAGAGAATTTTTAGCACATTGTTCAAATGTCAAAGAGGAGGTTGATGAGAAGCCTTGGTATCACGACATTTACAGTATCTGAAGAATCAACAATACTCAGAGTATGCTACTGAAAATGATAAAAATATTATTAAAAGATTAGTCATGGGTTTCTTTTTTGATGAAAATATCTTGTATAAGAGAAATCAAGATCTAGTTCTTTTGAGATATGTAAATGCAATAAAGGCATAAAAGATCATGGAAGAAGTTTATAATGGGGAGCTGTGGAGCTCATGCAAGTGGCCACATGATGGAAAGACAAATTATGAGGGTAGGGTATTATTGGTCGACCATGAAAAGTGACTATATAGATTATGCTAAAAAATATCATAAGTGTCAAATCTACGTAGATAAAGTACATGTCCTTCCAAATGATCTACATGCCATAACGCTTCCATGGCTATTTTCAATGTGAGGCATGGATGTTATCAAACCCATCGCACTGAAGGCTTTAAATAGACATAGGTTCATTTTTGTAATTATTGACTATTTCACAAAATAGGTTGAAGCTGCATCATATACTAGTATGACTCAATCAGTGGTGTATAAGTTCATTAAGAAAGAGGTAATATATAGATATGAGCTCTAAAAAAGAATTATCTCAGATAATGTCAAGAATCTTAATAGTAAGATGATGAAAGAGATATGTGCCCAGTTTAAGATCAAGTATAACAACTTGACACCTTACCATCCAAAAATGAATGGAGCAGTAAAAGCAACAAACAAAAATATTAAAAAGATTTTTAAAAAATGACTGAAACCTATAAAGATTGACATGAAAAATTACTTTTTACTTTGCACGTTTATCGGACATCAATATGTATTTCTACTGGGGTAACCCTATTTTTTTTAGTTTATGAGATGGAAGCAGTGCTACTTGTAGAAGTAAAAATCCCTTCTTTAAGAATCTTAAGGGAAATTGATTTGAAAGAAGCTGAATGGATCTGGAAACATTACGAGCAATTAAATTTTATTGAGGAAAAAAGATTGACAGCGCTATGCCATGAGCAGTTATACCAAAAGAAAATGATACGAACGCATGATAGAAAAATTTGACCTCAGTGTTTTCATAAAGGGGAGTTGGTTCTTAAAAGGATTCTCTCAAGTCAACATGATAATAGAGAAAAATAGACTCCGAATTGGAAAGGTCTAATGTTGTCAAGAAGGCATTCTCAAAAAGAGCTTTAATCCTTATAGAAATGGATGGAAAAGATTTGCCCAATCTAATAAACTCAGATGCTATGAAGAAGTACTTTTTTTAACAAAAAAAAAGAGGTCAAATTGAAAACCCGTAAAGGGCGATTTGAGTTCAAAAAAAAAAAAGAGATTCAGATTTAAAATCCATAAAGGGTGATTTGAGTTTCAAAAAAGGAGGGCTCGAATTAAAAACCCCACAAAAAGCAATTTGAGGATATCTAAGTTGAAAGCCTGAAAAGGCAATATAGAGGTTCAAGATATTACTTTTATGGCATAAGGAAGAAGTGTGATTTGATGAACTTGACAAGATCAAGAATTCCAGGTTGATAGTTTTGGGAAAAAAACTCTAGGTTACTTTGATCATGATTATTTGATGGCCTACTTTAGCCCATCTTTGTAACTCAGTCACATTCAATCAATAAAATCCATTTCTTTCTTGATGTCAACATTGACCTCTTTTATTGTTTTCATTTTCTTTTTCTTTACCCTTTTACCTAGGTCAAAAGATATGTGCATTTTCTTTACATTTGTTATTTTATCGAAATGATAATGAAAGAATAAACAATGATATGAAAGCCAAGAGCAGCATAGGTAAGCCAAATGAGACCAATGAAAACTTAGTGAAATGTTGATCTCGGTTTGGCTGAAGCTAAAAGACAATGATAGTTTGATTCCTTAACCAAATATGTTTAGAAGTTAAAGGGTTCATCACTAAAGCAAAAATGAAAACAGCGAAGAGCTTGAGAATCTTTTTACCATAATTAGATAGGTCCAATATTTTTTAACATTTCATTTAGGCATTCCAGGAAATTGGCATTTCATAGCACTTCACGTATACATGTTATTTGCTTTTACAATGAAGTGTTCAGACCCCACAAATGATTGAAGTTGTCAAGAATGAAGTGGCAATTGTTTCGAATACAACATGCACTAATAGTCTAGATTATTCATTTCGAGTTTCAGTTCAATCCAGGTCATTCTATTTTCGAATTTCGGCTTATACCAAATCTTTTTTTGACTTTTGTCAAATCTTTCTTAGTCCAAGTTATTCATTTCAGACTTCGGTTCAGTCTAGGTCATTTTGTTTTGGATTTTAACTTTTGTCAAATCTTTCTTCGACTTAGTCCAAGTTATTCATTTTAGACTTTAGTTCAGTTCAGGTCATTTTGTTTTAGATTTTAATTTATGCCAGATTCTTCTTCAGCTCAGTCCAAATTGTTTATTTCAGACTTCGATTCAATCCAGGTCATTTTATTTTTGGGTGCTATGCCATATCTTTCTTCGATTCAGTTTAAGTTATTTATTTCAGACTTTGGTTCAATCCATGTCATTTTTTTAAATTTCGGCCTATGCCAGATCCTTATTAATTTCAGTCCAAGTTATTCATTTTAGATTAGGATTCAGTTTGGGTCATTTTATATTGGATTTTGGCTTATGTCGGATCCATTTTCGGGTTATCCCATTTTGGACTCGATGCAATCTATGTCAAAGTGTTGTCTTTCAAATAAGGTCGTGATGGGTGTCTATGTTTTTGCATAATCTTTGTTTCACAAAAATTATTCAAAGAGAAGCAACTGTAGACACCCACTTCCCAAATCTGTTTTCTTTGTGGGAATAAAAAATAATAATAAGTAAGGGTAAAGTTTCAATTCTAGTGAAACTCTATCAAGACTTGAATTTCAAAACTGGATAAAAAGATCCCGTTTTTAAACCAAGGATAACAAATTAGGTAGAGGGATTTTGATTTTTAAACCCTTATTCAATCTGGAACTAGCCCTACATAAACACCAACAATCACAGAACAAAGAACACAGAGAAAAAATGATGAAAAATAAGAGGCAATCATAATGAAATATTTTGGAGTGAGTTTACAGTAGAAAGTTTCTAGGAAGTCAGTGTTTCGATTGGGGAATCAATTTTTTTTTGGGATTTTTTTAGATTTTTTTGAAAAATTCCAGAATTTGATGAATTTTCTGATGAAAATTTAAGTTTTTCGACATATTTTCAATGAAAAATTCAGTTTTCGATGATAATCCCAGAAATCGATAAACTTTTCGACGACAATCGAGGAAGATAAGAAACTGTCTGAGGAAAAAATGAAATTTCAAGCCTTTTATATTAGCTAAAAACGACGCCGTTTCGAGGAGCTGGCCGAGCTACCAAAGGTTTCTTTTATTATTATTATTATTTATTTATTTATTTATTATTATCATTATTTTTTCCTTATTTATTTATTGACTAAATTGAGCTAATTTATTTATTTAATTAAACATCCTTAAATCTTCAATGATTTTTCCTAAATAAAAATTCTAAAATTTTTTTTGACGAAAAATTGAAGGTGTCAATTTTTCTTAAAATAAAATTTACAGAAAAAAGGAAATATTTTTGAGAAAAAGTTGAAAATATCAATTTTTCTTAAAAATAAAAATTTCAATTATAAAAATATTTTGAAGAAAAATTGAAAGTATCAATTTTCCTTAAAAATGAAATTTCGAAAAGCATTTTTGAGGAAAAGTTGAAAGTGTCAATTTTTCTTGAAAATAAAATTTTCAATTCTAAAAAATATCTTAAAGGAAAAGTTGAAAGTATTAATTTTCTTAAAAATAAAATTTTCAAAAAGCATTTTTGAGGAAAAGTTGAAAATATCAATTTTCCTTGAGAATAAAAATAAAAATTTTTTCAAAAAAAATATCTTTGAGGAAAAGTTAAAAATATTAATTTTTTTTCAAAATAAAATCGTCAAAAAGGAAATATTTTAAAGAAAAGTTGAAAGTATCAATTTTTCTTAAAATAAAATTTTCAAAAAATGATTTTTTGAGGAAAAACTGAAATTTTCTTTAAAAATGAAATTTTTAAGAAAAATATTTTTGAGAAAAAGTTGAAAGTATCAATTCTCCTTGAAAATAGAAATATCAAAATGCTTTAAGGAAAAGTTAAAAGTATCAATTTTTCTTGAATAAAAGCATGATGTTTTTTTTTTTTTTATAAAACAATAAGATAAAAAGACTTCTATCAAAAGCTTAATGCATTATGCCCTTTTTCTTTCTCTTTTAAAAAAAATGTCAAATAATCCGACGATAGAGCCTCTACAAGAGAAACAATAGTTTTCTTACATACTCTTGAGATGAGGGAATTTTTTTTAATTTTCTGCCAAAATTATTGGAGTCAATTAAGAATAATTTTTAATAATTAACTACTTGGTAAAGTTTTTAAGGTTAATGGATAACATGAAATCGAGCTGGTACCATCTTTCGATGGGCGTTGTGGGGGTGCTATAACTTTTCTCACGTGTAATCATACTCCCGGACCTAGTTCTAGTTTCGCAGACATTGAATCTACCTTGTAAAGATATCTAAGTCAAATTTAATATTTCTCTTTAAAAAGTGACAGATTCAGTTAGGTGGTCAATTGTACCTAAACAAAAAATATTGATGGCAACTCTTCAAGTCAATATTTAACGATAGATCCACGGATCTAGACGTTATGAAAATTAATTCTGCAATTAGTACCGTATAATTTCAATAAAATAATACAATCTCCTATCAGCTATACATATGATCTCGAACATGCATGAATGTCATCATTTTGTCACTAGAAGATCCATTTCTTGAGCATAAAACATTTCTATTTTCAACGTTTAGGCACTGCATGCAGTATACTTTTGGAAAAATAAAAGAAATAGCGTAATTAACAAGATTACCTGCTTGCTTATAGAATTGAGGACGACCACCACGATAGTCCTCATCACTTGTTGATGGCTCAATTAGGATGAATCTGGACATATTTTTGGATGGACGAATCTCGACGTTTTGGTACAATCTCTCAAACAAGTTTAAACCATTTAGTTCAAGACTTCAAAAAGTTACTATACAGAGTAACTTCTTATTCTTAAATTATTCGTCAAGGTGTCAAACTCTTCTAAGTTGCATGCATTATTATTTGAAGGAAAAAAAAGCTCTAGTATTCAGAGCATACTCTACGTATTTATGTACTGCAATACTCTGTACAATGAACCTAGACTCAGATAAGTTAAGTATTGCAGTACCTGGAACAGTTATTGGGAATCAAAATTAAGTTCATATACATGAGAGATTCTTCTGCTCGAACTGAAATAAATTTTAAGTATTAACAACTTAAGTTGCAATTTTACAGCCTAGCACGGCAGAGAATCAAAAGAGTTATTAGCAGTCTTTCTTCTCTGTATATAAAGCAGTGCTAAAAGGTTCAATACTGCCGGATGCTGTGGACTTCCTCAGATGGGAAGGAGCAAAGAGCCCACTTCCTACAATAGCTATCTTTTTTTTCTTTCGAAAAGTTCTCATTTGGCACTGCCTACCTATGGTCATGGCAGCTTAACGGCCAATCTCTGGTCATTACAGCTCGCATATTCAACGAGACCAGGTGCCCACTTCCCTTTAGTTTTTTACTTCCGGTTAAACTAGGAGGTAGCTGGTCCAGCTGGGACGGCCTCTCGTCTCGCCCTTCTTTCTTCGGATTTGAATTTCCTTTTGTCGACGGGGAATTGGAGCTCATCATTTGCTTTCTTTGACTTGGTCGACCAAGACAAATGCAAGATTTCTTTAGTGATGAAATGCAAGTGGAGGGAGGGACCTCTCTTTTGGTTGTTGCCCTTGACTTTTTTATTAATTATGATCATGCCGATATTTACCAAAAAAAAAAAATTGCAAGCGTGAGAATAGCCGTTAGACAAACAATTGATCACACCAATAACAAAGAGTTTATGTTGTTTACACAAGCATGAACTGTCCCTTCAAATTCTTGCAGAAGATCCTCAGTTGATTAGGATTGTTTTTTCAGTGATCAATTCCAGCAGGACCCACTGATAAATATTCTTAGTGGAGTAATACAAATATAATTAAACAATAGAAAAAAAAATCTCACTCAAGAATTGTCTTTCAGTACAGTATGATTTTGTTTAAGGAACCTAGTAGAACAGCCTAGCTTTTCAGAGATAGAGGATGGATCTCAATTGTTGATGTGACATACCTTTGATTTTTTTTATGGCATGACATGTTCTCGAGTTCGATAAAGAAAGAGCTCTCACTCCTTAGGAGAGAAAGAGAAAGTCAAACCTCTAGTGCAAATTCCATAAAGCACATAAAGGGTCAAATTTTTGCATTTAGAAACCTCGAAAAGCAAGATTCATATCAATATCAACTTATGACACTGATACGTGGTCAATTTCCGGCTGTTCAATGAACCATCCATTGTGACCCGTGATACTACTTTTTTCCATTAGTGGAAGCTAAATCAAACCCAGTTTTCTTAATTAAAACATTTCCATCACTAGAGCGCTTTCTCTACTGTTTTATAAATTATTGTTTAGGCTGGTATTAGTAGTTAAGGTTCAAAGATGCTTGTTTTTATTCTTTGAATTCATTTTCTGAGCATATAAGATGCTTACAATCAATTAGTACTTTTAGATCATTGGTGGTGTTGTTACGGCCGGGCCCTATCATTTTGGTTACTTGGGCACTAACTGTACTGCCATTGGGTTATACTAACTGATACTTTTGAATACAGCTTAACTTGAGGAATATTGGTTGGAAAGTGAAAGTTTAGGCATAAAAAAAAGGTTAAGTTGGAGGGATATGCTGTCCTCTTATTCCATTCAATTGGTTTTCCCAAGGTTTCTGAAGTCTCTTATGATTTCATTTTGCCATAGATCTCATATATAATTATAGCCAGTAATTGGATGGTAAGACTAGTAAAGGAAAACATTGAGAAATTTATTTTCAACACTTGCATAACTAGGAGATGACATTTGGTTCAATTAAAGTTGTCATTCTTATCAGATACCCTATTAATAAGCTTATTAATGCCAGTTAATTGAACACAAGAAATTAATTTCATTAAAAGTTGTTGAAGGTGTTGTTAATTATCTATAGTTTCCAGCAGCGAAGCTTTAACATTCAGCATCCAAACAATGATTCTACCCATTTGTAGTTGAAAGTTTGCAACTGCCATTAACAATGGAGGTTCAAAAAAAGAGGTATAGGACAGATGTATTTCACTTGAATTTGTCGACCAAAAGAGTTCTAAAGCTTGCACAACAGCCATCAGCATATAATAATACTATTTATGCATTTTTGCAAGGGGTGCATTTCGGTGGTGGGGAAGCCCATTTCCTAAAATATATTGCTATCTCTAGGGAATATCCGGATATAAACCAACACGGTTAGCATCTAATATTTTATGTCTGTCACTAAAATTTTGATTAAACAGATTGCTGTCCTCACACATTAATTCAAACGACAAAGAAACATTACCGCACTATGAAAGGTCAAGGATCGAGCTTCAATCTGCAATAGACAGCTTTGTCCTCGAAATTTTTTTAAAAAGAGAGGTGTTGAGGATGCCATTGTTTCACTCTGCAGAAGTTCTTATTATGGTTAAGAAAAGATACAATAAGAGCAGAATAAGTGGGGTAGAGAGAAGATTACCAAGATATATGCAAAATATGGAAGATATTGTCTTCAAGAGAGTCAAATTATAATACATTTGGTGGGACATAGAACAATACTAGTGAGAGATATCTTCAAGAGAGGAAATACATTAATTTCCACATTATTGTATAAAAAAAATGTTTCTAGAATTCAAACCCTTAATTATTGCAATCGATGCCACACCACTCATTAAGGTTTATGAATAATTAGCCGTTAGGATCCTTAAAGGGCCCTGATTCTTGACATTATAAATCGGGGAAGAGCTGAACTCGCTTCATTGTGCTTGGTTTTATCTTCTCCCTCTCATCTCTCTTAATCCTATCTCTGGCTGTTTCATTCTGTAATATATACTACAAGAGCCATGGATCAATGTGTTGTTTTTCTTCTTGCATTGATTGCCTGCAGCCATTTAGTTTTCTCAGTTGAGGGAAGACAAATAAAATCAGTGAGCAAACTTGGTTCAAAGCAGAGCAACCAGGTTGACAACTCTGCAATGCACAAAGAAGATCATCAACCTGGAGCCCCATGTTACATTTCTAATGCTCCTGCCCACCATTCAGCTTCAGTATCAGGAAAGAAAGAAATATTGTCACTCCCTATACCAACTAAGAGCTCAGATTTTGGAGATTCACTTGCAGGGTATAAAGGAGATTTTCGACCCACTACACCAGGGAACAGTCCTGGTGTTGATCATTCTTTTGTAGAAGATGATGAAGATACTGAACAAAAAGCAGGAAGCATTAGCCCAAGCAATGATAAGCATTCTATTGCAGACGCTAAAGAAGATTTCCAACCTACCGACCCAGGACACAGCCCTGCTGCTGGACATTCTTTAGCAGAAGATGATGAAGATACTGTACAAAAATCAGGAAGCATTAGCCCAAGCAATTATAAGCATTCTACTGCAGAAGCTAAGGAAGATTTCCGACCTACCGACCCAGGACACAGCCCAGGTGCTGGACATTCTTTAGCAGAAGATGATGAAGATACTGAACAAAAATCATTAAGCATTAGCGTAAGCAACGATAAGCATTCTATTGAAGAAGGTAAGGAAGGTTTCCGACCTACCGACACAGGACACAGCCCTGGTGCTGGACATTCTTTAGCAGAAGATGATGAAGATACTGAACAAAAATCATTAAGCACTAGCCCAAGCAATGATAAGCATTCTACTGAAGAAGGTAAGGAAGGTTTCCGACCTACCAACCCAGGACACAGCCCGGGAGCTGGTCATGCTTTTCCAAGCAAAATTTCAGAACCAAATGCCTAGACATGTAAATGCCTCCACAGGAACATTGATTTAGGTATATTTCCTCAATCTCCCAAATTGTAATAATTGTGTCAGATGGCAGGATCTGTTATTGTTATGGATTTGCAATATTCACGTAGGACTTGCATGATTCCTAGGTCTAAAGACAGAGATTGGGATGTAACTGTAAAAAAATAATTATCCCGAAGCAATCTGGTTTAATGTTTGTAACTAGTTATTTAATCATGTCCATGTCACCATGTCATGTACTATACATTACTCTTTGCAATGTCTTCTTTCGTCCATCTTAGCAATAAATTGTTTCTGATATTTCAAAAAAAAAAAGACAGCGCCTATGTGGCTCATGCAGCCGACATCTTAATCTTTAATTGCTTGCAGAGCTTACATATTGTACTTTATTCATCTCTCTCTTCCGCCAGTGGTCCTGCATGTATTCATTATTTTTAGGTAACGATATGCTAAGAAGGACCATCAAATAAAGCTTATATAAATCTTTAATTTCCATTTCGGGCAATAACGGTTTTGATAAATAAAAGGTTTATATTTAATGTATTGTTAGTGTATATTATCAATTAATTTGATTATATCACTTTTAAAAATTTAAAATACAATCGCTGTTATGTCGCATTTATCGTTGTTACGAATATAACAAATAAAATAGTTATATTTATATTCATTGCAGCCGTGAATATTTTTTAAATTTTCACAATTTACCATCAAATTAAACAAAAAATAATTTAATCATAATTATATTTATTTATGATATTTAAAGTAATCTATGATATTTTAATTTTACATTTATAGGCTAAAATAATTTTTTCATATATTTTAATTATAACTCGGAATCATTATGCTCATTTAAAATATTTTTCTTTAATATATCTATGAATTTTATAGACATAAATGCTATGAATACATATGATGGACAAAATATCTTTATTTTGAAATAAATGATGGACAAAATATTTTATATATTGTTAGCTCATAAATTAATTAAATTAAAAAATAAAATTATATATATATTTTTTATAACATATATGATCATTGGGAGGATGATTAAAACTTAGTTGTTTAAGCATGGATGCATACACGTCCTCATTAAATCAAATTCAAAGCTAACATTTTAAATAACTAATTAAGCAAAATAATTAATAGTTAGTAACCTAAATTTTGTCAACTCATAAAAAATATAATTAATAATAACATTAATAATATGAATTTATATAACAAAATTATTTCTTTTAAATAATGATATATGCATAAAATTCATTAAAAAAAAAAACCACTAATTAACAATATACAAAGAAAAGGTTTGATTAAAGGCCCACTTATAATAAAAAAGTTCGACCCTAACTCAAAATGAGGGCCCAACTCTATGTCTTCTTTCAGGTTTGTTTATTTGGTTCAACTCTATTGGCTTTTTCGGTGACACTGCTCATTGAATCTATTGTTCTCATTTTGATTAGATGCTACACCTGACGCTATCCTTCAAAATCCCTACTTATTATCAACAAGTGATTAATCTTAATTAGTTAAGTTCTTTTTTTTTCGATAAAAAAAATTGAATTCAAGTTTTATTGATGATAATTTATTAAAGTCATATCAAATATATAATTTATAATTATTTATTTTAAATTATTAAATACGATACATTTTATTTTAATTTATAAGATTGAATAATATATTTATCTTAAATTTTTTTGTATAAAAAGAAAAAAAAATCCCTACTTGATTCAGCTGTCCCCTGTTTCTGCCATCTTTGTCACTCCTTTTTTCCCATCCCATAACAAAGCCACCACGACTCGAGCCAACCGACCACTCCTGCTTCTCAAATCCTCACGGTCTCCCTCAAGCGATTTTTTACTCTAAACTTTTATCTATGTCTCTCAAGTCTCAAGTATCAAGTTCGGAGAAGATGGCATGGCACTCAACTTCAGGCCACTGGCCATGGTAGCTCTGAGAGAGCTCTTTCTTTCTCTATTTTCTTTTAACTTCTTTCTCTATTTTCTATTGGGTTTTCTAGTTTGATGTTTGATTTGAAAAGAAAAATACAAATAGCCGTTTTAGCATAATTTTTTGTTATACCATTATTTATGAACTCGATACAAAATGATAATTCACACATTGCGAGAAATATTAGTGACGGTGTTATCAAAATAGCAACAGTTATATCACATTAGGGATATTATTTAAATCTATACTATTTTATTAATGAAATGAATAAAATTATATTATTTTATTAATAAATAATTTTTTTAAAATATTAATTTTTTATATATTTATTTTAAAAATAATATTTATTCATTAATTAAATAACATCATTTGATTAAATGAGAGTGCATCAAATATAATCACATAATCAGATATAGATTAAGGTTCTTCAGAAAAAAAAAAAAAGAACACTTATATTTGGGAATACAATAGACCAAGTATTATTCTCTACTGACTTTTTAAATAAAATAAATTTAATTTTGATCATTATTTTTAATAAAATCATAAAATTAAAAATAAAATTTATAAAGTTTGAATTTCAAAATTTTCAAAACATGAACATACAAAATGTAACCCAGGGAATAAGAAATGGAGATGAAAGGGTTCCACTAGGAAGAGCCAACTAAGCCTTTTTTTTTAATTATTCTAAGTAGTCAGAGGAACCTTGATTATATATAAAAGTGGATCAAAGAGAGTGGCCTAAAGCGACCTAGTGCATATGAATATAGTAAATTTAATATAGTAAATATATATATATGTTCCAAAAAAAATTGAGATCAACTTATATTAGTGTAATATTTTTGAATTTTATATATTTTTTTAATTATTAATTTTAATAGATTCAAATGATAAAATTAAACCATTATCTTATCTTTCTCATCTCGTAAATTTTTGAAATCAAAAATTAAAAAAAGATATAAAAGATATAAATTTTTTTTAGTATAACTTGATCTCTTTCCTAGAAGAAAAGGGCTCGAATTAATTTAACAAGATAATAAACTAAATACATACTAAAAAAGGTTAAAAGTCATGACCTTAACATATATTTTATTTTCACCCCAACGCGAACACAGAGAAAAGAACCTTTGAATTCAAAGTTATACATTGACTATAAAGTATGCCTTACCCCCAAAAAAAAAAAAGTTATAAAGCATACCTTGGTACTTATTATCAAATCTCATTGTTCTAATTTCTTTATAGGACTTTTTTTTGTTGGTAAGTCACAAATTCATTAATTGGGACACTATTTGTTGATTAAAGTGAATAAACTACATTCACTTGAAGAGTACAAGTATTAATTAATATTAGTGTTTTTTGTGTTAGATTTCGTTGGTTTGTACTAAGGTGATTAGATATTAATGAGTGTCTTTAGAATAATTTTTTTAAATACCATATTAAGTATAATATTTTTTCTCAATATATTAAAATAAATTATCTCTCAATATATTAAAACAAATTATCTTATGAGTTACTGTGTTTAATACAAAATTAACTTTTACCTTTAAGCGAGTTAAACCAAGAGCCAGGCGGGAACGCATGCGTAACAAAGCAACTCGTTTTGAGGTAGGAACAAAAAAACAAAAAGCACTGGTTTCGAAAAGTAGGTTTATTTTAATACATGGGAGGAAGCAGCCAGGGAAGATTCCCATGGAATCTTGTGTTTTAACCATTCACTTGCAAAGATTTCTCCAACTTCGAGCAAAGAAATCAGTAATATAAGTTGTCGTCCTTAAACCCTTTTGGCCTAATTTGGGACATCTGACAAGTTTATGTCAGACGACAAATGGAATCCCGAGGCGACCCTTTTTACATTCAAGATTACAATCAATAAAGAATCACAAATAAAATTTGAATACAAATTCACTTACATCGAGATGAATAAATTTATGGTTTAGGTAAAATTTTGGTAAAAAAAATTTGTAATTAACGGTTTAGAATGGTATGTATATATATATATATATATATATATATATATATTTATATATAAGTTGTGAAAGTTAGAATGTCACTTCAATCTTTACTGTATCGACTTGATTTGGATTAATTTTTTTTTTAAATTAAATTTTTAATAATATTAAATGATGGTAAAAAAATTAGAGTTAAATTTTAAATAAATTCATACTAATTTGATTTTATATATAAAAAAGTTATTTTTAATTATTTATTTAATTATATTTATATTAAAAAATATTTTATTAATATTAGATCAAATCAAATTTAATTATTAAAGATATAAAATCGGATTGATTTTGAGACGAACTTCATTGCCATCCTTACTTGAAAGAACTAGTGAGAAGGGCTATGGACAAACAAAGAAACAAATTGCTGGCCAAACCATTTTTTTTTTTAATTTTTCATTTACACATACATATTTGTATTAGGTTCATGATCTAGGTTTTGACAATAATGGACTCTCCCTTCATACTTGACATCACTTCTAAAAGATACCTTGCATTTGGGGCCTCACAACCCACATGCTGCACACTTCTCGATTCTCGCCCTCTTAATTTTTGTCTTTTGTGTCTGTGTTATTTTTTTTTTTCATCTGCCTAACCTTTTATGCTCTATAAATAGCGTGGATATAAGATAGGGTCCAACCATAGCTTTCTCCGTCCTGGTTTACTTCATAAGATTAGCCGTTTAAAACTCTAATACAATTCTGTGACTTCATCATTAATTCTTGCTATGGCAAATGCTGGATGTAATTGTTTGTTTTTTCTACTAATAATGCTTGTTTTATCCCGTGAAGTATTTTTCTTAGTCGAGAGACGGACCTTGAAAGTGAAGAATAATTTAGAGGATGTGAATTTAATGTTGAGTGCTGATAGGGAGATCTACATTAATATTGTAGGACTTGCCGTGAATAATGAGGCTTTCTCGAGCCCCTTGCACCACGTTTTCAAGTTTTTAGAAGAACCTGTAGACAATTTTCGACCCACAACCCCTGGACATAGCCCTGGCGTCGGCCATTAATCCATTCACCACTTAGATATATTGTATTTGTTGTAGGCAATTTGGTATTGTTTTCATTGTCTTTTATCATTAATCTACTTGTACTTGTATCTCTATTTTTAATAAGAAGTTTGCAATTAATTAAGTTTGGCCTTCCTCTATATGAAAAAAGTTACATTGAATTAAGCAAAGTTATGGCTTGTTAGCTCAATGGTATTGGAGTGAATCTAAAATTGAAGGTTTCAAGTTTAAATCATAACTTTTGCTTATTGAATGAAATGATCGGCTGTAATAGTTAAAGATGAGAAATCTTTGACAAAAAAGCTATAAGCATTTATAATTTCAATCAAATTAGTTAAGCACCACTTTCTAATCATTTTAATTGTTAAGCATTCAACTTAAAATCAATTAACAATAAGTAAAATGGTTCAATTTGAATATAAGATTACAAAAAATTAGATATTTATTAGATGTAGAATAACACTACACTAACAGATCCCATTATGTGTAAGCGGATGTGAAAGAAGTTTACTACGTGATAAATTTAAAAAGGACAACAAAAGGAAATGTTGACTTTAATATCATGTTAAATATCTAACTTAAAGCAAATTGATTATAAGTGAAGGGGTTCAAACTTAATATAAAACTATAAAAAAATTAGATATTTATTAGGTGTGGGATAATACCGTACTAATATCAATTAAGTTCAAAAAATTTTAACATGGTAAAATTAATCTAAACATCAATAAAAGTAATTTATTTCAAAAAGAAAAGTTAGTTATGAAAATAAAATGACCCTTCAACTCATTGTCCAGTTGAGAAGGCGCGGAAGGAAAAAAAAGTTGGTGATGCAGTTGCATGAACCATGCATGATTATTAATTTCGTGACAGCTTTGCAAGCTAAGTTGTGAAACCTTCGGTCTGTCTCGATGAACATGTATAAAGGGATATTCGACATGTACTTCCGACCAAATTTGATTTTATAATTGCTTCCTTGTACTGATCAGTTCACATGCAGCTTAAATTGCTTATGGAATATTCCTTGTTTGATGCTTGGGACGACATTTGACTTCAAGGGTTTAGGGCCTCGCATGCTTTTAAACCTCTCTTTCTTTATTTTCAGGCTCTCGAAAAATTCTTACAATGTCTAGGGTTTTACAATAACATAAAGAAAGAGAAAGGAAGAGAGTTCCATCAAGAATGGCAAGTAGGGTTAGTCCTTTTCGATGGAAAAAAAAGCTAAATGTGAAGAAATAATTTCATTTTATTTAACTAGACAAATATTCACTGGTATATTATTTACTTTAAAAAATTAATTCACATTACATAACATGGTTAATCTACACTAAGGTTTTTGTCTATAAAAATGATATTGTATTGTATACTAAGTGGGTAACTAGCAACTACCCTCCACAAGCTAGGGTGATACCATCCTTTTGAGTTTTTATATATGGTTGAGTTTTTATAAAAGAATGAGGCATGCCCATGTGGTTGGCCTTGCTAATCATAGGAAAGTACAGACTAATATATATGCCATTAGAATTATAAAACAATAGTAAACCTAAAAATTAAAGCATAGAATAGAAAATAAATAAAACTGTGGATTGGGTTTTGGTCCTCACTTGCTCTAAGAAATAGTGGTGGATAAATGGTTAAGATAGGAATTTGAAGATTAAAGCCTAAAGGCAATAATATATTACTGTAATTTGACCTACTTAGTACTTCATTTGATGTCTCGCGTCATTTAATTAGTGTTAACGACAAAAATACACTCTCTAATTTAATCTTCAAAACAAATTGTTTTAACTTAAGCGTTTTGGTTTGTTATGTGAAATGGTGATGACTGATGGATTTTTGTATTTAGGTTTTAAAATGATCATCATACACGAGAGACAATTCCTGGTGGTCTTATGCCATCAGCATATACATTTTCCTTTTGAGCCAACTTTGATTCTCTTTTTGTACTGAAAACTAGTTTTCAAGCCTTTGTGCCAAAAGATCTTTCAGTTATTCAAGTCGAGTCATGGTGTCCCAACTATATAATAGTGTCCAAGGATTATATATATAATATATATCAAGTAATCTCTCTTAACTTAACTTTAATTCGAATCTCTATATTATAGACAATCTTTAAAAATTATTTAATTTGTTTGAAGAAAGTTCAGGTCCACGATTCAAATAGTTTCTACTCTCCCATCTACTTTTTCATGTATATAAAGAATTACTAATAATTATGATAATAATAAAATTTGATCAGTTAATTTATACAATCATGTGTTTATTCTTAAAAGTGACTTTCAAAAAATTTAAAATTTAAATTTTAGTACTTATAATATTTTTTTATTTTCAAATTATGAACTCATTTATAAAAAAAAAGTTATGATAAATAATAATGTAGTTTTTCATTTATGATGTAAACTTGGGAACTCTATACCTTTTTATTTTTATATTTATTTATTTATCCTTTTTCATTTGAACTGGACTCCAAAAGGAGTGGACGACCAAGACTTCTAAATTTTATGTTCACCCCCCAAAATTGGAATCTACGAGAAATGGGGTGACATACATTTTAATTGGGCTTTGCAGTCCAAGGGCACAATTGTGGTTTATATTTGGGCTTCGTCACCAGAGGGTCATATCAGTTTAAGCTAGTTTTCATATGTTTTCCATTTTTTCTAGCTGGGGTACTCTTGGGCCTAACAGACTTTACGTATTTGAAAATTCTCGGTACTCAATCAAAGACACAGGCCCACAGAAAAAATAGTTGAAAAAGATATTTTCCATTT
The DNA here is from genome assembly GCF_002303985.1 of Durio zibethinus. Next base: position 21,119,091 of record NW_019167860.1, read on the forward strand.
TTTTATCTACTTTTTTTATATCTCAAAATTATATTCTTTTATTTTTTGAATATTTAAAATTCTTACGTTTTTATGTTTTAAAATTATTTTTTATCATTTTTTTTTTTAGATTTTGACATTAAAAATCATAAAACTTTAATTTTATAAAAAAAATTTAATTTTAATATTAAATATATTTAAATAAAAAATATCTTTTAAAATTTTCATTAATGTCGTCCAAACTGACGAAATTCAGTTATGAATCTTTCATTCGTTGTCGAGCAGCCGCATCACATGCACGTCTGCATAAAGATATGAACGTTATTTTCGCGACTGAAGTGGAAAAGTGGGACCCAACACATTATCCTTAGAAATGTAAAATTTCATTAACTGAGTAAATAATTTATCATCTATTTTGTAATTTGTTTAAGTTTGCAGTTAAAATTTTAAACTCTTTTATATACGAAAATTTTAAAATCTTTCATAAATCTTTAATCGCATTTTTTAATGTGATTGTGTTATTAAAAAAATTCATAAAAATCAATCCAAATGTGAAAAATAAAAATTCCTTGTGTTTAAAATAAAAAAACAAAATTCATCATAAAGAAAACAATTTTGAAACATTTTAAACAAGCAAGGCTGTATATTCAATTAGAAGAGCAGAATATGTAAAACAGTGCTCAAAAGTTCGATACCGCCATAGGCTGTGGACTTCCTCAGGTGCAGTAACCAACCACAAAAAAAGTCCTTTTCGCAAGATTCTTCATTCCACTATAAGTGGAACGCTTGAAAGGGAGGGGGGGGGGGGGGGGGGGTGAGGGACGGCGAATTCGAGCTCATCATTTGCTTTCTTTGACTTGATGGACCAAGACAAATGCAAGATTTCTTTAGTGATGAAATGCAAGTGGAGGGACCTCTCTTTTTGGTTGGTGCCCTTGACTTTTTGATTAATTATGAGCATGTCGATATTCACCCAAAATAATTTTTTTGCAAGCATGCTAATAGCCGTAAGACAAACAATCGATCACACCAATGACAAAGTGCTTATGTTGTTTACACAAGCATTTACTATCCCTTCATATAATAAAGAGTGTGAACATTCTATTTTTCTGCAAAATTAAACAACAATGACTTCAAATTCTTGCATATAGGTTGAAGAAGATCCTCAAGTTGAGGAATATTGGTTGGAAAGTGAAAGTTTAGGCATAAAAAAAAGGTTTAAGTTGGAGTGATATGCTGTCCTCTTATTCCATTCAATTGGTTTTCTCAAGGTTTCTGAAGTCTCTTATGCTTTCGTTTTGCAATAGGATCTCATATGTAATTATAGCTAGTAATTGGATGGTAAGACTGGTAAAGGAAAACATTGAGAAATTTATTTTGAACACTTGCACAAGTAGGAGATGATATTTGGTTCCATTAAAGTTGTCATTCTTATCAGATACCCTATCGATAATGCCAGTTAATTGAACACAAGAAATTAACTTCATTAAAAGAAGTTGAAGGTCTTGTTAATTATTTATAGTTTCCAGCAGGGAAGCTTTAACATTCAGCTGCCAAGCAATGATTCCACCCATTTATAGTCGAAACTTTTCAATTGCCATTAACAATGGAGGTTCAACCAAAGAGGTATAGGACAGAGGTGTTTCACTTGAATTTGTCGACCAAAAGAGTTCTAAAGCTTGCACAGCAGCCATCAGCATATAATAATACTATTTACGCATTTTTGCAAGGGGTGCATTTCGGTGGTGGGGAAGCCCATTTCCTAAAATATATTGCTATCACTAGGGAATATGGGATATAAACAAACACGGTTAGCTTCTAATATTTTATATCTGTCACTAAAATTTTGATTAAACAGGTTGCTGTCATCATACATTAATTCAAACGACAGAGTAACATTTCGGCATTATGAAAGGTCAAGGATCGAGTTTCAAGCTGCAATAGACGGCTTTGTCCTCGAAAAATTTTTAAAAAAGAAGTGTTGAGCATGGCATTGTTTCACTCTGCAGAAGTTCTTATAATAGTTAAGAAAAGATACAATAAGAGCAGAACAACTGGGGCAAAGAGAAGAATTCCAGAGACATGCAAAATATGGTAGATATTTGTCTTCAAGGGAGTCAAATTATAATACATTTGATGGGACATAGAACAATACTAGTGAGAGATATCTTCAAGAGAGGATATACATTAATTTCCACATTATTGTATAAAAAAGTTTTTAGAACTCAAACCCTCCATTATTGCAATTGATGCCACACCACTTACTAAGGTTTATGAATAATTAGCGGTTAGGATCCTTAAAGGGCCTTGATTCCTGACATTATAAATCCCCGTGAGAGCTGAACTCGCTTCATTGTGCTTGGTTTTATCTTCTCCCTCTCATCTCTCTTAATCCTATCTCTGGCTGTTTCATTCTATAATATATACTGCAAGAGCCATGGATAAATGTGCTGTTTTTCTTCTTGCAGTGATTGCCTGCAGCCATCTAGTTTTCTCAGTTGAGGGAAGAAAAATAAAATCAGTGAGCAAACTTGGTTCAAAGCAGAGCAACCAGGTTGACAACTCTGCGGTGCACAAAGAAGATCATCAACCTGCAGCCCCAAGTTACATTCCTAATGCAGATGCCCACCATTCAGCTTCAGCATCAGGAAAGAAAGAAGTATTGTCACCCCCTACACCAACTAAAAGCTCAGATTTTGGTGATTCACTTGCAGGGTACAGCGAAGATTTCCTACCCGCTAAAGCAGGGAGCAGCCCTGGTGGTGTTGGACATTCTTTTGCAGAAGATCATGAAGATACTGAACAAAAATCTGGACGCATTAGCCCAAGCAATAATAAGCATTCTATTGCAGGAGCTAAGGAAGATTCCCGACCTAGCAGCCCAGGACACAGCCCTGGTGCTGGACATTCTTTAGCAGAAGATGATGAAAATACTGAAAATTCTTTTGCAGAAGATGATGAAAATACTGAACAAAAATCAGGAAGCATTAGCCCAAGCAATGATAAGCATTCTATTGCAGAAGTTAAAGAAGATTTCCGACCTACCAACCCAGGACCCAGCCCTGGAGCTGGTCATGCTTTTCCAGGCAAAAATTCAGAGCCAAATGCCTAGATATGTAATAAATGCCTCCAGAGGTACATTGACTTAGGTCTATTTCAAATTGTAATAATTGTATCAGATCAAAGGATCTGTTACTGTTTTGGATTTACAATATTCACGTAGGACTTGCATGATTCCTAGGTCTAAAGACACAGATTGGGATGTAACTGTAAAAAAATAATTGTCCCGCAATCTAACTAGTTATTTTATCCATGTGCATGTCGCTATGTCATGTACATTGCATTACTCTTTGCAATGCCTTCTTTCCATCTTCTTAATAAATTGTTTCTGATATTTGAAAAAAAAAAAAGACAGCGTCCATGTGGTGCGTGAAGCCACCATTTTAATCTTAATTACTTGCAGAGCTTATATATCGTACTTCATTCAACTGAAATTTCTCTCTTCCTCCACTAAAAGTTGCAAAGTATGCCTAACCGCTAACCACCACCACCCCTCCCCACCCCTCCGGGCAAAAAAAAAAAAAGTTATAAAGCAAACCTTAGTACTTGATATTCAAATCTCATTGTTCCAATTTCTTTATAGGACTTTTTTTTTGGTAAGTCACAAATTCATTAATTGAGACACAATTAGTTGGTTAAAGTAAATGAACTTTATTAACTTCAAGAATACGGGTATTAATTAATATTGGTATTTCCTGAGTTGGGTTTCGTTGATTTTAACCAAGGTGATTCGATGTTAATGAGTGTCTTTTAGAGCATTTTTTAAAAATATCATGCTAAGTATAATATTTTCTCTCGATATATTAAAGTAAATTGTCTTGTGAATTACTGTATTTAATACAAAATATTATTACGAAAAGTAAATTAACTATTTATACTCAAATTGGTTTAAAAACTTTTCCAATCCTTGCTTAACAAGATGAATTTACACTAAAAGTTTAGACAACATATGATAGATCGCAGATACCATACAAAAACTTGAACTAGCTACTAATAAATTTTACACTACACTAAAAGGTTACACTTTTAATTAATATAGGACATCAGTAAATTTTTCATTTGTGTTGATATAACAGATTACAGTCAGCAAATTGGTGAGGGCTCTGTTTTTTCTTGTTAACCAATATGTCCAGTCCAAAGCCTATATTAACTTTTACCTGTAAGCGACTTAAACCAGGAGCTCGGAGGCCCCAACGATGGTTAATTCGAGCACATGCGTAACACAGGAACTGGTTTCGAAAAGTAGATTTATCTTTAATACATGGAAGGAAGCAATCGCAAAGAGAAGATTCCCATGGAATCTTGTATTCTAACCGTTTATTTGCAAAGATTACTCCAACTTTGAGCAAACAAATCAGTAATAAATGTTATCGTCCTTAACCCCTTTCGGCCTAATTTGGGACATCTGACACGTTTAGGCCCTGGCCCTGGCCTTGGCCTTGGCCGAAAGGGGTTAAGGACGATAACGTTTATCACTGATTTCTTTGCTCAAAGTTGGAGGAATCTTTGCAAATAAACGGTTAAAATACAAGATTCCTCCAAATTCTCTTGTCATATTCATATCCTTTAGAGAATAAATGAATGAAGGAAGTGATCTACTTATAATCAAATTCTATTCCACCCTCACTTTTACCTATCTTATATTAAAAGTTACGGTTAATTATCCATTGGTATCCAAACTAGAATAACAACGTTGTCAATCGCAATTAAGTAATCTTAACACACATTTCTTTAAGCAAATTGCACCCATAAAAAGAATAAAAATAAAAATAACATTCAGACTCAAATTCTTTTGTCGCAAGCTCTAATTCTGATGGTGTCTCTTCAAGCTTTTCTCTTGTTGGCGGTTGAAAGCTTTCACAAGTGAATATTATTTCTTGTTTTCGTTTTGCTCTCCAAAGCAAAAGCAAATACCCTAGAGTGACTTTATCAGTAAACGATCCATGATTCACTCTTCGGGGATTTTTTCATGCTTTAATCATCTCATTCATCCTCTGAAATGCTTTTGGCTCACTGTAAGAGAAATCTAACTGATGAAGCCCATGCATCATAGGAATGAACTGTTCTGCCTTAAACTGTCTTCTCACTAGGAGTGGTGCATAATTTGTCGCTCCCCATAAACCTAAAAGTCGGACCATTGTATTATCCCCACATTGATACAACATAGGCTCACGATTCATTCATGGGGCCAACCATCTTACTTCAGCACTGATCAATTTTGTAGAAAAGTTATCCATTCTTTTTTAGACTTTCGTTCTGACCACCCACTTTTACAGAATTCCTTGATCGGAGCTCGATTACGGTCATAAAGCTTCGAGAAAGTACATTTTCCCCATTCGAAATGGCTTTTCACCCATAAATACAATAACTGTATACAACTTATAAAGCGTCCTCTATTCCGACGACAGTAACTCAAAGATATGATAGTTTCTGCTAATATTACCGTTGATCATGCTCTCAAAGAAGTCAACCACCGCTATTTCAATGTAACCCAAAACCGTTGAAAATATCACCATTCCATATATGACTAAGACAAATATATCTAACCCCCATTCTTTGTTGGCATGTTGCACTAGAAACTCATGAAAGAACTTTCACAGTAGGCAAACTTATTCTTGTTTCTTTTTTGTATGAGAATCTACAACTTTTTTGTCTATCCCCATGAGTTGAGCCAAACCCTTACGAAATCCTGACTTGTGTTTTTTGACATATATCTTATTAGGAGCCTTGAGGTGCAAACCCAATAAAATCAAATATTCTTCGATGGTTGGTGTCATATCAACTTCATTGAAGATGAAACACTTGTATGCAGGATCTCAGAATTACGCTGCAGCTTTGATTAGTTGATCGTCGACAACTACTGCAAGAAGGTGTGCTATATGCTCGTGTCTTTAGCAAAACTGCTCTTGTCTTGACGGACTCATCTTCTTCCATATATCAACCAAATCCTCTAGATTATTTTGTTTAAGGAGGATGGATGTTTCTTAAGATAAGGTAAAATCATATCCGATTGGTAAGCAATCCCTCATCTTCAGTTAAATCTTTTTTTACTGGACCCTTACTTCGTTGGGTGACTCACAATGTGCTAATACAGATGAAGAACAAACTAGTCGTTCTGTGGAGTCCATGAAAAATTTTATTGAAGACCGTCTTTCAAGCAAATGTTTTTTATGCAACTTTATGATATGAGCATGAACCAATGCAAAAGAATGAGAGAAAATGTTAGTATGCCCAGAAAAAAAAGAATAAATAAATAACTAAATAAATTAAAACATCACACAGAATAAGAGGAATGAACCCTATGCTTTTGGTTGATTCTAAAAGGGAAGGATGATGGCTCTATTTATAGGTTAGGCACTCTTAAGGTTCACTATATGTGGTTTAAGGTTAAAGTCTAAAGGTTCTCAAATTGCTCCTTACATCATTATCCATCACAGACTAGTAATGCACCCTAATCCTCACCTATTACAGGCTACAAGCGAAAAATGTTCAATTTGAGTGAGAGTATTTTGCTAGCCACTACGGAGGCATTAAACTTCACGAAAACAATAGGTACTTTACTCCCTCTTAAAGGGATGGAGCTCGAGTATAGAACTCATGTTATGCATATGCATATGAATGACATAATTAATAAAGTAAATAAACATGAATGAATAAATAAAATATATACAAAAAAATTCAATTTTATTAGGCTTTTGGATAACATAAATTTATTTGCTGGCCTAACTCTCAAACGTCCCTAGTGGAGTCTCCAAGCTGTCATAACGTCTAGATCCGGGGATCCATCGTTAGACATTGACTTGAAGGAGTCGTCACTAATCTTTTTTTATCTCGGTGTGATTGGTCACCTAAAGAATCTATCCTTTCAAAAAACACCTAAGTTTAAGGGTCCCTAAGAGAATAGGTTTAGGTCTACTAACCAGAATAGGGTTCGAGAGTTCGGTTACATGTGAGGAAGGTTATAGCACCCTCACAACGCTCATCGAAATATGATACCAACTTAATTTTATGTTATTCAATAAGCCTAAAAAATTTATCAAGTAATTAATTATTGAAAATTATTTTCAATTAACTCTAATACTTTTAGTAAAAAATTGAGAAAATTTTTTCACCTCAAGAGTATGTAAGAAAACTACTATTTCACTTGCAGAGGCTTCATCGTCGGATTATTTAACATTAAAAAAAATTCAATAAAATAAAAAAGAAAAAGAAAAAAAATGATTGCTTTAGATATAAACTCTTTTCTCTTCAAAAATTCATTGTTTTTGTATAAGAAAACTTGATACTTTCAACTTTTTTTCAAAATATTTTTTAGAAACTTTAATTTCGAAAAAAATTGATACTTTCAACTTTTCCTCAAAAAAATTTTTTTTTTGAAAACTTATTTTTAAGAAAAATTGATACTTTCAACTTTTCCTTAAAAATATTTTTTTTGAATTTTATTTTAAAAAAATAATAAAAATAAATAAAAATAAAGAAAAACAATAAAAATAAAATAAAATTAAAAGTATTAAACAATTCTAATCTAATCAATAAATAATAATAATAATAATAATAAATAAATAAATAAACTTGAAAACGATTCGACTTAATAGCTCGACTCGGCTTGACTTGAAAAAGAAAAGGCAGCTCGAAGATGTAGCTCGAGAGCGTCGGCTCGGCTTGAAGGGTCGGCTAGTACTCGGGTTACATAGGGCTTAGCGCTCAGGTCGGATCACCCGATTTCAAAACCCGTGGATCTTTTGAGAAAAATAACGTCAAAATGACGTCGTTTTCAACAAGTATAAAAAGTTATAACCTCTGTTTTTCAGCAGATCTCTCATTTTCTCTCTCTCTCTTCCCTTTCTTTCCTTTTCCTTCTCTCTAAACGGAGGAAGAACTCTGGTTGAATCTCGTCGAATTCTAAAAAATATCATCGAAATTTAAGTTTTTTACCGAAAGTTCATCGAAAAGTTTATCGATTTCTAAAAATAGTTACCGAAAACGGGGTAGCTCACCTAAAAATTCAACCGGTGCTGAAAAATTCACTAAAAAATTCAAATTTAGCCAGAAAATTCAACAGAAATCTGAAAATTTTTCAAAAATTTCCAAAAAAAAATTGCCTAAAATTCAAAAAAAACTTTCCACTGATTCTTAGAGCTGTTCTAACGCACCAAAACCCTTTTTTAGCTTTTATTTTTTCTCTGTGTGTCCCCTTTTTTTTTGTTCTATTTCAGCACCTATTTATAAGAATTTATCAGAAGAGTTTCTAATCAATCTCAATTTCCTTCTTGGATTGGGATTCAATCTTTGAATCTAATCTAAACTCTGATTGAATCTCAAATTCACGGTAGAACTCTAAATCTTTATCCTAATCCCAGTCGAATAAGAAGAAAAAGAAAAAATAAAAATAAAAATAATATAATAGATAAATAGTAATAAAATATATATAGTAATATATGTTAATAGATAAATAAATATATATGTATAAAATATATATATATATAGTAATATATGTTAATAGATAAATAAATATATATGTATATTAATAAATAATAATAGTAATAATAAATAATAAAAATTTAGAAAAAAATAAAATAATTTAAAAAATAAAAATGGGCCTACCCATTTGGACCAGGCCTAGATCAAATTGGGTATCTACAATATTTATATTAAAAAATATTTTATTAATTTTAAATCAAATCAAATTCAATTATTAAAGATATAAAATCATATTGATTTTGAGACGAACTTCATCGCCATCCCTACTTGAAAGACCTAGTGAGAAGGGCTATGGACAAACAAAGAAACAAATTGCCGGCCAAACCTTTTTTTTTTTAATTTTTCATTTACACATACATATTTGTATTAGGTTTATGATCTAGGTTTTGACAATAATAGACTCTCTCTTCATACTTGACATCACTTCTAAAAAATACCTTGCATTCGGGGCCTTACAACCCATATGTTGCACACTTCTCGATTCTCGCCCTCTTAATTTTTGTCTTTGTGTCTGTTGTTTTTTTTTTTTTTCATCCGCCTAACCTTTTATACTCCATAAATAGCGTTGATATAAGATAGGGTCCAACCATAGCTTTCTCCGTCCTGGTTTACTTCATAAGATTAGCCCTTTAAAACTCTAATACAATTATGTGACTTCATCATTAATTCTTGCTATGGTAAATGCTAGATGTAATTGTTTGTTTTTTCTACTAATAATGCTTGTTTTGTCCCATGAAGTACTTTTCTTAGTCGAGAGACAGACCTTGGAAGTGAAGAATAATTTAGAGGATGTGAATTTAATGTTGAGTGCTGATAGGGAGATCAACATTAATATTGTAGGACTTGCGTGAAGAATGCAGTTTTCTCGAGCCCCTTGCACCACCTTTTCAGGTTCTTAGAAGAACCTGTAGACAATTTTTGACCCACAACCCCTAGAAATAGCCCTGGCGTCGGCCATTAATCCAATCACCACTTAGATATATTGTATTTGTTGTAGGCTTGTCGTTGGTATTGTAGGCAATTTGGTATTGTTTTCATTTTCTTTTATCATTAATCTACTTGTACTTGTATCTCTATTTTTAATAAGAAGTTTGCAATTAATTAAGTTTGGCCTTCCTCTATATGAAAAAAGTTACATTGAATTAAGCAGAGTTATGGCTTGTTAGCTCAACGATATTGGAGTGAACTCTAAAATTGAGGGTTTCAAGTTTAAATCATAACTTTTGCTTATTGAATGAAATGATCGACTGTAATAGTTAAATATGAGAAATCTTTGACAAAAAAGCTATAAGCATTTATAATTTCAATCGAATTAGTTAAGCACCACTTTCTAATCATTTTAATTGTTAAGCATTCAACTTAAAATCAATTGACAATAAGTGAAATGGTTCAACTTGAATATAAGATTATAAAAAATTAAATATTTATTAGATGTAGAATAACACTACACTAACAGATCTCATTATGTGTAAGTGGAGGTGAAAGAAGTTTACTACATGATAGATTTAAAAAGGACAACAAAAAGAAATGTTGGCTTTAATACCATATTAAATATCTAACTTAAAGCAAATTGATTATAAGTGAAGGGGTTTAAACTTAATATAAAACTATAAAAAAATTAGATATTTATTAAGTGTGAGATAACACCGTACTAATATCAACTAAGTTCAAAAATTTTCAACATGGTAAAATTAAACAAAACATCAATAAAAGTAATTTATTTCAAAAAGAAAAGGTAGTTATGAAAATAAAATGACCCTTCAACTCATTGTGCAGTTGAGAATGCGCGGAAGGAAAAAAAGGTTGGTGATGCAGTTGCATGAACCATGCATGATTATTAATTTCCGTGACAGCTTTGCAAGCTAAGTTGTGAAGCCTTCGGTCTGTCTCGATGAACATGTATAAAGGGATATTCGACATGTACTTCCGACCAAATTTGATTTTATAATTGCTTCCTTGTACTGATCAGTTCACATGCAGCTTAAATTGCTTATGGAATATTCCTTGTTTGATGCTTGGGACGACATTTGACTTCAAGAGTTTAGGGCCTCGCATGCTTTTAAACCTCTCTTTCTTTATTTTCAGGCTCTCGAAAAATTCTTACAATGTCTAGGGTTTTACAATAACATAAAGAAAGAGAAAGGAAGAGAGTTCCATCAAGAATGGCAAGTAGGGTTAGTTCTTTTCGATGGAAAAAAAAGCTAAATGTGAAGAAATAATTTCATTTTATTTAACTAGACAAATATTCACTGGTATATTATTTACTTTAAAAAACTAATTCACATTACATAATTCACATTACATAACATGGTTAATCTACACTAAGGTTTTTGTCTATAAAAATGATATTATATTGTATACTAAGTGGGTAACTAGCAACTACCCTCCACAAGCTAGGGTGATGCCATCCTTTTGAGTTTTTATATATGGTTGAGTTTTTATAAAAGAATGAGGCATGCCCATGTGGTCGGCCTTGCTAATCATAGGAAAGTACAGACTAATATATATGCCATTAGAATTATAAAACAATAGTAAACCTAAAAATTAAAGCATAGAATAAAACTGCGGATTGGGTTTTGGTCCTCACTTGCTCTAAGAAATAGTGGTGGATAAATGGTTAAGATAGTAATTTGAAAATTAAAGCCTAAAGGCAATAGTATATTACTGTAATTTGACCTACTTAGTACTTAATTTGATGTCTCGCGTCATTTAATTAATGTTAACGACAAAAATACACTCTCTAATTTAATCTTCAAAACAAATTGTTTTAACTTAAGGGTTTTGGTTTGTTATGTGAAATGGTGATGACTGATGGATTTTTGTATTTAGGTTTTAAAGTGATCATCGTACACGAGAGACAATTCCTGGTGGTCTTATGCCATCAGCATATACATTTTCCTTTTGAGCCAACTTTGATTCTCTTTTTGTACTGAAAACTAGTTTTCAAGCCTTTGTGCCAAAAGATCTTTCAGTTATTCAAGTAGAGTCATGGTGTCCCAACTATATAATAGGGTCCAAGGATTATATATATAATATATATCAAGTAATCTCTCCTAACTTAACTTTGTTCTTGAAAAATTTTTAAAAAAGAAGTGTTGAGCTTGCCATTGTTTCACTCTGCAGAAGTTCTTATTATAGTTAAGAAAAGATACAATAAGAGCAGAACAAGTGGGCAAAGAAAAGAATACCCAAAGATATGGAAAATATGGAAGATATTTGTCTTCAAGAGAGTCAACTTATAATACATTTGGTGGGACATAGAACAATACCAGTGAGAGATATCTTCAAGAGAGGAAATACATTAATTTCCACATTATTGTATAAAAAAGTTTTAGAATTCAAACCCTCCATTATTGCAATTGATGCCACACCACTCATTAAGGTTTATGAATAATTAGCGGTTAGGATCCTTAAAGGGCCTCGATTCCTGACATTATAAATCCCGGTGAGAGCTGAACTCACTTCATTGTGCTTGGTTTTATCTTCTCCCTCTCATCTCTCTTAATCCTATCTCTGGCTGTTTCATTCTATAATATATACTACAAGAGCCATGGATAAATGTGCTGTTTTTCTTCTTGCAGTGATTGCCTGCAGCCATTTAGTTTTCTCAGTTGAGGGAAGAAAAATAAAACCGATGACCAAACTTGGTTCAAAGCAGAGCAACCAGGTTGACAACTCTGCGGTGCACAAAGAAGATCATCAACCTGCAGCCCCAAGTTACATTCCTAATGCAGATGCCTACCATTCAGCTTCAGCATCAGGAAAGAAAGAAGTATTGTCACCCCCTACACCAACTAAAAGCTCAGATTTTGGCGATTCACTTGCAGGGTACAACGAAGATTTCCTACCCGCTAAAGCAGGGAGCAGCCCTGGTGGTGTTGGACATTCTTTTGCAGAAGATCATGAAGATACTGAACAAAAATCTGGAAGCATTAGCCCAAGCAATAATAAGCATTCTACTGCAGGAGCTAAGGAAGATTCCCGACCTACCAGCCCAGGACACAGCCCTGGTGCTGGAAATTCTTTAGCAGAAGATGATGAAAATACTGAACAAAAATCATGAAGCATTAGCCCAAGCAATGATAAGCATTCTATTGCAGAAGCTAAAGAAGATTTCCGACCTACCAACCCAGGACCCAGCCCTAGAGCTGGTCACGCTTTTCCAGGCAAAAATTCAGAGCCAAATGCCTAGACATGTAATAAATGCCTCCAGAGGTACATTGATTTAGGTCTATTTCAAATTGTAATAATTGTATCAGATCAAAGGATCTGTTACTGTTATGGATTTACAATATTCACGTAGGACTTGCATGATTCCTAGGTCTAAAGACAGATTGGGCTGTAACTGTAAAAAAATAATTGTCCCGCAATCTAACTAGTTATTTTATCCATATGCATGTCCCCTATGTCATGTACATTCCATTACTCTTTGCAATGCCTTCTTTCCATCTTCTTAATAAATTGTTTCTGATATTTGAAAAAAAAAAAAGACAGCGTCCATGTGGTGCGTGCAGCCACCATTTTAATCTTAATTACTTGCAGAGCTTATATATCGTACTTCATTCAACTGAAATTTCTCTCTTCCTCCACTAAAAGTTGCAAAGTATGCCTAACCGCTAACCACCACCACCCCTCCGGGCAAAAAAAAAAAAAAGTTATAAAGCAAACCTTAGTACTTGATATTCAAATCTCATTGTTCCAATTTCTTTATAGGACTTTTTTTTTGGTAAGTCACAAATTCATTAATTGAGACATAATTAGTTGGTTAAAGTAAATGAACTTTATTAACTTCAAGAATACGGGTATTAATTAATATTGGTATTTCCTGAGTTGGGTTTCATTGGTTTTAACCAAGGTGATTCGATGTTAATTAGTGTCTTTTAGAGCATTTTTTAAAAATATCATGCTAAGTATAATATTTGCTCTCGATATATTAAAGTAAATTGTCTTGTGAATTACTGTATTTAATACAAAATATTATTACGAAAAGTAAATTAACTATTTGTACTCAAATTGGTTTAAAAACTTTTCCAATCCTCGCTTAACAAAATGAATTTACACTAAAAGTTTAGACAACATATGATAGATTGCAGATACCATACAAAAACTTGAACTAGCTACTAATAAATTTTACACTACACTAAAAGGTTACACTCTTAATTAATATAGGACATCAGTAAATTTTTCATTTGTGTTGATATAACAGATTACAGTCAGCAAATTGGTGAGGGCTCTGTTTTTTCTTGTTAACCAATATGTCCAGTCCAAAGCCTATATTAACTTTTACCTGTAAGCGACTTAAACCAGGAGCTAGGAGGCCCCAACGATGGTTAATTCGAGCACATGCGTAACACAGGAACTGGTTTCGAAAAGTAGATTTATCTTTAATACATGGAAGGAAGCAATCGCAAAGAGAAGATTCCCATGGAATCTTGTATTCTAACCGTTTATTTGCAAAGATTACTCCAACTTTGAGCAAACAAATCAGTAATAAATGTCATCGTCCTTAACCCCTTTCGGCCTAATTTGGGACATCTGACACGTTTAGGCCCTGGCCCTGGCCTTGGCCTTGGCCGAAAGGGGTTAAGGACGATAACATTTATCACTGATTTCTTTGCTCAAAGTTGGAGGAATCTTTGCAAATAAACGGTTAAAATACAAGATTCCTCCAAATTCTCTTGTCATATTCATATCCTTTAGAGAATAAATGAATGAAGGAAGTGATCTACTTATAATCAAATTCTATTCCACCCTCACTTTTACCTATCTTATATTAAAAGTTACGGTTAATTACCCATTGGTATCCAAACTAGAATAACAACGTTGTCAATCGCAATTAAGTAATCTTAACACACATTTTCTTTAAGCAAATTGCACCCATAAAAAGAATAAAAATAAAAATAACATTTATTACTGATTTCTTTGCTCAAAGTTGGAGGAATCTTTGCAAATAAACGGTTAAAATACAAGATTCCTCCAATTTTTGCTGATTGAATGAAATGATCGGGTGTAACAGGCAACCTAGTTAAGGATGACTTTGACAAAAAAGCTATAAGCATTTATATTTTCAACCAAATCAATTAAGCACCACTCTCCAATCATAACTAAGATGAGGAAATTACAACCCGGTAAAATTAATCTAAGCATCAATCAAAGTAATTTATTTCAAAAAGAAAAGTTAATTATAAAAATAAAATGACCCTTCAACTCATTGTACGGCTGAGAAAGCCAGGAAGGAAAAAAAAGTTGGTGATGCAGTCGCATGAAGTCATGAACCATGCATGATTATTAATTTCCGTGATAATTTTGCAAGCTAAGTTGTGAAAGTCTTCAACCTGCCTCCATGACCATGTATAAAGGGTTATCCGACAAGTACTGCTTGGCCTAATTCGGATTTATAATTGCTCCATTATACTGATCAGTTCACATGCAGCTTAAATTGCTTATGGAACTACACTCCACAAGCTAGGGAGATGCCGTCCTTTAGAGTTTTTATATATGGTTGAGTTTTTATAAAAGAATGAGGCATGCCTATGTGGTCATCCTTGCTAATCATAGAAAAGTACAGACTAATATATACACCGTTAGAATTATAAAACAATCGTAGACCTAAAAATTAAAGCATAGAATGGAAAATAAATAAAATTGTGGATTGAGTTTTGGTCCTCACGTGCACTAAGAAATAGTGGTGAACAAATGGTTAAGATAGTAATTTGAAGGTTAAAGCCTAAAGGCAATAATATACCACCTTCATTTGACCCTCACTTGGTTTAATTAATGTTATCGATAAAGACACACTGTCTAATTTGCTTTAATTTAAAGGGTTTTGGTATTTTATGTGAAATAGTGTTGACCGATGGATTTTTGTATTTAGGTTTTAAAATGATCATCATACACGAGAGACAATGCCTTGTGGTCTTATGCCATCAGCATATACATATTCCTTTTTAACCAACTTTGATTCTCCTTTTGTACTGAAAACTAGGTTTCAAGCCATTGTCCCAAAAGATCTTTCAGTTTATTCAAGTGGAATCATGGTGTCCCAACTATATATTAACGTCTAGGGATATTATATATATATATATATATATTATATCAAGTAATCTTCCCTAAGTATACCTCCTCATGAGCCATGTAATTTCCTCTTGATTCAAAAGTTCGTCCGAAATTTTAAAAAGTTTTGAACATTAATATTAAACCCATTAAATGGATTTGGACAAATAAATATAACTTGACAAAAAAAGTAGGATCGAATTTAGGTTTCAACATTTAAGGCCTAGGTTTGGTCTAGCTCAACTCAAAAATTAAAAAATATTTTTTATCATACTAGAATAAAGCTCATTTACTTCAATTTTTATAATGAATAAGGTTGCTTTGCTTTATTACATGTACTATGATAAAACTCATTTTTTCTTTATACAAAATAATTATCTAATTTTAAATTTCATTCAATAAAATTAAATTGAAACCAAGCACAAATTACTTATAAATTCAATTAAAATTAATTAAATTACTTAAATTAATAATTTATAAAAAATAAAAAAATCTTTTTCTTCAATTTTAGATACTAATATTTTGGACGGACTAAAACTTTATTGAACTTTATTGTTACATATAGGAATGGATTCAGACAAAAGATGAAATCCAAAAAATTGAATTGGACCAAACCTAAATTTACTTAAAATATTAAAATATCATACCAAAGTCGACTCGAATTCAGCTTAGCCTGACTCATGTCCCATACTTAACTTTATTTCAAACCCTCTAGATTAGACAATCATTAAAAATAAATCCCAGCTTTAAAAATCATTTAATTTATTTAAAAAAAGTTGAGGTCCAAGATTAAAATAAGGAATTAATAATAATTATGATAATAATAAAACTCAAAATTTAAATAAGTTAATTTATACTATTATTTAATTTTAAGATGTGAAATCTAATAAATTTGAAATTCAAACTTCAATACTTACAATTTTTTTTTATATCTCCGTATCACAATGATTTTATTTGTACAAAAAAATGATAAATGATAATGTAATTTTTCATTTATGATGTAAACTTGGGAACTGTATTCCTTTTCATTTTTATTTATTTATTTATCCTTTTTTCATTTGAACTGGGCTCCAAAAGGAGTGGAGGACCAAGACTTCTAAATTTTATGTTCACCCCCCAAAATTGGGAGAAATGGGGGTGACATGCGTTTTGATTGGGCTTTGCAGTCCAAGGGCACAATTCTGGTGACACTTGGGCTTCGACACAAGAGGATAATATTGGCTTAAGCTAGTTTCCATATGTTTTCCATATTTCTGTAACTGGGATTGTGTTGGGCCTAACAGACTTTACATATTTGAAAAATACTGTGTACCCAGTCTAAGCCACAGGTCCACAGAAGAAAATAGTTGAAAAATAATTTAATTATGATTCTTTCGCTGGTTGTCGATCAGCCGCATCACATGTACATTGTCACGTTACTTTAACGACTTGTAGAAATATAAAATGACCTAATAATTTATCATCTAATTTCTAATTCGTTTAACTTTATGGTTAAGATTTTAAATTCTTCCACATACGAAAATTTTAAAATCTTTCATGAACCTTTAATTGTATTTTTTTAATGCCATTGTTTTATCAAAAAATTCATAAAAAATAATCCAAATATGAAAAATAAAAATTCCTTGTGTTTAAAATTTAAAAAATAAAAACAAGATTCATCATAAAGAAAACAACTTTGAAACATTTTAAACTCGAAGAGATGTAATTCAATTAGAAGACCAGAATTGTACGTATTTAATCATGATTGACAAAAAAATGAAAAAAAAAAATGAGAAATTTTTTTACGTTCAATATGAAAAATAAAAATAAAAGGAAAAAATATAGAATAAAATTGCAAAATAAAAAATTAAGTAAAAAGAATGTTTTCTTCTCAACTTAAAAAGATCAGGTATGAAAAAAATATGCAACTTTTCCCCTCTTACTAAACATAATGTAAGCCCTTTCTTTCCTGTTTCTTCATACAAACATAACGTAAACCCCTTTCTTCCTCCCCTTTCCCTCCTATCAAACATAAAAAACTATACCTCCTACAAAACATAAGGGACAAGCAGTTGATGACCAAACGAAGGGGCAATGCCGAAGCAGATATACACACAGATTTTTTTTTGTTTTTGGCCAATGATATACAGAGATTAATACTGAACTTTGAAGACTCAAAACACAAATGTGCTCGATCCTCTAATTGGTTCAATAAACAACCCAACCGCTAGAATAACATAACCTGCCTATACAAACAAATTTTCATCATCAAACATCTGTGAAAGAAACTTAATACATGACCATGAAACGCTACAGTTTGAAATAAATAACATAGTTTAGTAATCTTGCAATTTGTTGATTTTAGGCAAGAATTTCATACCAAAAGCACCCAGCCAACACCCATTGCAAAACCAAGTTGAAGGAGAGTATGATCTTCAACTCCAAACTGTTTTGTGGCAGCTGAAACTCGAGCTTTACTCTCGCTTTCTCCTGCTTGGTTCTGCCGACCACGGCAGTGGTCCCAAGAGTTACATGGTTTTTGGTGTTCATTGGCTCGTGGGCTATGAGTCACACAATTCTCTTGGCTATTCTCACCGCATGGTGGGATATAGTTACCAATAGGCTTGTAGTTAATTGGCGTTGCTTGTGAATCACTTCCACAGAACACAGTGGGCAACATAAAAGCAAGAAAGCAGAGAGAAGCAATAATATAGGGAACAATCATTTGTTTGAACATAGCAACCATTCCTCCTGAAATAACATTTTCATGTCTTAAGTTGGTCAGAGACAGAGAGCAAGAAAAATATAAGAGACTTGAAATGACAGAAACAGATGCAAAACTACAAGAAACAAATGAAAAAGAAACTCATCATTTCATTTCATTCAGATTCGATGTTTATTTGATGACGTGATGAATTTAAATGAGTATTATGACATTGCATTTCCTTTGGCAGCTTTAGCTCAGTTCCGACCCGGCAAATAAGTAGGCAGAAGTCTCCTAAAGTGGTTGGCACAAACTGAACTAAACTTAACAGGCTGAGGACCAAGAACCAACAGATTAAACAGGGCAATTTGGTGAATTAATGCCTCTTGTTTGCTTTGGGAAACTCAGAATGAGCCTTTAGATCAAACTTTACATGCTTTTATTGAAAAAACAAAAGGGGGGATGCTTCATGTTTGACAACAAGAATGAATAAACGAAATAATTGCTGGAAGTGACCTAGGTATTTTACCCAGAAACCTTCGAATCCTTATTTAGAGATTGACAATGGGGCATAATAAAAGTCTACTGGAGTTGGTGACATTCTAGAGCCTTTAATTGCAGTTATGATCTAGGTCTTGTTGACTCATTTCTATAGCCTAAAGGGGTTCCTTTTTTTCATATATATATATATATATATATATATATATGTATACAGATTTGCCACAAAGAGTAGCTCATGCTCAAATCAGTATTGAATTTCACATTCCTGATGATTTACCTGATTTGTGTTTTTTTGGCCAATAACTGATTTCTTAAGGACTGAAAATTATAGGGAGCATTGTTTGAGAAACAATCTCTTGATAGGCCAAGCGTAAAAGGAAACATATCATTCAATTCTGATCCTAAACATAAACCCCCACCTTAATCTGACATTACTGCAGCTATAAAAAGGCTTCTAGCAGCTATAACATGACGATGGATTGGAAAACCATAGAAGGAGATACCCCAAACAGCAAACATAAAATCAATAAAAGCAACAACATAAATATTCATTATAAACAAATAAATACCCCCAAATTGTATAGTTAAAAAATAATAATAATAAACAACCACCGTCAAAACACTCACATATAGGTTTATATAAAAGAAGTAAAGAAAATAAACAGAAAATCTATTAAAATAAACACATCAATAAAAAGTATTCGAAGGGCTTACCAGAATTTCTCGCAGGATTTATCAAATCGAACAACTGTAAAGAAAGATGAAAAGGAGAAGATTAGGACTTTTGTAGTGAATAAAATTTGATTTTGAGGGACTCATTTGAACTCCAATCAATTTAAAATCGATTAGCCAACAATGGAATGAAAATCACGAAATCATAAACTCTTGTTTCAAAAATCATATAATGTGAATTAATCGAACAAATTTTTTACAAATTTTAGTACTTTTTTTCGAAACGCATTATAATTAAGACAAAAAGAAAATGAAAGTACCTTGTAAAGTAGACTCCTTTGCAATAACTCGAAGAAGTATTTTCTTTTGTTCTCTCCTTCAGCTTATTTTGATTCGAGGGTTTAGTTGGGGGAAAAGGCTAGTATTTATATGTTGTTTCCAGGGCTTTAATTTTTTTTCTCTTAAGGATCTTCTAGAGGGTGCGAGCATTGAAGGTTTGAATCTCACACGTGTTTTCCTAAACCCAGGTTTCGACTCGCTCATTCTTCGAATTTTAATCATTCTTTTTCTTCTTTCTTTTCCAGATAGTTGACAACTACAAAGGGTCGTCGGATCGACTTGACCGGAAAAAAAAGGTAAAGAAATGGTTGATTCTTGAAATCTCATGCGAAGTAGATGTGACAGATGATAAGCTAGGATTTTCGTTGAAGACTTTTCCACAAATGACAGTGGATAAATCCTGGAATATGACTTCTTCGTACACAATTAGGCACCAAAAAGACAAGTGAGAAAGGGGATTTTATTATCTAGTGTGAATCAACTATGAAGATCAAGTCCGCAGTAGAAATTTTATTCTCGAAAAGGAAGAAGGGAATCAAGTCCGCGTGAAAAAGATCGTGTACGGCGTTCTTAAAAAGTCAACAATGATAAGTTATTTATTTAATTCATAAAAAAAAGACGGAAATTGGAACAGAAAGAGCAGATAGCCGAAATTTGATATGCAAGCCCGTCGAGATTCTTCCTTTCTCATCGCGCAGCTTCCTCGTCGTTTCGCGAGCTTCGGAACTTGGGCAAACTAGGCGCGACGACACGGATTTTACAAGAGGGGAATGCAGAGGAGACATAGTCAAAGGAAAGTGGGATTGGCGATTTTAGAACGCAGGCATGTTGACTTGCACTAGGAATTGTGGATTTAGGGTTTGGAGATACCAAGAATAGTTGGGCGTTTGCGCTATGGACAAAAAGATTGGTCCCCCTTGACATGCGGTCCAATAACGAAGTTGGGTTGTTTGGGGTTTCAGCAAAGCTCGTTAAGAGCTTTATCTTTGCCAATTTTGCATTCTTAAAATTGTCAAAAAAAAATTATAAAATTTCTTAAATTTAGTACATTTTTAATATTTTGTAATAAATTACTTGCAAGTGTTTTTGGAACCAATCCTGATATAATTGTATTGAAAATTTTGTTTGTTATTACTTTAAAGAAAATACAATATACTTCAGTCATCTCTAAAAATTATTTAATATTTTTTACAGTTAAAATATTTACAATTACCAGCTCTAGATGTTTTTTTTACTTAGGTAATATGAGTTCAGGTACTTATACATTTGTGCATACATATTTTCTATCTTATTTTTTTATTTATTATTTAATACAAAGATATAAATGTATATACATGTGCGTGTTTTCTTGCTTGCAAGATGATTTTCGAATATAGGAATAGAACCAATTTCTTTTTTTTTTTTTTACTGTCGGAACATTGGACTCGACTGGGGAACATTGGACTGGACTGGACAAGTTCATATAGTTCCTACTTTAGTTGACTTTACAAACCTAAATGTATGGAAGTGGTAAAGGGCACTTGAAAGGCTTAGCATTCTACTCGAAGTAGAGCTATACCAGTTAGTTCTGATGAGTTAATAATTCAACACATTGTACAATATGTTTAAGATTTCGCTCTTCCTTTTTTGTGGGTCTATTGCCTACTGCTGCAGATAAGATTTCAATGGTTGATCCAAAGAAATTCATGTGGATTCTAACCACCAAAGAATATAGTACTTAAAAAAAAAAGAAAAAGAGAATTAAGTTATGTACTTGGTCTAGAAGCTAAAATGTTAGGCCATCTTTTCCTATAGGCTGTAAGCCATGCCAAGTGACGTAACCTATGTTGGGAAATCAACGTATACACACAGTACTCGCACATCAAATAATAAATTTAAATTAAAAATAAAAATACATAAATATATTTATTTTAAACTAACTCAAAATAGTTTATTTCAAATCAAATCTATTATAAAATAAATCTTTACAACTGAAAGATTTTTGGAATAAAAAAAGTTATCAAAAATTTTTTACTTAAAACCTAATCCAAAGCTCAATTATGTCATTTTAATAACCTACTCATTTGGTTATTCTCAGTGTCTAACTATCTAGGATTACTAAACAAAAATCAAAATATCTTGTTCATAAGGTTGAAACCCTTTATACCTTTACTAAACTCTTGATGTAAGATAAAAGACAAACTTAAAACTCTTATAACTTTCGATATAGGATTATGAGATTTAAGGTAAATCTCAATAAATCATCTATTTACTTGCTTCTTCAAACACTTCAACAGTATTTGTCAAGCTAACATATTTATATTTCTTCTTCTTTTTCATCATAAATATCCCAGCAACTGAACCTCTATCAAGCATGTACAAGTGATTTTTTATCCTATTCCATTGTAGAATCACATTACCATTTTTGTATACTTTCAACCAATCATTACCACCATAATATGTGTTCCCTCGAAAAGCTAACTCACCAAATGCAATCAAATTGTAGTTACAACTCGATACATACCTTACATGACAAAGTATCCTAACAATACCATTGTAAGATCTAAGGCAAACACTCATAATGCTTTTTCTTATTATTAACAACCACAATATCTTCATATTTTTCATTCTCATCCAACTCCATAAAGTAACTCCTATTATTATAAGCATGAACTGTAGCAGCAAAATCTAAAATCCAATCTTTATTACCTTTCAAAATTTGAGTTTCATCCACACAAGTTGTCAAAACGATATTATCATCATCAAATACGACAAGAGCAGTATCACTTTTTTTTCATCTGATTTTTTTCATCATTCATCCTTTTGAAAGTAGCCATATCACTTCTTAATTTCTTGCAATGCATTTAGATATCTTTTTTTACCATAACAATAACTTTCTATATTACTGTAATCTCTATCTCTTGACTTAGATCTCTCTCTTAATCTATCAATTCTCTTTTGAGTTTTTTTTTATTAAAACCCTCTATAGCTAGTGTACTACCCTCAGGTGATGAGTTATATTCTCTCATAAACCTTACGTTCTCACATAACAGGACAGTCACATCATCAAACTTCAAAGTAAACCTACCCACCAAAAAGTCTAAACTAAAGGCCTATAAGACTTAAGCAAATATGACAGTAAAATTAAAGCATTCTTTTCATCTTTTAACTCATCAATAAAAATTACCAGCAATTGAGAAACTAATTTGTTAAACTCATCCAGGTGATTATGAAGACTCGTATCTTCTATTATCTTCAGATAATACAGATCTATCTTTAAACATAATTTATCAATTAATGACTTTGATGCGTAAATACCCTCAAGCTTATCTCACAAACTCTTCGAAGTATTTTTAGTCAACACACTATACTTTACTTATGAGGCTAGCATCAATCTAATAGTACTAATAGCTTTCTTCATAATTCTATTCCAATTACTGTCAAACATTCCCTCAGGCTTACTGCTCTCTAATGTTTGATCCAACATTTGTTGTACTAATAGATCTTGAATCGTACTTTACTATAACATAAAATTATTTTTTTCATCAAATAACGGAATCTCAAACTTAGGCATAGGCATACTAGACATACTTTTTTTCAGATATCTTGAAATACTTGCTTCACGATCTCTTGGGCTCACATTTTTTTCTTACGAACCTCAAACCTCGAATCTTCCTCTGATATCACTTGTTGAAAAATCAATACGCACATGCAGTACCCACACACAAAATAACAAGTTCAAATCAATAATAAAAACACACAAATATATTTATTTCGGCCAAACTTAAAATGACCTATTCCAAACTTAATGTACTATCAAATAAATTTTTATAACTGTGAGATTTTTAGAATGAGAAAAGTGATAAAAAAATTCCTTACTCAATACTTAATCCAAAGCCTAATTACACCATTTTAATAGCCTACTCACTTAACTATTCTCTTGGTGTTTAACTATTTGGGATTACTAAACCAAAACTAAAACATCTTATTTATAAAGCTGAAACCCCTTATACTTTTACTAAACTCCCGATGTGAGATACAAGACAAACTCAAAACTCTTATAACTTTCGATGTGAAATTATGAGATTTAAGACAAATCCAAATAGCTCAGACTGCTGCCAAAACTTTCATTACAACGCTAGATGGCCTATATTTGCACTCATCTAAAGAGAATAGTCTTGTGCAACTCCGTTGTCCTACCCAAATTGGATAGATAATATTTTCAAAACCATTATAGATTAGTTGATTACCTATTGAATTGCTTCTATTAGAAAATTTTAAGATCAGCCAAAATAGGTTTTTGTTATTATATCTTGTTAAACATCTGGAATCCTACTTATATATTAATGTTTAGGGATTTTATATTTATATATATATATATAATATATATATATATCAAGTAATCTTTCTAGCTTAACTTTAATTCAAATCTCTTAGATTATAGACAATATTTAAAAATCAATCTCAGCTTTAAAAATCACTTAATTTATTTGAAAAAAGTTGAGGTTCGAAATTCAAATAGTTTATATTCTCCTTTATATTTTTTAATGTATATAAAGAATTAATAATAATTATGATAATAATAAAACTCAAAATTTAAATAAATTGATTCGTACAATCATTATTCAAATTTTAAAACTAAACATCTAACAAATTTGAAATTTAAATTCCAGTATTTTCAATTTCTTTTTATATCTCCATATCACAACGGTCTCATTTGTACAAAAAAAAAATGATAAATAATAATATAAATTTTCATTTATGATGTAAACTTGGGAACTGTATACCTTTTATTTTTATTTTTTATCATCTTTTTTTCATTTGAACTGGGATCCAAAAGGAGAGGAGGACCAAGGCTTCTAAATTTTATGTTCACCCCCAAAATTGGAATCTACGAGAAATGGGGGTGACATGCATTTTGATTGGGCTTCGCAGTCCAAAGGCACAATTTTGGTGACACTCAGAGGTTCATATTGGCTTAAGCGAGTTTCCACATGATATCCATATTTCTAACCGGTGTTCTGTTGGGCCTAACAGACTTTACATATTTGAAAAATACTGGGTACCCAGTCTAAGCCACAGGCCCACAGAAGAAAATAGTTCAATCTACCGAAATATGGTGTCTACATTTCTGTCTATCAAGTCTGGAGAAGATGGCATGGCACTCGACTTCAGGCCACCAGCCATGGTAGCTCTAAGAGAGCTCTTTCTTTCTCTAATTTTTTTTGGGGTTTTCTAGTTTGATGTTTGATTTGAAAAGAAAAGTACAAATAAGGATTTTAGTGTCTTGTTATGGTCGTAATATTTTATTCTATCGCTACTTGTGAACATAATTTATTAGACTTTGTGTGAATGACAATTCGCACTTCTATTACAATAAATAATGGTGGCAGAAGATGACACTATGACTAAAGAATGGTTACATCTCGTTGCAAATGTTATTTAAATTTATATCACTTTATTAATAAGATAAATTAATTGATATCATTTTATTAATAAATAAATTTAAAATATATATATTATTTTTTTATATTTATTTATTAATAAAATAATATCGAACTAATTGAGAGTGCATCAAATATAATCTTATAAACAAATATAGTTAAAGTACTCTAAAAAAAATATAAAAATTAGTATTTGGGAATACAATAGTATTATTCTCTCCATCTCATTTTATTTATTTTTTATTAACATTTTAGTTAAAATGAACTCAATTTTGGTCATTATTTTTAATAAAATTAAAAAATTAAAAATAAAATTTATGAACTTTAAATTTCAAAAATTTCAAAGCATGGACATACAAAATGTAACCCAGGGAATAAGGAATGGAGATAAAAAGATTCCACTAGGAAGAGCCAACTAAGGCCTTTTTTTTTTTTTTTTTTCCTTCTTTTATTATTCTAAGTAGACAGGGAAACCTTGAATGTATATAAAAATGGATCAAAGAGAGTGGCCTAAAGAGACCTAGTGCACATGAATATAGTAAATTTAATATACTAAATATATATATTTAGGGATCAATTTATATTAGTGTAAAAATTTTTAATTATTAATTTTAATAGATTCAAATTATGAGATTAAATTATTTTTTTAATTTATCTCTTTTATCTCTTAAAAAAGAGCTCTAATTAATTTAAAAAGATGATAAACGAAAATACATAGTGAAATAGTTAAAAGTCATGACCATAACATGACTTTTGAATAAAGAGAAAAAAACTTTTGAATTCAAAATTATACATTGACTGTAAAGTAAGCCTTAAACCAGCCCTCCCCAAAAGTCATAAAGCGTGCCTTAGTACTTTATCGGACTTCTTTTTGGTAAGTCACAAATTCATTAATTTAAATGGGAAACGATTTGTTGGTTAAAGTAGATGAAGTATATTAATATGAAAAGCACAGGTATTAATTAATATTAGTATTTTTTAAGTTGGGTTTCGTTGATTTGTATCAAAATGATTCGATGTTAACGAATGTTTTTTTAAATATTTTATGTTTTAATATTATATTAAATATAATATTTTTTGTCAATATATTAAAATAAATTATCTTGTGAGTTACTGTATTTATTACAAAAATATTATTACGAAAAGTAACTTAACTGTTCATGTTCAAAAACTTTTTCAATCCTTGCTTAACCAAATGAA
Organism: Durio zibethinus; assembly: GCF_002303985.1. The sequence goes on from NW_019167860.1 coordinate 21,145,482, forward strand.
TTTTCACTAAAAGATTAGACAACATACGGTAGATGCAGATACCGTACAAAAACTTGAACTAGCAGATTGGTGAGGGCTCTGCTTTTTCTCGTTAACCAAGATGTCCAGTCCAAACCCCAAATTAACTTTTCCCTGTAAGCGACTTAAACCAAGAGCTAGCCGGCCCCAACGTTGGTCAATACGTTTTTGCTCCAACAAATGGTGAGAAAAGAATAAAGAATTTGTGATCACGTGTTTTGTGTTTTACTAATTACCAACTCTATCAGTTGTCCACCAAAATTTAAAAAATTATCATAATATATAAATTTGTAAATTTATAATTAGATTTAATAAAATAAATAAAATTATCATCAATTTTTTTTACTAGATATGATTAGTTATTTTATGAATATATCCTCTTAAGGAGCTCTTAAGTTTAATTAAAGGTTCTTAAAAAAATAAATTTGGATCTACAAATCAAAACAAAGTTAAGAAGTTCGATTATATATAAAAAAATATTATAACACCTTCACATACTCATCCAAAAGATGGTACCATATTCTTTCAAATTTATCATAGGATTTTGATTCTAATGGTTTCAAATTTTTATGTTAAATATTAGAAATAATATATAAAATTCTTCCATCAATCTGATAAAATTCTTAAAAAATATTTTATCACCTCAAGAGTATTCAAAGATCTCATTTATTTCTTTGAAAAGACTCCGTCGTCGAAAAATTGTTTATTATTTTTTTGTCGAAAATATATCTAATTATTCCATCATTTGGATTAAATTAAAAATATATTTTTTTTGAAATTTCTAAATTTTTTACCATTTGGGCCTATTTAGAAATTTTTTTTTTTGGAAAGAAAATAATATGACAATTATTTTTATTGAAATTTTATTTAAATTATTCCATTATTTGAGACAAATTTAAAGAAAATTTCTCACATAGAGATTTCTTAAAAATTTATCATTTGAAATTTTTAAGAATCTCATCATTGGATAATTATCAAATATTTTCAACCTAAATTTTTATTTTTTTATTTTATTGTTTGAAAATAAATATTAATTATTGTTATTAAAACTTTATTTAAATATTTCACTATTTGGGATAAATTTAGACAAAATTTCTCACCTAAGAATTTTATAAAAATTTACCATTTGAAATTTCTATAAATTTCATCATTAGATAATTAATATTTATTCTCAATATATTTTATTTATTTATTATTCATCTTTTTCTAAATTTAATCATGAAATGAAAAAAATACTAAAAAAAAAACAAACACATAAATAAAATACTAAATAAAAAAATAAAAAATACCAAAGAAAAATAAAAAACGACTAGGCTGGCGGCTAGAATTCGGCTCGACTGCAGGCACAACAACGGCTCAAAACGCGACTCAAGAGAAAATTAGCTCGGCTCGGCTCGGCTCAATAGCAAGGTCTGTGAAACGGGGCAAAGTGGGTCAGCGCTACGTGTCGGGTTGCCTGAATGGAAAACGCGCGGATCCTAAGTCTTCTTAAAAGCCAAAACAACATCGTTTTAGTGATGCTATAAAATGTCAAGTTTCAACCCTTCCCCTCATATTTCTCCTTCCCCTTCTCTTTCTTTCCCCTTCTTTTTTCTCCCTCTCTCTACCTGGATGAACTCCAATTAAATGTTCATCGAATTCTAAAAAATATCATCAAAATCTGGGTTGGATCATCGGAAGATTGTCGAAAAATTCAACCGGTGCCAGAATCTTTTACCCAATTCTCAAAAATCCCGTTAAAAAATTCAACCGACATCTAAAAACTAGCTAAAAAATTTAACTGGCATAAAAAAATTCATCGAAAACTAGAATTTTTCTAAAAATTTTTCAAAAATTTGGATTTTCCAAATTTCTTCCAAAAAACCCCATTTGTTTTCTAAACCCACAAATTTTCAAAATTTTTTACAAGTTTCTGCTTGCTGTGTTTTCTAACTTTTGCTCCCTTATTTTTTATGTGTTTTTTGTTGTGGCTGTGTATGTATTTATAAGACCAGATCAGAAGAGTTTCTGATCAATTAGGAGTCCCTCTTTGATTGGATTTCCCCATTATTAGAAAGCCTAAGAATTATCCTAGAGAGATTGGAACCAATGGCAATTCTACCAGTGCCTATGCACGACATAATTTGTATTTTTCTTTTTTTTTAATTAATATCCTATTATCTTAAAATAAAATCAAAAATCAAAAATCAAAAAAATAAGAATAAAAATAAAAATAAAATAAAATAAAATAACAAGTACTTAGGCCTAACTACTTGACCCAAATGAATCGGGTCTAATGGGTTTAGGCCCAAACCCTGTTGGATCAAGCCCAATGGGCTTGGGTTTGGACCAATTAAGGTGTCTACAGTTGTCCATCTTTGCATATTTTTTGTGAAACATGAATTATGCAAAGACGTAGACACCTAATCAAAACTTAACCCAACACTTCTATTATTTTTGTTTTTATTTTTTTTAATTAAATAGAGCTAATCTAAACAGAGGTTTAATGACTTTGAGAAAAATAAAATACTCATTGATAATCATATCCAAAGGAGTCATAGGTCAGATCTAAAATTTATAATGGAAACTCAAAAATTCACAATTTGAGTTCAAAAATCAAAGGTTCAAATTTGTAAGAACCTTTCAACTTCACAAGAATACATTAAAATTTAATTCTCAAAATTTCAGTTTTACAAGAGTTTGATTCAAAAAATCTCAAGATTCACATTTGCAAATTGTAAGACTCGTATCCAACATTTAAAGATTCTTATTCAAATTTTGGAGATTCTTATCCAGAAGTTCGAAGCTTCTCATTCAAGTTCAAAGGTTCACCTTTAAGAAATCTTAGAGTTTCACATCTAAATTTAAGGTTCTCACTCAAAAATTTAGAGATTCACATCCAAAAATTAAGTTCAAAGCTTTTCGTTTGAATTTTTGGAGATTCACATTCAAAAGTTTAAAACTTTTCATTCTAGTTCGAAGATTCACATCCGACGAATTTTAGGGTTTCACATCTCAAGGATTCTCATTTGAAAACCTCTTAAAGATTTTCATTTAAGACTCAAAGATGCTCATTTGAAAACGTCTTAAAGATTCTCATTTAAAACTAAAAGATTCTCATTTGAAAATGTCTTAAAAATTTTCATTTAAGACTCAAAGATGCTGGTTTGAAAATGTCTTAAAGATTTTCATTTAAGACTTAAAGATGCTCATTTGAAAATGTATTAAAGATTTTCATTTAAGACTTAAAGATGCTCATTTGAAAATGTTTTAAAGATTCTTATTTAAGACTCAAAGACTCTCAATTGAAAATATTTTAAATATTTTCATTTAAGACTCAAAGATTTTCATTTGAAAATGTCTTAAAGATTCTCATTTAAGACTCAAAGATTTTCATTTAAAGACGTCTTAAAGATTCTTATTTAAAACTTAAAAGTTTTCATTTGAGACTTAAATATTTACATTTGAATATTCTCATTTAAGACTCAAAGATTCTTATTTGAATTTATTTTAAAGATTTTCATTTAAGACTCAAAGATTCTCATTTGAAGATTCATAATTTTATCTTAAAAGACATCATCCAAAGATTCAAAATTTTTTTTCAGATGACTTTCAAACTTTTACCAAAGTTAAAATTTTGTATGTAATGAATGTCATGATCAATGATGTAAATGCTTTCTTGATGGTACGAATGCAACAATTTGGATCCTCACAACATTAAAAATGTCATGTTCTTAACCATGAGTCAAATGTTCACTGTATAATACAAATGCATGGCCAAACCAAAGTTTTAAATATTCTCCAAACAACAATGTGAGTAATGCAGATATCAACGTCATGAAACTCTAATTAAAATGTGGTAACATGGTTTTCAAGACTTCACTATCCCTTATCTTTCTTTTCTAACTTTAGCTTCTCATCATTCTAGAACAAGTTTTATCAATTGATCCTTGTCATTTTCATCACTTGATCATCATTCATAGGTTTCTTAGCACTAGCCATTCCAAAACAAGTTTTGTGCATTGCCTCTTATCATTTAATCAAAACTCACAGGCTTTTCAGCATTAGCCATTTCAGAATAAATTTTATCTTCCATCATTCAGTCACCACTCACAGACTTCTCAGCATTAGCCATTTTAGAACAAATTTTATTTATTAATCCGTATTATTTCTATTTTTTAATCATAACTCATAGGCTTTTTAGCACCAACCATTTTATTACTGATCCACATTATTTTTCATCACTCCTCTCATAGGCTCATCAACACTAACAGAATAAATTTCATCCCTTGAGCCACACTATTTCTATCATTTGACCATGACTCATAAGTTATGTCAGCCAATCCATCATCATATTTATTTTTTAATTTTTTCAAATTTTTGCCCTTTTCTTCATTTCGTTGAACAATCCATCACTATATTCATCATTTGACCATCTCATATGTCATTTTTCAAGTTTCTACCATCTCTTCACCATTTTTGCCTTCGATCATCCTGGATTTATTTTCAAAAGAATGTAATAACATTTTAAACACATATTCATTCATTCATTATCATTTCAATTCTTAACAAACATAATGCAATCATACATTTTCTTGATTCATTCTAGGGATGTGAGAATAAAAGAGCACAAGATATACTGAGAGAAAAGCAATCAATGAGGAGTGAGTCTGGTACAAAAATAATTGGGCAAAATAGCAAATTCAAAGCCTATCCTTAGGAATGGTATTGTACAAATGGAGTAACAATATCCAAACAATGAATACTCAGACAATTCTTAACATTAATTTATAATTTTTTAAAAAAAAACTCATTCCATTGACTTTTGAAATCATTTTTGAGCTCATTAAACTTTGCCTCAGCTTTGAAGTATCGTCAGATGTCTTTTACCTTCCATCCATGTGAACTATTTATCCAACCCTCAATTCAGAGATTTTTTTACTTAAATCGTTATTTCAAGTTTTTAATTTGAGTATTCTTTTTCTCTCTTTTTTATTTTTTATTTTTTTTCATTTTTTTTCATTTCATTAGTGATATTTCTCACACATCAATCTTTAGAGTAATGTAGCATGATTCTGCTGTTTCATCAGAGCATGCTTTAGCTCAACATATGATTATTCAATTTGAGTACTCACATTTGATCCAAATAGACTTTTAAAGGTTATAATGTTGGCTATGATGAAAGGTCATGAAAGAAATGGATAGATTAGGCTCAAAATATATGTTTAAAGGGTTCAAAACTAAAGGATCATTTCTCATTATTTGATGGATTTTGACATTTTACCACATCATTTCATTATTATTTCCTTTTCATCCATCTCATTCTTTACAAAAATGACTCTCATTACTTTACCCTAAATCATGTGTGGCATTTATTTTTTTTTCTCTTACTTTTTTTTTTACTTTATATTTTTGAGATCTTTTACAATCTTTTACCTCTTTTTTTTTAAAATGCCCCCCAGTGTGGAGGGTGATCCCTGGTTAAAATTTTTTTTTAATTTAAAAAAAATCATAATAGGCTCAAAGGGGTAGCAATGAATGATTTTTTAATGGTAAAAAAAAATCATATTTCATCTCAAATGCGAATGTTTTCTTTAAAAATCATTTATTGAACAAAAATAAGCTCATGGATGTTTATAAAAAACTACTCATCTTTAAGATATATTCATATCGGCTAGTAATAATTGGCTTCTTTTGCTCAAACAGTCTCTTTAAATCAATGTGAATGAGTTTTCAAAATTAAATCTTAAAATTATTGTTATCTTTGTCTAAACATTCATCATTGAGAATTTAAGAATGGGAATAAAAAGATGTGAAAATAACAAAGTATGGGATAATGGTTGAGATGAAAGAGAAAATGTAATGAAATGCATTATCCTTGCCTTTTATTGAAATGATAACAAATGAAATCCTATTGCATAAAAGAATTTCTAACATTACTATGAAAGAAATCTAGAATGACAAGTAGCTTCGAACCAGCCTTAACATCCTTCTTAAAATTATATTTCTATGCAATCAGGTAAAAAATTTTTATTGACATCTCCCCCCTTGATTTGTCGAAACTCACTAAGCCTTTTTGAATCAAACTTTACACTTTATGTTTAAAAGCAATGCAGGTTTCAATAGAATGACCCATGTTTCTACTATTATAATCACATATCGCATTAACATCGTACCATTTTGTATAAGGTGGCTTCAATGGTTCTGAAATAATTAGAGATACCAAGTTGTTATTGACTAGTTCTAGGAATAACTCAGTGTAAGTTATGGGGATAGGGTCAATATATATCATTTCTTGGTTATCCTAAGATCTTCTTAAACCACTCACTTGGTTGTTAAACTTTGAAGCTGATGAAGTGATATGACTGGGATACTCGAAAGGTCGATTAATAACTTTGTGAATAAGCTGATTATGGATATGATTGGTAAGGGTAACGTAAGATATTGTTCATAGCAAGATAATATAGAGAGTAACCTTATGGTGGATAGGGTTGATATCCCTTGAACTATCTATCAAGGCTTATAGTTTAAACTTCAGTTTCTTTCTTCTCTGGCACTTTTTGGTTTTTCCTCCTTTTAACTTACCATTTTTAATGGCATTCTCAATGATTTCACTTGAGATCACCATGTTAGCACAATTTTTTGAGGCATTTCTTATCATCTTTTTATAATAAGAAGATTTTAAAGTGCTGACGAACAACATTGTAGTATCTTTTTTAGTTAAAAGAGGCTACATTTGAGAAGCTATGTCTCTTCACTTTTGGGTATATTCCTTGAATGATTCGGTCACTTTCTTTTTCATATTCTATAAAGAAAGATGATCAGGGGTCAATTTTATAATATAACAGTACTAATTAATGAAAGTATGGGTCATATCGCTCCAATAACGAATACGGATCCTATCGAATTAGACATACCATCTAGCAATAGAGCTTATAAGGTTATCTTGAAATACATGTATCAATAACTTTTTATTATGAGTATGAACTACCATCTTCAGACAGTACATGGTAATATGAGTCTTTGAACACTTTATACCATTGTATTTTTCAAATTCTGACACTTTGAACTTTGGAGAAAGAACCACATCTGAGACTAAACAAAGTCCAGTTGTATCTACTGAACTATAAAAACCAACTCTTTCTACTGCTCGTAGCCTTTCTTCTAACAAGTTTATTTTTTGTTTAGCTTTTGAGGCTTTTAAAGTCTCTCTCTCCTTGGGCTTCAATTTTTTTTTCTTCTGGATCATCCAAATTAGGAATTGATATTGGTTCTATTACATTCTCGGTAAAGATAGGATTTACATAACTCTAATACTACCTTAAATTTGAAGTTGATGGTATTCTAAGATATATAGGATATGTGAATTGTTATGGTGAAATCTCTTGTGTAGACTGAGCTTTAGGTGGACCAAAACTATAAAGGTACAGTGGGTTATCCACCTCTTATGATGGATGATTTTATTGGCTAATACTTTCTTTTACACCTTTTTCCTTGTTTAACTTGTTCAAAGCTTTCAAAATCTTATTCAACTCCCCTTCTAGCTTTTCTTGAGCTTTCTCTATCCTCTCAAGATGATTAAAATTTTCTTGTTTCATCTATCTAGCTTGAGCCCTTGTGCTATATTGGTGAATTGGATTATTGCTTGGTGGAGCTATTCTTAAACCTTGAATACCATAATTGTGATAAAAAATGATATGCTATGCTTTTTGTTTGGTATGTTGATGCATGAATGAAATGTGCATTTTCATGGATGAAATCTAATATGAAAATGATGTATATGCACAATGTTACATATGACAATGAAAATGATGCATGACATGATAATGCAAATGCACAAAGTCAAACAAATAAAATGGTTAGATCATAAATCGTTCATTCTTGTGTCATAACTTTAGGTTACATCTATCATTGGGTAGAAATGGCTCTATTCTAAGGCTGGCGGCTTAAGTGTGAACTATATACAGGGATAGGTGATTTTGACTACTAACGGTTCCTAATTGTTCCTTACATAATCGTCTTTATAGACTAGTAAGGTATTCCAATTCTCATCCATCACAGGCTACCAACGAAAAAGATTTAATTTAAGTGAGAGTATTTCGCTAGCCATTACGGAGAATATTATCTCACAAGAGTATAAGTATTCTCTCTTCTAATAGGGATTAAACCTGAGTATAGAGCTCATGTAATGTAAATGCATGTGATAGTGTGTGTGAAGGAACATATAAGTTTCATGCCCTAAAAAAATCAAATAAAAGTAAAAAAAAATGTTAGTAAACAAATAACATAAATTAGTACAATTTAAAATCATTAGACCAAAAAATAGGATAAATTTAAAAGTTTATCGCTTGACTCTCTATGGCATCCCCAGTGGAGTCACCAAACTGTCATAACATATAGATTCGTAAATCTATAGCTAGAGTTAACAAAATGGATAGTGTTGCCACCGATCTTTTTTAGTATGTGTGATTGGCCACCTTATGAATCTATCCTTTTAAGGAGCTCCTAAGCTTGACTAAGGGTTCCTAAAATAATAGGTTTAGGTCTACAAACAAGAACAGAGTTTGAGAGTTCGGTTACATGTAGGAAAGGTTATAGCACCATCATATGCCTATCCAAAGGATGGTACCATATTATTTCAAATTTATCATAGGGTCTTGAGTCTAATGGTTTCAAATTTTTATGTTAAATATTAGAATAATTTATAAGATTCTTTCATCAATCTAGTAGAACTCTTAAAAAATATTTTCTTACCTCAAGAGTATTGAAAGATCTCATTTGTTTCCTTGAAGAGGCTCTGTCGTTAGAAAAAAGTTTATTTTTTTGTCAAAAATATATCTAATTATTCTATCATTTGGGCTAAATTAAAAATATTTTCTCTTTTGAAATTTTTAAAACTTTCACCATTTGGGCCTATTTAGAAATTATTTTTCCCTTTTTTTGTTGGAAAGAAAATAATATGACAATTATTTTTATTGAAATTTTATTTAAATTATTCAACAATTTTGGACAAATTTAAAGAAAATTTCTCACTTAGAGATTTCTTAAAAATTTACCATTTGAAATTTCTAAGAATCTCATCATTGGATAATTATCAAATATTTTTAACTTAAATTTTTATTTTTTTATTTTATTGTTTGAAAATAAATATTAATTATTGTTATTGAAATTTTATTTAAATTATTCCATCATTTGAGACAAATTTAGACAAAATTTCTCATCTAAGAATTTTATAGAAATTTAACATTTGAATTTCTATAAATTTCGTTATTGGATAATTAATATTTATTCTCAAAATATTTTATTTATTTATTTATTCATCTTTTTCTAAATTTAATCATGAAATGAAAAAAATACTAAGAAAAAAAAACAAACTCATAAATAGAATACTAAATAAAATAAATAAAAAATACCAAAGAAAAATAAAAAATCGACTGGCGGTTGGAATTCGGCTCGGTTGCAGGCATAACAACGACTCGAAACGCGACTTAGAAGAAAATTAGCTCAACTTAACTCAGCAATGTGGGTTTATGAAGCAGGTTGAAACGGGTCGGTGTTGCAGGTCGGGTCGCCTAAATGAAAAACGCACGGATCCTGAGTCTTCTTAAACGCCAAAATGGTGTCGTTTTAGTGATGCTATAAAAGGTCAAGTTTCAACCTTTCTCCTCATATTTTTCCTTCCTCCTCTCTATTTTCCCCATTTTTTTCTCTCCCTCTCTCTCTACCCGGATGAACTCTAGTTGAATCTTTCATCGAATTCTAAAAAATGTCACTGAAATCTGGGTTGGGTCATCGGATGATGACTAAAAAATTCAACTGGCGTCGAAAAACTCATCAAAAAACTCATTGAAAATAAAAAATTTTCTAGAAATTTCCTAGAAATCTGGATTTTCCAGATTTATTCCAAAAAACCCCCTTTGTTTTCTAAACCCAAAATTCTTCAAAATTTTTTACAATTTTTTGCTTGCTATGTTTTCTTACTTCTGCTCCTTTATTTTCTGTATGTTTTTTGTTCTAACTGTGTATGTATTTATAGGATTAGATCAGAAAAATTTTTGATCAATTAGGAGTCCTCCTTTGATTGGATTTCCTCATTATTAGAAAGCCTGAGAATTATCCTGGAGAGATTGAAACCAATTGTAATTTTGTCTATGCACGGCAGGATTTGCATTTTTCTTTTTTTTTAACTAATGTTATATTATCATAAAATAAAATAAATAATCAAAAATAAAATAAAATAAAATAACAAGCATATAGGCCTAATTACTTAGCCCAATTGAACTGGGCCCAATGAACTTAGGCCTAAACCCCGTTGGATCAGATTTAATGGGCTTGGGTCCGACCAATTAGGATGTCTACAAAAATGATTGAAGGGAAAAATAAATGAGAAATTATTTGATATATTTATAGTGGAATATTTGAATTTCATAAATAGAATTAAGATGATAATAAATTTTATTTTATAAAATTTATTTTTTTAAATATACACTAAAAGATATGTGTATATTTTTAAAAAATAATTTTAAAAAAATGTAACATGTGTAACCATCTTAATTTTATTTGTGAATTTAAAAAATTTCACTATTAATATATCTATTATCGTTTAAAATAAAAATAAAATAGGTAGCTGTTGAACTTATCTACTACTGGGGATACAAAGGAAAATTGATTTTTTTTTTTTTTTAAATTGAGATAAATAGACTACTCAATGCTAGACGTGATTTATTTTATATAAATAAAATTTACATTCAAGATTACAAATAGTTAAAGAATCACCAATAAAATTTGAATACAAATTCACTTACATCGAGATGAATAAATTTATCGGTTGACTAAATTTTTGGTAAAAATTATTTCTAATTAACGGTTTAGAATGGTATATATATTCTAAATTGTGAAAGTTGACATTTTGTCTCACCATTTGAAAAACCCATTGAGAAGGGCTACGGACAAACAAAGAAACAAATTGCTGGCCAAACCATTTTTTATTTTATTTTTCATTCGCGTATACATATGTGTATTAGGTTTAAGACCTAGGCTTTGACAATGGAATCTTCCTTTATATTTGGGACATTACTTCTAAAAAATGTTTTGCATTTGGGCCCTCACATACCACATGCTGCACACTTCTCCCCCTCGTAATTTATGGCTTTACGTGTGTGTGTTTTTTTTATCTAACTTTTTATGTTTTATAAATAGCTTGGATATAAGATAGGATCGAACCATAGCTTCCTTGCTTCACCCTCATTTACTTCACAAGATTAGCTCTCTAAAACTCTAATAAAATTCTATGCCTTCAGCATTATTTCTTGCTATGGCAAATGCGAGATGCAATTGTTTGTTTTTTTTAACTAATAATACTTTTTTTTGTCCCATGAAGTACTTTTTTTAGCCGAGGGACGGAGCTTGGAATTGAAGAATAATTTAGAGGCTGTGAATTTAATGTTGAGTCTTGATGGGAAGGTCAGCATTAATATTGTAAAACCCGTAGTGGACAATGTAGCTATCCCGAGCCCCTTACAACACGTTTTCAGGTCCTTAAAAGAACGTGCAGACCCTCGACCCACAACCCTTAGACATAGCCCTGGCGTCGGCTATTAATCCATTAACCAGTAAGATATATTGTATTTGTGGTAGGTTTGTCGTTGATATTGTAGGCAATTTGGTAATGTTTTCACTGTTTTTATCATTGCTTATCTGCTTGTACTTGTATCCCTACTTCCAATAAAAAGTTTGCAATAACTCGAAGAAATTTTTTCTTTTGCTCTCTCCTTTATCTTATTTTGATTCGAGGGTTTAGTTGGGGAAAAAGCTAGTATTTATATGTTGTTTCTAGGGTTTTAATTTTTTTTCTATTAAGGATCTTCTAGAGGGTTCGAGCATTGAAGATTTGAATCTCACACATGTTTTCCTAAACCCAGGTTTCGACTCGCTCGTTCTTCGAATTTTAATCATTCTTTTTCTTCTTTCTTTTTCAGATAGTTGACAATTACAAAGGGTCGTCGGGTCGACTTGACCGGAAAAAAAAAAGGTCAAGAAATGGTTGATTCTTGAAATCTCATACCAAGTAAATGTGACAGATGATAAGCTAGGATTTTGGTTGAAGACTTTTCCACAAATGATAGTGGATAAACCCTGGAATATGACTTCTTCGCACACCATTAGGAACCAAAAAGACAAGTGAGAAAGGGGATTTTATTATCTAAGTGAATCAACTATGAAGATCAAGTCCGCAGTAGAAAATTTATTCTCGAAAAGGAAGAAGTAAAAAATCAAGTCCGCGTGAAAAAGATCGTGTACGGTGTTCTTAACAAGTCAACAATGATAAGTTATTTATTTAATTCATTAAAAAAAAAGATGGAAATTAGAACAAAAAGTGCAGATAGCCGAAATTTGATATGCAAACCCGTCAAGATTCTTCCGTTCTCATCGCGCAGCTTCCTCGTCGTTTGGCGAGCTTCGGAACTTGGGCAAACTAGGCGCGACGACACGGATTTTACGAAAGGTTAATGCAGAGAGGGAGACATGGTCAAAGGAAAGTGGGATTGGCGATTATAGAATGCAGGGATAGGCAACCATTTACTTGACTTGCGCTAGGAATTGTGGGATTTAGGGTTTGGAGATACCAAAAAATAGTTTGCGCTATGGATAAAAAGATTGGGCCCCTCGACATGCGGTCCAATAACGTAGTTGGGTTATTTGGGGTTCCAGCAAGGCTCGTTAAGAGCTTTATCTTTACTTATTTTGCATTCTTAAAATTGTCAAAAAAATTATAAATTTTCTTAAATTTAGTGCATATTTAATATTTTGTAATAAATTACTTGCAAGTGTTTTTGGAACCAATCCTGATACAATTGTATTGAAATTTTTGTTTGTTATTACTTTAAAGAAAATACAGTATGCTCCGATCATCTCTAGAAATCATCTAATATTCTTTACAGTTAAAATGTGCGTAATTACAAGCTCTAGATGTTTCTCTTACATAGGTAATATGAGTTCGTGTACTTATACATTTGTGCATACATATCTTCTATTTTATTTTTTATTTATTATTTAATACAAAGATATAAATATATATACGTGTGTGTATGCGCTTGCTTGTTTGTAATATTATTTTCGAATATAAGAAGAACTCTTTAGAAAATGATAATGAAACCAATTTTTTTTTTAAACTGTCTAAAGAATCTAGTTGAGGGAACATTGGACTGGACTGGACAAGCTCATATGGTTCCTACTTTAGTTAACTTTACAAACCTAAATGTATGAAAGTGGTAAAGGGAACTTGAAAGGCTTAGCATAATGCTCAAAGTAGAGCTATACCAGTTAGTTCCGATGAGTTAATAATTCAATACATTATACAGTAAGTTTAAGATTTTGCTCCTCCTTCTTTGTGGGTCTATTGCTTGCTCCTGCAGGTAAGATTTCAATAGTTGATCCAAAGAAATTCATGTGGATTCTAACTACCAAAGAATAAAGCACTGCTACAAAAAAAAAAGAGAGAATTAAGTTATATACTTGGTCTAGAAGCTGAAGTGTTGGGCAATATTTTCCTGTAGGCTGTAAGCCATGGTAAATGATGTGGCTCATACTGCTGCCAAGACTTTCATAGCAAAGCTAGATGGCCTATATTTGCACTCATCTAAACAGAACAGCCTTGTATTCAAGGTGATGTTACTGATGCAACTCCCTTGTCCTACCCAAAATGGATAGATAATATTTTCAAAACCATCATAGATTAGTTGATTACCTATTGAACTGTTTCTATTAGAAAATTTTAGGATCAGCTAAAGTATGTTTTTGTTATTATCTCTTGTTAAACATCATGGAATCCCACCCATATATTAATGTCTAGGGATTATATTATATATATCAAGTAATCTTCCCTAACTTTAATTGAAATATCTCTAGATTATAGACAATATTTAAAAATAAATCTCAGCTTTAAAAATTATTTACTTTGTTTGAAGAGAGTTGAGGTCCAAGATTCAAATAGTTTATACTCTCCCACATATATAAAGAATTAATAATAATTATGATAATAATAAAACCCAAAATTTAAATAAGTTGATTCATAAAATCATTTATTCAAATTTAAAAAATTGACATCTAACAAATTTAAAATTCAAACTTTTGTATTTTCAAATTTTTTTTATATCTCCATATCACAACGATCTCATTTGTCCAAAAAAAATGATAAATAATAATATAAAATTTCATTTATGATGTAAACTTGGGAACTGTATACCTTTTTATTTTTATTTATTTATTTGTCTTTTTACATTGGAACTGGGCTCCAAAAGGAATGGACCACCAAGACTTCTATATTTTATGTTCACCCCATAAAATTGGAATCTAAGAGAAATGGGGGTGACATGCATTTTGATTGGGCTTTGCAGTCCAAGGGTACAATTATGGAAAATGTTTGGGCTTTGGCACCAGAGGATCATATTTCTAACTGGGGTTCTGTTGGGCCTAACAGACTTTACATATTTGAAAAAGACTGGGTACCCAGTCTAAGCCACGGGCCCACAGAAAAAAATAGTTAAAAAAAAAAAAACATTATCCTTTAAAAAAAGTCTAATTATACGGCTTGACAAAGTAGTCATTTAATTATGATTCTCTCGCTCGTTATCGATTAGCCGCATCATATGCAAATCTGCAGAAAGGTTTGAAAAGTGGGACCCAACACACTATACATAGAAATATAAAATTTCATAGATGAGTGAATATTTATCATCTATTTTCTAATTTCGTTTAACTATATAATTAAAATTTTAAACTCTTTTACATACGAAAATTTTAAAATCTTTCATAAACCTTTAATTGTATTTTTTAAAGTGATTGTTTAAAAAAAAAATTCATAAAAAATAAAAATTCCTTGTGTGTAAAATTAAAAAAAAATCATCATAAAGAAAACAATTTTGAAACATTTTAAACATGAAGAGAGGTATATTCAATTAGAAGATCAGAATTGTACGTATTTAAGTTTGATTAAAAAATGAAAAAAAAAAGAAAAGAAAATTAATTTTATGTTTAATATGAAAAATGAAAATAAAAAGAAAAAATATAGAATAAAATTGTAAAAAAAAAAAAAGAAAAGAAGAAAGAATGTTTTCCTCTCAATTTAAAAAGATTAGATATGAAAAAAAAATGTAATTCCATTTATTTTTCTTGCCTCTTACTATTTCCCTCTAATCAAGCAAAAAATATAAATTATAAGAATTATTTTCCCCCATTCCTCTTTCTTTTTCCCACTTACCAAACATAATGTAAGCCCTTTCCTTCCTCTTTTCTTCGTACAAACATAATGTCAACCCTTTTCTTCCTCCTGTTTCCCTCCTACCAAACATAAAAGACCATACCTCCTATAAAACATAAGGGACAAGCAGCTGATGACCAAACAAAGGGGCGATGTTGAAGCAGATATGCAGATATTTTTTTTGTTTTTGGCCAATGATAAACAGAGATTAATACTGAACTTTGCAGACTTAAAACACAAATGTGTTGGATTCTCTAATTTCTCATCAAACATCTGTGTAAAAAACTTAATACATGAACACGAAAAGTTACCGTTTGAAATAAATGACATAGTTTACTAATCTTGCAATTTGTTGATTTTAGACATGAATTTCATACCAAAAACAGACCAGACACTAAAAAAGAAAAGAGCACCCAGCCAACATCCACTGCAAAACCAAGTCCAAGGGGAGTATGATCTTGCACTCCATAGTCCAAACTGTTTTGTGGCCAATGAAACTTGAGTTTTACTCATGCTTTCTGATCCAGCTACACTCTGACTACCGCGGCAGTGATCCCAAGAGTTACATGGTCTTTGGTGTTCATTGGCTTGTGAACTATGAGTCACACAATTCTCTTGGTTTTTCTCACTGCATGGCGGGATGTAGTTACTAATAGGCTTGCAGTTGATTGGTGTTGTTTGTGAGTCACTTCCACAGAGCACAGTGGGCAACATAAGAGCACCAAAGCAGAGAGAAGCCATAATATGGAGAGCAGCAATCTCTTGTTTGAACATGACACAAATTCCTACTGAAATGACATCTTCATGGCTTAAGTTGCTCAGTGACAGAGAGGAAGCAAAAAGTAAAGAGGTAAAAAGAGTTTAAAGCCACACTTGAAATGACAGAAATAGATGCAAAACTAAGAGGAACAAACGAAAAAAGAAACTCATCATTTCATTTCATTCAGAATTGATGTTGGACACCTGCCAGGATTTGATGACTTGATGAATTTAAATGAGAATTATGACATTGCATTTCCTTTGGCAGTTTTAACTCAGTTGTGACCTGGCAAATGAGTAGGCAGAAATCTCCCTAAGTGGTTGGCACGCATTGAACTAAACTTAACAGGCAAAGGACCAAGAACCAACAGATTAAACAGGGTGTTTGGTGAATCGATGCCTCTTGTTTGCTTTGAAGCTCACAATGAGCCCAAAGATCAAACTTCACATGCTTTTATTGAAAAAAAAGGAGGGGGATGCATTCGTGTCTGATTGTAAGAATGACTAAACGAAATAATTGCCGGAAGTGACCTTGATATTTTACTCAGAAACCTGGGAATCATGATTTAGAGATCGACAATGGGGCATAACAAAAGTGTACTGGAGTTGGTGAGATCTCGAGCTTTTAATTGCAGTTATGGTCTAGGTCTTGTTGACTGATTTCTGTAGCCTGAAGGGGTTCCATTTTTTTTACCCTTTAATTGCAGTTAGGGTCTAGGTCTCGTTAACTCATTTCTGTAGCCTAAAGGGGTTCCTTTTTTTTTTCATATATATATATATATATATATATATATATACATTGGACAGAGAGATTAGCTCAGGCTCAAATCAGCATCGAATTTCACATTCCTGATGATTTACCTGATTGTGTCTTTTTTGGCTAACAACCGATTTGTTAAGGACTGAAAATTATAGGGGAGCATTGTTTGAGCAATAGGTGGAATAGGAAAGAAGGCCCCATGTTTTCGAATCTGTGTGCTCTGCGCTAGAATGAATCTAATGTTTTGAGAAACCACAAAGCAGATAAATGTGTTTATTTACAAAGTGCTCAGATAGAAGTCAGGAACTATGTGACCTAAGAAGCATTCTTAACCAAGGAGAACAATGAAAAGTAGGGTATAGGAAGGTTGATAAAAAGTAAGATCATGAAGGAAATTGGACAATCCTGAAAATTAATACTGAACTTTTGCACACTCAAAACACAAATGTATTCTATTCTCCAATTGGTTCAATAAACAACCCAAGCGCTAGAAAAATATAACCGTACTATACAAACAAAATATCTCCATCAAATATCTGAGCAAGAAACTCAACACGACCATGAAAAGTTACCGTTTGAAATAAACAACATAGTCTAGTAATCTTGAAATAAACAACATAGCCAAGAATTTCATACCAAAAACAGACAAGTCACCAAAAGAGAAAGAGCACCCAGCCAACAGCCATTGCAAAAACCAAGTCAAGCAGAGTATGATCGTCAACTCCAAACTGTTCTGTGGCAGCTGAAACTTGAGCTTTACTCTCAGTTTTTCCTGCTTGGCTCCCTCCACCACGGCAGCGGTCTGAAGGGTTACATGGTCTTTTGTGTATATTGATTGGTGGGCTATGAGTGACACAATTCTCTTGGTTTTTCTCACTGCATGGTTGGATGTAGTTCGCAATAGGCTTGTAGTTTATTGGTGTTGTTTGTGAGTCAACTCCACAGAGCACAGTGGGCAACATAAAAGCAACAAAGCAGAGAGAAGCAATACCATAGAGAACAATCATTTGATTGAACATAGCAGCCATTCCTCCTGAAATAATATTTCGTGTCTTAAGTAGCTAAGAGACAGAAACGAAGCAAAATGTAAGAGGTAAAGAGAGTTTAAAGCCACACTTGAAATGACAGAAACAGATGAGAAACTACAAGGAACAAACAAAAAAAGAAACTCATCATTTCGTTTAATTCAGATTCGATGTTTATTTGATGACTTGCTGAATTCAAATGAGCATTATGACTTTGCATTTCTTTGGCAGTTTTAACTCGGTTGCAAGCTAGCAAATGAGAAGGCAGAAATCTCGTAAAGTGGTTAAGGACCAAGAACGGACAGATTAAACAGTATAAGGACCAAGAACGAACAGAAAGCCTAATATCTACCGCATGGTGAGTTCTGCAACCATGAAATAACATGTTGAAGGCTATTCGAGTTAGCATGGCCACAGTTCAGCACCACAAAAGTTATGGCAAATTCAAGCCCAAGCATGAGAATACATAATCATTCCCTTTAAACTTGTAAGCCAAGACATACACAGCATTCCTCTTTATGTGAAATCAACAAAAAAATGTCAATATAACAAAAACAAGTCTATTTCCTACCATGCATCAGATTCAGATCAAGTTTCAAAAGCTTCCCACCATCAAGTTTCTATGCCAAAACCCATACAGCAACATATAAATCAATAAAAACAAAAACATAAAAAATTCATCATAAACAGATGCAAAACTACAAGGAACAAACGAAAAAAAGAAACCCATCATTTCATTTCATTCAGAATTGATGTTGGACACCTGCCAGGATTTAATGACTTGATGAATTTAAATGAGTATTATGAGATTGCATTTCTTTTGGAAGTTTTAACTCAGTTGCGACCTGGCAAATGAGCATGCAGAAGTCTCCTAAAGTGGTTGGCACAAACTGAACTAAACTTAACAGGCTAAGGAAGAACCAACAGATTAAACAGGGTAGTTGGTGAATCGATGCCTCTTGTTTGCTTTGGGATGCTCACAATGAGCCCAAAGATCAAACTTTACATGCTCTTATTGACAAAAAAGAAAAAAAAAAAAGGAGGGGGATGCACTCATGTTTGATTGTAAGAATGACTAAACGAAATAAGTGCTGGAAGTGACCTAGGTATTTTACTAAGAAACCTTGGAATGCTCATTCAGAGATCAACAATGGGGCATAATAAAAGTCTACTGGAGTTGGTAAGATTTTCGAGCCTCTAATTGCAGTTATGGTCTAGGTTTGTTGACTCATTTCTGTAGCATAAAGGGGTTCCTTTTTTTTCACACAACACACACACACATATATATATACAGCTTTGCCAAAGAGATTAGCTCATCTCAAATCAGTATAAAATTTCACATTCCCGATGATTTACCTGATTTGTGTTTTTTTGGATAGTAACTGATTTGTTAAGGACTGAAAATTATACAGTAGCATTGTTTGAGCTATAGGTGGAATAAGAAAGAATGCCCCATGTTTTCAAATCTGTGTGCTCTGTGCTAGAGTGAATCTAATGTTTTGAGAAACCACAAAGCAGATAAATGTGTTTACTTACCAAGTGCTCAGATAGAAATCAGAAACTATGTGACCGACGAAGCATTCTTAACCAAGGAGAATAATGAAAAGTAAGGTATAGGAAGGTTAATAAAAAGTAAGATCAAGAAGGAAATTGGAAAAACCTTATGAGAAGCGGTTATTTGAAACCAAATGTTACAAGTTGAATTGAAGAAGAAGGCCATGTTAGTTATTTAGTAGTCATTTATATTTTTTTACAGTCAGTATATATGAGTCAGCATGTTAGTTATTTTGTTGAAAACTTGACAGCTGGTTGTCAGTATATATGAGTCAGCATGTTGGTTATTTTGTTGAAAATTTGACAGCTGGTGTAACAATGATTACAGAACTATTACAAAAGGAGGTGGTTACAGGAGGAAATACAATTTTACACCCATTTCCTATATTCTAGAATTTCTTCCTATCTCTCTTCTTCCTTCTCTCCTTACCTCTATTTCTGAAATTTTAGCTACTAGAAATTTGAGTTTTCACAGAGGAGTTGAGCTAACAGTGGTTCGATTGAGCAGCATCATTCTTGGTATCAGAGCCTCGGTTCTTGGCAATGACAGAGGGTATGACAACTAGGTTACAGAGAGACATGGGCCAGATGCAAAAGGAGCTGGAGAGGGTGGAGGCCCAATTTGACACCTCTATCAAGCAACTTAATGATAAGATTGATTCCTTTGCAGAAGAAATGCGTGGCATGTTTGAAAATATCATGAACAGCAGGCAAAGCTCACTTCAAGAAGTTGAGATAGGAGATTCAACAGCACCATCAGCTAGGAAACAGAAATCTGTCGTGGGTGATGTGGAAGGTAGCAGGGTCATTATTCATAGACCCATTTTCGCTGAAGCAGAGGAAGTTGCAAGGGTACCAACCAAGTCCTCTAAGTTGGAATGCCCAAAATTTGATGGAGACGATTTCAGGAGATGGTTGTTGAAGATCGAACAATTTTTTGAAGCTGATCAAACTCGGGAAAATGAGAAAGTGAGGACTATGATGATGCATTTGGAGGGACCAGCTTTACAGTGGCATCAGAGGTTCATGAAGAATCAAGGAAGTCTTCAAGAGGTAAGCTGGCTCACTTATGTTACTGAGATGAAGACTAGATTTGCAGAAACTAAGTTCTTTGATCCTATGTTAGAAATGGTGGTGTTGAAGCAACACAATACTGTTGATGAATTTTATAAGGAGTTTGAAAGTTTATTAAATTTACTCTCCATTTCTGATGACAATGCTCTCAGTATATTTTTGGGAAATTTGAAGCCTGAGATTTCTAAGCCTGTTAGAATGTTTTATCCTAAATCCTTAAGCCATGCTTACCAGTTGGCCAAACAGATGGAGTCCCTAATATACAATGTGCCCAGAAAACCTTATATACCTTACAAGAATCCTATAACAACTCCTATATCCCATAATAATCCTTATACCTCTAAAACTACATTACCCCCACTGTTACCAACCCCAAAAAACCCTTTCTTAAATTACAACCAGCCTACTACATCAACCGACTCCATAAATACCTACAAACCCACAACCAGTAAACCTGAGTCAACTCTAGTAAAATACAATGTTATCAAAATACCAAACTGGAAGGAAAGAGATGACAGGAGGAAGAAAGGACTTTGTATGTGGTGTGGGATTAAGTTTACACCAGGCCACAGGTGTGTTAAGGCTCAATTGTACCAGATGTTTACAGAGGAAAGGGAAGACAATAATAATGATACTGAGGAGTTTTGTGATTGTGTAGACAATCTGGAGGAGATTGGAGAGGAAGCCCATGAATTACAAAACAGGCATGTCATCTCTTTACATGCTTTAATTGGAGTTGAAGGTCATACGACCATGAGATTATATGGTCGAATACCAATCAGTAGTGTTCTTGGTTGACTCTGGAAGTACCCATAATTTCATTGATCAATTATTGATTAAGAAACTGGGATTTAACAATCAGAAGATCGCTAGAATCAGTGTCACTGTAGCTAATGGTAACAAATTATTAACTCAGGATGTATGTAAAGCATTGACTTGGGAGGTTCAAGGCCTAGTCCAACATACTGATTTCTTTATGCTACCTTTAATGGGCTGTGAAGCAGTACTTGGGGTGCAATGGCTCCAGACACTAGGGCCTATTCTATGGGATTTTTCCTTGCTGACCATGCAATTTGCTGTAGCAAACAACTGGTATAAACTACAAGGAATAGAGGCTGCTCAGGTACATATGGCTACAAGTAAGCAATTTGCTAAGTTGAAGGTGGTTAGTAAGACAAGTGGACTAATGATGATATCTGGTTTGGAGTTTCTCAGTCTCGAGATGAGTTACACCAGTTTAGTCAACAAACTGAATTACCACATGATTTGCAGGAATTGTTACTACGATACTCTCTAGTCTTAGAGACACCTACAAATTTACCTCCATCAAGGCCTCAAGATTGTAAGATACCTTTGATAAATGAATCTCAACCTGTAAAGATTAAGCCTTATAGGTACCCAATTGTACAAAAAAATGAGATTGAGAAGATAGTAGCAGAAATGAAAGAGGCTGGAATTATAAGAGATAGCAACAGTTCATTCGCATCTCCAGTGGTTCTAGTGAAAAAGAAAGATGGCTCGTGGAGGCTTTGTGTGACTACAGGCAGTTGAACAATATCACACTTAAAGATAAGTTTCCCATTCCTTTAATAGAAGAGTTGTTAGATGAATTATCTGCTGCTTGCTGGTTCTCTAAGCTGGATCTCAGATCTGGTTATCACCAGATTCGAATGGATCCTGCAGATATTCATAAAACAGCTTTCAGGACTCATAAGAGATAGCAACAGTTCATTCGCATCTCCAGTGGTTCTAGTGAAAAAGAAAGATGGCTCGTGGAGGCTTTGTGTGACTACAGGCAGTTGAACAATATCACACTTAAAGATAAGTTTCCCATTCCTTTAATAGAAGAGTTGTTAGATGAATTATCTGCTGCTTGCTGGTTCTCTAAGCTGGATCTCAGATCTGGTTATCACCAGATTCGAATGGATCCTGCAGATATTCATAAAACAGCTTTCAGGACTCATAAGAGATAGCAACAGTTCATTCGCATCTCCAGTGGTTCTAGTGAAAAAGAAAGATGGCTCATGGAGGCTTTGTGTGGACTACAGGCAGTTGAACAAGATCACACTTAAAGATAAGTTTCCCATTCCTTTAATAGAAGAGTTGTTAGATGAATTATCTGCTGCTTGCTGGTTCTCTAAGCTGGATCTCAGATCTGGTTATCACCAGATTCGAATGGATCCTGCAGATATTCATAAAACAGCTTTCAGGACTCACCAAGGGCACTATGAGTTTCTGGTCATGCCCTTTGAATTGACTAGTGCACCTTCTACATTTCAAAGTTTAATGAATAGTGTATTCCAGCCTTTCCTTAGAAAATTTGTATTGGTGTTCTTTGATGATATCATGGTTTATTCATCAAACTGGAATGATCATTTAGCACATTTGCAGCAGGCATTTGATGTATTAGTCAGCAACCATTTATTTGCTAAGCTTTCAAAGTGTGACTTTGGTGCTACTCAAATTGAGTATTTGGGGCATGTGATCAGTAAGGGGATAGTTGCTATGGACAGTACTAAGGTTGAATGTGTTAAACAGTGGCCAATGCTTGAGTCTGTTAAAGAATTAAGAGGATTCTTGGGCCTCACTGGGTATTATCGCAGGTTCATTAAGGGATATGGAACTATGGCAAAACCATTGACTGATTTACTGAAGAAAAATGCCTTTAATTGGCAAGAAACAGCAACAATAGCTTTTGAAAAGCTCAAGCAAGCTGTAATATCAGCTCCTGTTCTAGCACTACCAGATTTCAACTCAACTTTTGTAGTTGAGTCAGATGCTTCAAGTTGTGGAATTGGTGCTGCATTGAGTCAAAATGGTAGGCCAGTTGCTTATTTTAGCAAAGCTTTATCTCCTAAACATCAGGCACTGTCTATCTAAGAAAAGGAGATGTTGGCCATATTAGCTGCAGTGAAGAAATGGAGTGCGTATTTAACTGGAAGGCATTTCCAGATAAAAACAGATCACCAAAGTCTCAAATTTTTGCTGGACCAGAAAACAAACATGCCTGCTCAACAACTTTGGGTTGTCAAGATGATGGGATTTCATTATGAACTTGTCTACAGGAAGGGCTCTACCAACATGGCAGCCGATGCTCTTTCTCGAAATCCTGCAGCCTTGTTATATGCTTTATCTTTTGTAGCTAATGATATAATGGCTAGGATTAAACAGTCTTGGTTGAAAGATCCAATGTTGATACATTTGCTACATAAGCTCAAGAACAACCCAGGACAGTCTCCTAAGTGCACTTGGCAAGCAGGTCAGTTGAGAAGGAAGGGAAAACTTATGGTGGGAGCTGATTCAGAGTTAAGGAAGGATTTATTGACATTTTTTCATGATTCACTGGATGGAGGGCATTCTGGAGTAGAGGCAACTATGAGGAGAATAGCTAATGTGGTATATTGGAGAGGAATGAAAAAAGCAGTTCGGCAGCATGTCAAAGAATGCACAATTTGTCAGAAATGCAAACATGAAACTGTCTCTCCAGGTTTGTTACAACCTTTACCAATTCCTGATAAGATATGGGCTGATGTGTCTATGGATTTTATAGAAGGTTTGCCTAAGTCATTTGAGAAAGATGTTATAATGGTGGTAGTGGATAGGTTAAGTAAATATGCCCATTTTATCACTCTGGCTCATCCTTTCACTGCCATTACAGTTGCTCAAGCCTATCTAGACAATGTGTACAAGTTGCATGGAGTACCTAATACCATTGTTTCTGACAGAGATAGGATTTTCACTAGTTCATTTTGGAAGGAATTGTTCAAATTATTGGGAACCAAGCTAAAAATGTCTACTGCTTATCACCCTCAAACAGATGGACAGTCTGAAGTGCTCAACAGATGTTTGGAGACATATCTAAGGTGCATGACAGGAGAACAACCTAAGCACTGGTCCAAATGGATCTCTTTAGCAGAATGGTGGTATAGCACTAGTTTTCACACTTCCATTAAGACTACACCATATGAGGCAGTCTATGGTCAACCTCCTCCCATTCATCGACCATATCTACCTGGAGATTCTAAAGTGGATGAACTGGATAGAAGTTTGCAAGCGAGAAAGGCCACAATCAAAATTTTGAAATTTCATTTGGATAGGGCTTGAAATAGAATGAAGCAGCAAGCTGACAGACACAGGGTTGATAGGCAATTTGAGATTGCTGATTTAGTTTATGTTAAGCTCCAGCCATACAGACAACAATCTGTCGCAATAGGTCTTGTTTTAAGCTAGCTGCTAGGTACTTTGGCCCTTACAAGGTGTTGGAGAAGATAGGAGGACCTGTTGCCTACAAACTAGAATTGCCTGCTGAAGCCAAAATTCATCCTGTCTTCCATATTTCACAGTTGAAGAAGCACATTGGGAAGGTTCCAACACAATCTAATCTTCCAACGATTGATGCAGATGGAATGGTGGCCAAGGAACCAGTGGCAGTTCTAGATAGAAGACTGACTAAGAAAAGAGGTAGAGCAACCTGGGAAGGATTATATGAGCTACAGAAAAAGTTTCCTTGCTTCAATACTTGAGAACAAGGATTATTTCGAGGGGAAGGTAGTTGTTACAAGTTGAATTGAAGAAGAAGAAGGCCATGTTAGTCATTTAGTAGTCATTTATATTTTTTTTACAGTCAGTATATATGAGTCAGCATGTTAGTTATTTTGTTAAAAATTTGACAGCTGGTGTAACAATGACTACAGAACTATTACAAAAGGAGGTGGTTACAGGAGGAAATACAATTTTACACTCATTTCCTATATTCTAGAATTTCTTCCTCTCTTCTTCCTTCTCTCCTTACCTCTATTTCTGAAATTTTAGCTACTAGAAATTTGAGTTTTCACAGAGGAGTTGAGCTGACAGTGGTTCGATTGAGCAAAATCACCAAAAAAGAAAAAAATAAAAACCTCTTGATAGGCCAAGTGTAAAAGGAAAACAGATCATTCAGTTCTGATCCTAAACATAAACCCCCACCTTAATCTGACATCACTGCAGCTATAAAAAGGCTTCAAGCAGCTATAACATGACGATGGTTTGGAAAGCCATAGAAGGAGAGCATAAAACATAAAAATCAATAAAAACAACAACATAAAAATTCAGTATACACAAAGAAATACCCCCAAATTTATAGTTACAAAAAGGGAAGAAAAAAAAAAGAAACAGCCACCCTACATACGCTCGCATATAGGTTTATATAAAACAAGTAAAGAAAATAAACAGAAAATCTATTAAAATAAACACATAAATAAAAAGTAATCGAAGGGCTCACCAGAATTTCTCGCTGGATGTATCAAATTGAACAATTGTAAAGAAAGATGAAAAGGAGAAGATTAGGACTTTTATAGTGAAGAAAATTTGAATTCCCATCAATTTAAAAAGGATTAGCCAACAACATAATGAAAATCATGAAATCATAAATTCTTGTTTCAAAAATTATACGATGGGAATTAATCAATTTTTTTCTTTCATTTTTTTTTGTAACATTTAGTACTTTCTTTGAAACACACTATAATTAAGAGAAAAAGAAAATGAAAGTACCTTAAACTCCTTTGAAATAACTCGAAGAAGCTCTTTCTTTTGTTCTCTCCTTTAGCTTCTTTTGCTCTCTCCTTTAACTTATTTTGATTCTAGGGTTTGGGAAAAACGATAGTATTTATACGGTGTTTCTAGGGTTTTTTAGGCTACGTCTTCTCATGGTGTCATAAAAACACAGGTTGAGTCCTTTTAAGGTAGTTTACAATCGAATATTGGAATCTCACACGTGTTGTCCTAAAAACCCAGGTTGAGCGAATCCAGGTTCAGCGACTCGCTCATTCTTTGAATTTTTAATCGTTCTTTTTCTTCTTTCTTTCAGATAGTTGACAAACAGACGATGAGGGTCGGACATCGAAGATTTTAATCATTCCTTTTCTTCTCAAGATAGTTGACAAACCTTCTAGCGCGAAGATTTGAATCTCACATGTGCCTTCCTAAGCCTGGATTGCGACTGAGCCCCTCTTCGAATCTTAATCATTCGCTTTCTTCTTTCCTGACAATTTGACCAGAAAAAAATTTTCAAAATGCTCAGTAAATGTGACAGATGCTAAGCTAGGATTTTGTTTAAAGAGTTTTCCACAAATGGTAGTCCATAAACCCTTGAATAAGGAAAAAATATATATAAATACAATAAAAAATGTTGTCAATACGACTTTTTCGTACTCCATTAGACCAAAAAACCAAGTGAGAAAGGGGATTTCATTGTATAATGTGTATCAACAATGAAGATCCAGTCAGCAATAGAAGATTTTCTTGTTAAAAAGGAAGAGGGGAAAAACTAAAGTCCGCGTGAAAAAGATCGCGTACAGTTTTCTTATCAAGTCAACAATGATAAATTATTTACTTAATTCAACAAAAAAAGATTGGAATTGGAACAAAAAGTGCAGATAGCTGAAATTTTATACGCCAACCCGTCGAGATTCTTCCTTTCTCATCCCGCGGCTATATTTGTTAATTGCTTTTAAGATCCTAGCATTACCATTTATCCCGATTCGATTGGTTGGTATTTGTTACTTGATAATTAATTATGAGTTTGGTCCTCAAATAGCATATGGCCTTGACTCATTTGTCCTGAAAAAATGGGTTGAGTGAAAAATACCATAGGCTGAGTAAAAATCGGGGCATTCTCATTTGTATTGAAAGAATGAGTTAAGCATATAATGCTATAATAATTTTAATCTAATTTTTAATTTTTAGATTTAAATCTATTATTTATATGTAATATAATAAAAAAATAAAATTATCTTATCCATTGCATTGACAAGTTTATATTTTAGAATAATTAAATTTAATAAATTAATTAATTTAATATAATACTATATGTTGTTAAAAAGTACTATTAAATTTAAATAGACTTTATATTAGAGTTTAGAGAATTAAGTTAAAAATGTTATTTTTAATTTGTTTTTGTTGGTGAGAAAAGGCTCTTTCTTTCATGCTTCAAAATAACATTACAATGCAAGTTTTAGTTGTAATCTTTTATATAATTTTTTATCCTAAAATAAACTTTTTACATGTAATATTTTATACCATATTTTCATTTCTAGAATGCTCTGTCTTCTTCTACTCTTCATTTTCTTTTCTTCTTGCTATTCAATCTGTCTGAACGTGCTTTCCTTTTGTTTTTCAGTTTCCAAAATTTTTACTTGAAATTCCTTTATTTTATATTTTTGCAAGTTTTAGATTAATTTTCAATTCTCCATTCTTTTTTATAAAGTTTATGTATGCATTCATATTTGTTTTGTATTTCTTTAATTTAAAGTATTTCTATGTCAATTGCTTATTTTCTTATGATGTTTTCGATTTAGTGTAGTTTCTTTTATAACTAATCAATGTAGTGAATATTTAATTATCATTTGTTCAATGCTCTTTCTTGAAACGTTTAGTGGTAGAATAAATTTTAACAAAGAAACACGAGCCAAATCTCCTAAAATCAAATGCTAAAAGTCAAAGTGAGAATGATAAGCAAGGACTTTTCAACAATTGATGGTGGATAAACCCTTGAACACCAAAAAACAAAAAATGTTTTTATGGCAAAAGGAAAGTGAGAAGGTGAAAAATTCAATGAATTTTGGGTTCAATCTTTACGAGTAAAACAGAAGGAAACAATTAACAGGTCAACAATGACAAATTATTTATTTAATTCAACAAAAAAAAGATGGAAATTAAAACAAAAACAGCATATAGTCAAAATATGGAATTCAAACCGGTAGATATTCTTCCTTTCTCATCACGCGACTTCCTCGTCGATCGTGAGCTTCTGAAGTTGGGCAAACTCGTCGCCACGACATGGATTTGACGGAGTGCAGGGAACAAGAAATATTTGGAGATTTAGGGACGCAAGAGCCACAGCAATTGACTTGCGTTGGGATTTGTGGATTAGGGTTTGGAGATACCCAAATAAGCTGGGCGTTTGAGCTACGGACAAAGAGGTTGGGCCCTTTGACTAACATAGTTGGGTTTTCAACATAGCTCCTAACCAGCTCTAGCTTTACTCCTAGAATTATTAAAAAAAAAAAGATAAAATTTCTTAAATTTAGTTCATATTTAAAATTTAGTAACCATATTTCACTGAAATTTCATAGGAACTATTGAAAATAAGGCTAATATTACTAAAATTAGATAAAATTGCTTAAAATAATCATTTATTTGAGGTTACTGATTTTGCATATAAAAATTATTAAAATTTTGTGAACATATCTTAAATTTTATTAACTCAATATTTAAATATATCTCAATAACTTTACGTGACTAAATCTAATATTTATTTATAGAGAATGAGAAAAAGAGAGAGTCCACGTGGTATTTCCCCTTTCTTTTATTTTTATTATTTTTCTTGCTTTATTTTTTATTAAATTTATTTTTTAAAAACTTTGTTATTTATTTTTTTATTTGATGAATTTTGTAAAAAAAATCAATAAAAGTGGAGATAATAAAATAATTCATATTCGGTATTTTTGATTCGTATTAATTCAACATTATAATATTTTTTGAAAAAATAAGATTGGATTATTTTTTTATTGGATTATTTTTTTTTAATGAGGTAGGATTAGAGATAAATTTAAAAAATTTCATTATATCTCGAATGTTCACGTGATACTTCTCACCTTTTAAAAAAAAAAATTTGTAAAGTCTTTGATTTTTATCAAATAAATTTTATATGAATTTTGATTCATCCTGACTAAATTATTGCTTTTTTTTTTTAATTCAAAATATTTTAATTGAATTTTTCTTTCAAATCAAGTTCGGGTCAGAGTAAAATTTTAGATGTTACTCATCGATTTTGATATATATATATATATATATAATATTTTATTATTTATTTATTTCTCTATTTATATACATCATTAAAAAATATTTAATATCTTAATCTAATAAATTCATAAGTCATCTCATGTATTTTTTTGTCATTTTCTTTTAATTTTTTTATTAAATAAATTTTCTAAAAAAATCAATGAATGTAAAAAAAATTAAATAATTTATATCTGATAGATTTCAATTTGTTATAATCCAATTAATACAATTATTTTTAAAAAATAAAAATTGAATTAAATTCTATCTCTTTAAATAATTTGAGTTAAATTGAAATTGGGTATGAAGTGCTCTACTTCGATCCTCCTATATAAAAAACATATTTTATTATTTATTTAATGTGTATTTATATGTATATTATATTACTAAAAATATTATTTAAATTACTCGCAAGTTTTTTTGAACCAATCTTGATAGAATTGTACTGAAAATTTTGTTTTATAACTTTAAAGAAAACACAATATGCTCCAATCATCTCTAGAGATCATCTAATATTTTTTACAGCTAAACTGTTTGCAATATGAAACTTTTGACATGGCTAATGGTATGTTTCCATGTGAGCATCACTGCAGTAAATACCACGAGGCATGCATTTATACTCTTTGTGCTGCATTCACTTAGAGGGTATTACAGCAGCATCTCTGGAAGTTAGTATCTATGCTTATTTGAGTTCATGTACTTATACATTTGTGCATACATTTCTTCTATCTTATTTATTTTTGTGATTTATTATCTAATACAAAGATATGTGTATATATACAGTGTGCGCCCACTTGCTTGCAAGATGCTTTGTAAGTATAGGAAGGATTCTCTAGAAAGTGGTGATGGAACCAATTTTTTTTACTGTCTAATGGATCTAGGTGAGGGGACATTGACTGGACTGGACAAGTTCATTTACTTCCAACTTTAGTTAACTTTACAATCCTAAATTTATGGAAGTGATAAAGGGAACTTGAAAGGCTTACGATAATGCCCAAAGTAGAGCTATGCAAGTTAGTGTTCTGATGAGTTAATAATTCGACACATTGTACAATTTGTTTAAGATTTTGCTCCTCCTTTTTTGTGGGTCTATTGCCTGATCCTCCAGATAAGATTTCATTGGTTGATCCAAAGAAATTCATATGGATTCTAACTGCCGCAGAATAAAGTACTTCAAAAAAAAAAAAAGAGGTGGCTGGAAGTACAGTTTCTGAAACTGACGGCTTCCTAAACAGGGATGAGAATTAAGTTATATACTTGGTATAGAAGCTGAAGTGTTGGGCAATATTTTCCTGTAGGCTGTAAGCCATGCTAAATGATGTGGCCCAGACTGCTGCCAAGACTTTCATGGCAATGCTAGATGGCCTATTTTTGCTATCATCTAAACAGAACAGCCTTGTATTCAAGGTGAAGTTCCTTACTGATGCAACTCCCTTGTCCTATCCCAATTGAATAGATAATGTTTTCAAAACTATCATAGATTAGTTGATAATATATCTATTGAACTGTTTCTATTAGAAAATTTTGGGATCAGCTAAAATAGGTTTTTGTTATTATGTCTTGTTAAACATGAATATTGTTCTGCATTTGATGAATTAGGTCACCAGTTTCCTCCAAGACGAAAGCACGTGTTATATGAGAAGGGAAGTAGGGGGTTCAAATTTAGATTCCAAAACCTTCATAATGGCAATTCTTGGTGAAAACAGGGCTTTTCGATTTTCTTTTGGTTACAGATTCCTGTGAATTGTAGGCTAAAATAAATAAATTGACCACATGCCTCTTGAAATTATTATTGCATTTTCCATTTCCATTTGCTTACAACAGCTAAATTGCTTTTACAGCAGCCTAGTTTGTTTTTCAATAACAGAATTTGTCAATAGGGTCACATTGAAGAGGGATAGCAAATTATGCTATCCGTAACATCATCACTACCCAAAGCATGCTAGTCAAGTGTTAATGCATGCTATACAGGCACACGCAGGTTGAGAATCCTGTCATGCCAAGGTAGGCTTCGTTATAAAGCTGTCTGAATGTCGTAGGCTTTTAGCTTTCTCGTGATAATGATTCTGTATATTGCCATGGATGAGATAAGGTGGATTTTTACCGACAACGGGGAGGGCTCAAGATGATTGTGAACTGAACTGTATTTATTGGGAATTTCTGGGGACCATCTCTTGTTTTTGGTTGAGCTGGCGAGGCCAAATTTTGATTCGAAAGTTCCATCATCAACCCAACGAACAAAATCTAAGCTCCCAATCGTTTCTTTTGCTTTGGTGGTTGTCTCAATCCGTTTATTTTGTTCATCTGTTTCCTTCCAAGTTTTACAACTTGTAAAATACCAGAGTATTGCTTGATTACTAGATGGTGCAAGCAGATGAAGTTCTTTAGGTAATGCTTGTTTTCATTCCAGTCTGTTAGCAGGCCTGGCCTAATGCATGGAACCTGTCCAAGGTGGTCCAGTCTTCTAGGTGTTTATTTGGACCACGGCTACAGCAAATTCGGACAGTGACCAATCAGGCATTCCTATTTGGGGACCTCTCTGACCGAATGAGATGAGATGGCTATTTTGATGTCAATAATACAAATATACAAACAGATCAGATTGCTGAATGGTGTTCTATTTGATAGAGGATATAAGTTGAGGCAATTGCAAAAAAATCTAGTGCTCTAGATCAATTCTCCATTGCTCATATATATAAACCATTTTTTGGGTTGACAAGTCTTGAAAATTTGATAATGGAACCGTCTGCTATGGCCTGTCTTACTTTTTAAATTTAAAGCCTTGGCTTGATTGATAACTGAAGGCCTTGTTTGGCTCTTTCTCACATCAAGATCCAACAAAAAGCAATAAAAAATGTGTTTGCCTCACAACCACAATGGAGTTCCAAATAGAGAATCCAACGCCTCTTTGATCTCTCAATACGTAATGAACCCTTTTCCTTTTGCATGTGGATCTGCTTTTGCCCTTTTTCATAGACTGCATCAACCTTCAGCCTTTTTTCCACTTTTTCGCATTTGGCCACACCCTTGACCGCTCCCACCTCACCCTTTGCAATTTTGAGCCCAAAATCCCATGGTGGGTCACCCTCCCATTCTTCGGGACCACCCAGAAAAACAAGCAGCTTGGGATTTGGGACCATCTTGTGAATTTTATAAACTAAAGACTTACCTTATTAGTTTTAGACTTCACTTGTTTTTTGTTCTGAATGCTAATTTATTACATCTTAGCTTTAGATCTTTTATGTGTGATGTCTTGAAGCTAATAGCATACTGAAATCTCATGCATGTGATTGTTTTATAGCGTGAGCCCAAGTTATAGGAATTCTAATGTTTCCATCCTTTACGTGGATATTCCTCTCCCCATTGAGGCATCTAGGCTTGGAATGGAGAAATGCAATTGGAATCTGCATTTTCAAGTTATACCAATCTATTAATTCACTTAAAAAAGAAATTAACACTTCACCTAAATTCTAATAGTTGTGATCCAATTTTATTTATTTAAATATGATTCTTATCATAAGATGAACAAAGGACAATATAAATGGTGAAACAGAAAAATGTGATGAAGAAGACTATAATTCTCTCATCCCCATTTAATCACAACAATCCTATAAATCTCGCATCTAAACATTTATCATGTTGCTTGAAAGACTAAAGCAGATTTGAAAACTGACATTTTAAGCTCTGATTAAGAGAATAATTTGCTCAATCTTTTAAGGTAATAGCTTGGGCCACCAAGCTTTGTTTCCGTAACAAAAAGGCTTTGCAATAATGAGTCATGAGCCATGAATACAGAGAAACCTATTCAGAGAAAAAAGTTTGGTGCACTCACCATCTTTTGGGTGAATGGCTGTGCTTGAAAGCACATGAACACTCACCTGCTTCTGCTAATAAAAATTATTTTAAAACTAACATTGAATCCATGCATCTAATCTTTCTTTTTTCTTGAATATCTTCATCTCATTATACATATATCTTCATCTCATTGCACGAAGAAGAGCAAGTGAAGTATAAGTTTTAAGCTCCAACCCTCTTCTTCTCTTCATCTCTTTTGTTTGCTTTTGTTTCTTTGCTGCTTCACTCTTTTCAAGACCTTTAAAAGCTAGGACTTTCATCCATTTTTTATTACTGTATACATATAGAAAAACTTACTGTATAACCATAGGACTTTCAAGTTTCCCGCTCTGCAACTTAGAAAAAACAAAGGGTATACAAAGAAACTTCATTCTCTGTCATCTTTTATTAACTTTCAGAGTTTCAATGGCCACCTTGACTTCTTGCTTTTCCTTTTTGCATTTCTTTTTTTCAGGTCATGAAAATATTGGTAGTAGTAAGAGTGTAGATTTTGTTGCATTGTTGAATTGTTTTGAGTCCGAAAAGCCAAAGAAAAATAAAGATGAATACAAGAGTTCGCACCGCTCTTCAGTCCATGAAAGCTCCTTTAAACCATGACAGCAATAAAGTGACTTCTCTCTTCCCTCTTTCCTTTCATTTATTCTTTATAATTTTGACCCTTTATTGGCTTTTACAAGATTTGAATATTGGGTTTTAGTTAATTGTTAGTTTGAGTGGCCAAAGGCTAATTCTTGGGGGCTAAAAAGTTGAAACTTCAAAGAAACTTGGGATTTTTTTTTTTTTTTGAAAATTTTGGAATTGATTGGGACATTATTGCTTGTTTCATAAAAGAGAAGTAGGAAGCACTTTTGATCCAAAATTTGAACTGGTATTAATACTTGTCTCAAGAAACGAACAGTGTCTTCTTTAAGTTTCTCTCTTTCAATTATTTAGTGGAGTTATCATTTTTTTCTTGATCATGCAAAAGAAGGAGAAGATGGAGAAGAGTCAGGGAAGTAGAGCATTTGGTACCGGCAAAGCTGTGACCAATCGGCGAAGATCAAACAGGGAAAGGAAAATGGCCTTATTACAAGATGTACCTAAAATTATTCACCTTATAATCTATTCAATTTCTTTTTTTTTTTTGCAATTTTCACATTTTTTGTTTTATTGTTGTGATGTTGGTATAATTTGTAGGTTGATAAGCTAAAAAGAAAGCTAAGACATGAAGAGAATGTGCATAGAGCTTTGGAGGGAGCTTTTACTAGACCTTTAGGAGCACTTCCTAGGCTTCCTCCTTACCTTCCTCCATATGTAAGTGCAACTTTCAATCTAGATCAGTTTCTCTTCT
This sequence comes from Durio zibethinus, assembly GCF_002303985.1. Next base: position 21,179,912 of record NW_019167860.1, read on the forward strand.
CTTTCTTTCTGTTCCTTCAATACAGTACTATAAACAAGCCTAAAGAGAAGATGAGAATGAACTGCATGCTACATTTATGGAATTGTTTGAGGAAAAAATGTTTAGTTAACCACTCAGATACTTAAAAATTGGAAACTTTTTCATGCTTTATGTAAATATGGTTTAGACAGTGAGTTGGGTTTTGATTTCTTTTTTTGGGTTGTAGACACTAGAGCTAGTTGCTGAAGTAGCTGTTTTGGAAGAGGAAGTTATTAGGCTTGAAGAACAAGTAGTCAATTTTAGACAAGGTCTCTATCAAGAGACTGTCTATGCATTTTCCAAGAGGAATGTGGAGAATTTGATTGAATCCATGGAGCAATCTCCAGTCAGAAGTTCTAAACACCAGAGATCGAAGTCTTTGTCTGTAAACGAGATGAGTTCGGTAACAACCATTGTTAGGCCTCAACCTTCTCTTGCCAGAAGTGTTTCAAGCAGAAAGCTACTGTCTCCAGATACTATTTATGATAAAGCTGGGCAGTGCTTTAGCAGGCCAACAAATGGGAGACAAACTTCCATAAAACCCAGTTCTGCTTGTGGAGATGTAAGAGGAAGAGCGAATGAGTCATTTGCCAATGCTGTGAAGGATAAGGAATCTCCCGAAAAGAAAAATTCCAAAGTTGTGACCCCAGTGAAGAGACTTCCAGCCAAGCATGAATCAGCAGACAAATGTTTGGATCTTCTGAAGTCACAGGTATTTGCTGATTTCTGGTTAAAAAAAGTAGTATCCACTTCATTATGGTTGTATAAATTGTGGGTTTTTTGACTGTCCAGCTAGATGGTAGATTAGTAGACCAGGAAAGAGCACAAGAAAACCCTTCTGGATCTTCAGATGATAAAGTATCAGAAGCTGATTGTACACCAAACCAAATATCTGAAGATACTGTGAGATGCCTGTTTAGCATTTTCAGAAGGTTGAGCACCTTGAAAGACAAAGCCATGGAATCCGGGACTTTACCTTCCCAATCAGTAGTCAATTCTCATGAAAGAAATAAAGAAAGTGAATACCAAGACCCTTATGGTATCTGTTCAGAATTGACAACTAGAGATATTGGCCCCTACAAGCATCTTTGTGCAATTGAAGCTAATTCAGTTGATCTAAACCAAAGAACGAACGCTTTGTTTCTGATGCGTAGATTAAAGTAAGTTATTTGGTTGGTTGGTCTTGCTTATATGTTAACATTTGTATTCAGCCTATCTCTATGAAAATGATTTCAGGTTTCTACTTGGGAAGCTAGCCTCTGTCAGTTTAGAGGGTCTTAGCCATCAGCAGAAGCTTGCATTCTGGATAAACAACTATAATTCCTCTATTATGAATGTAAGAATGCTATTTTGATTAGAACTTTAATACATTCCATTTTCAAGAAAAAGCAAGAGCATAACACTTATCCTATCAATCTGTTAGGCAATTTTGGAGCATGGGATTCCTGAGTCTCCTAAAACAGTCATAGCCTTAATGCAAAAGGTTTGGTTCATCAATCATTCTTATTATTTCTATCGTTTCTTCCACTGGTTAGTTTTGCTAAGAAAGATGATCATATTTGATCAATTGTCATTCATATATTGAAACTTGAATATATGCTGTCTCTAATAGAAGCTAGAAATAATTTAATATATAATGCCAGAGACAAGGCTAGCTAGAGGGGAAACATGAAATGATTTGCCAAAGATACTATTATTGGAGCCATTTTATTCTGCGCTCATCACAAATCTCTGAAGTTATTGAAGCTGCTAACTAACACTTGGCTCTGGATTTGTTAGCCGTTGGCCTGTTGCACATATATACCCCTCACTATATTAAACAATAGTTGCTGCATTTGAATTACTGTTGACATTAGCTTTTGGACAAGTCGACTAAAATTTGTCTATGTTTATGGCTGCCTCAGGCTACCATAGTTGTCGGAGGACACATGCTAAATGCAATAACAATTGAGCACTTCATTTTAAGGTTGCCTTTCCATTTGAAATTTGTAAGTAAAATTGTTCGTCTCTATTGAATATACTTTTGCAAGGGAGAGGATTGAATGAAACATTAAGTTTTTCTATCTTGGGCTTGGGGGTTGTGATATTTTAAAGCAAATTTGATATTGCTAACCGGATATATCTTTTCCTCTTTCTATTAAAGACCTGTCCTAAAGCAGCAAAAAATTATGGGATGAAAGCACACAATATATTTGGTTTGGAGTGGTCCGAACCCTTGGTTACATTTGCTCTTGCATGTGGAAGCTGGTCATCTCCCGCTGTAAGTTTGCTTCAAAATCATTCTCCATTTTTGTAGTGTAGTGAAACATTTACAATCTGATGATACTCTATAATCAGCTTATTCGAATAATGCTTATTCGAAATTTTCGATACCACTCTATAATCAGCTTCATCATCAAAATGCCCTGAAAGATAAATATATATTTACAGAACTCCCCACCATTACCAACCCTTTCCCCAAAATTCAAAGGGATATTGAGGTTCAAAACTTTCTGGTGGTTAATGCTGTCTTATAATCCTCTATGTTAATGAATATTATTTCATGTTTTTTAAGTGCTGAAATGCAAGCTTTGCTAATAAAGGTGAGAGTCTACACAGCATCCAATGTTGAAGATGAGCTGGAAACAGCTAAGAGAGACTACCTACAGGCAGCAGTTGGGCATTTCAAGAACAAACAAGTTAATAATTCCAAAGCTTTTGGATTGGTATCTGCTTGATTTTGCCAAGGATTTGGAATCATTGCTGGTTGGGTTTGTCTTCAGCTACCAAATAAACTGAGGAATGAAGCAGTAAAATGCCTAGAAAGAAAGGGGAAGAAAGGGGAAAGAATCTCTTTCACAACTAGTGCAAGTAATGCCATATGATTTCAGTTTCAGATTGCTTTTACACCGTTGAGAATTATATTTCGGGATCGATCCACCGGTCTGCAAAGGCTCATGAACTTGCTGTTGGTATGAATTACTAACAAATAGAAACAGTGAAAGTACATATATAATCTAGCATCTGCAAAAAGAAAGAGAGTGGAGTTAAATAACTGGTTTTACTTGCAAATGGATTCTGGGGTTGGTGACTGATTCATTGGAATTGATTTTTTCAGAGCATTCATTTATGTTACTGTTTTGTGCCTTCTTTTTTCTCTTTCAAAACATGAATTGAGAGTTGCTAGGAGTGTTTGTTTTTTAGCTTTACCAATTGATGCAAAGTGTTCTCTCTTTTAATTGCTTCTCTAAGGTCTTTCTTTAATGGAAACATGGCTATTGTTGTACCAAATAGCACAAGGAAACAACCAAGTGATGATCCTATTTCCCATGCACGAGCAAAAACGTTGGAAGAACAAAAAAGAGAAAGTTTTCTTGCTCTGTCCCTGGTGTGTTTTTGTTGACAAGAAAGCAGCTGCAAGCAATGTGAAATTTGATCCAACCATTTTCAGAAATCGTAGTCTTACGAAACAATCAATGATTTATAGATGCTCTGTCGTATTTCATCACTGGTATAGACTTGTCGTGAGTTCTATCTTTATTCTCACTGGGTAATTCGAAAAGAGCCTGTGAAACACCCACCCTTTATGAGAAATTGAGCCAACAAATAAACGAAGAAAGAGTACGTGTGCATATAAGATCAAATATAGTCTAGGAACTACCAAATTACTGGGAAACAGATAATTGTTTTAAGACTGAAATCGGAAACATCAATCAAAATTTTGTTTATAATGGCCAAATCATCAAAGCTATTTACAGACCAGGGAATTCGTATGCTGTTTACAAACTATGAAAATTTGAATGTGAAATATTACAACACAGGGAGGTCCTAAGTCACAACAAATGGGGCTGAAGATGATATGAAATAAAAAAATAAATAAAAAGGAAAAGGATGAGTAAGAACAAGGGAGGAAACAGAATCATACATAAACGAATGAAAATATAAATCATATGCCCAGTGGCCGCTGCTAGATTCTCGATGATAAAGGAACCAAACTTTGGAAGGAGTCAAAAACAGAAGAAAGATGAGTGCCTCAGAATGGAGATTTCTATAGCAGAGGAATCTCCTTAGAATTAGGACAAAAACCTATGACATTGAGGGCGGCCTTCCAGAAGAGTTTGATAGATTATAGATAAATGGTGAAGGAACTAGGCCTGCCCCACAAAGATCACAAACATCATATCCGATAGTTGACGGACGGCTGAGAGTGGCACCACAGAACTGAGAGGGATCTTCGGGTGGATCAATAGACTTGTTGGTTAAACCCTTCTGAACTCAATTGTCGGTCAGACTCCTCAATTCCTCTAGCTTACCTGGAGGTGCCTTAGACAGGAGAAGTTCAAGCATCTGCTTGGCATAAGCATATTTCTGAACAACCATATTTTGTTTTATGGCAGTGGGAATGCAATTTATTCAGTGCTTTGACTGTAGAGGCAAAGAACCCAGATGTCTAGATAGTCTAGCCAACTCATCTTTTGCGCCCTTGGGCCTTGGACTTTCTGCAACCTTGTAATTTCCTGCAGGAGAACCAAAGCAATATCCGGTCATGAAAGATAATTTCATGTTTGAAACTAAAAAATAAAAGATTGACACTTGGGACTTTTAAATAGGCACAAAGTAAGCAAATGCTACTGCTAAGCTTAGCATATCCACCAACCATTTAGATTCTAAGAAATAAAAGAAATTCAAAATATTTCCTTATTCTGGAGTAACTTTCAAGAAACAAGTTCATTGGCAGTAAAATCTTAAGATTGAACTAATACCAAACTTAGACTACATTTGGATGAGTAGAGATTGACTCATATGAGATTAAAATCAGTAATAAAAATTATTATAATTGTTATTGAAAAAAAAATTTATAAAAAAATTTATACTAAATAGATTTATTGAGATTGACATTTCGATTCAACTGATGATGTAAATTTAATTGAACTACAATGCTGTAGAATCCAAACCCTCAATTAGTATCCTCTTCCAACCACATTAACTGATCTAATGATTGTACTAATACCAATCTTAACATCCACTAATTCTATTTCCACGATAATTGAATGCAAATTTATGGCCTCTTCGGAGCTAAAAATTTCAAATTTCGGAACCAACCTCAAGGATAGCAATGAAAGAGTGGACACTTGTAGGCTATAAGACATTCGAACCACAGGGGAGCCAATGTCTATAGGAGATAACTTACTTCCCGTTAAAGCATCAAATTCTGCAAACCAAAAAGATCCATTTTTTGTTTGTTTAAAGAAGATTTAACTTCTAAATTATAAAAATTTCCAAACTATATCCAAATTCTGAAAAATTGACAAAAGTTGATATTACCGATGACATAACTACCGATGGCGGCGGCAATGAGAGCCTGCGTAGGATGAAAAGCGGCGGCGTGTGGCTGCAACTGTTTGAGAATGCATCGGGCGACGTGCCGTAGATTCAAGTGGTGCAACGTAGCCCATTTATGATTATTTGGTGGCTGATGGGCTAGATTGGGCTTTGGTTTTAAAGTCTGGAAGCTGTGTTTAGTTTGTGACAAACTCCAAAGAAAAATGGGAAAAACTGCATAATTTTTTTATTCAATTCTAATCATACTTAACTCAAGTACAACTTGAGAATTACATTTTTCGGATCATAATTTTTTATTCACCTCCTTTTATAAAATACTAGGATTATAAATAACTATAAGGATTTTTTCAAACAAAATCCCTTTTTTCTATTTAAAAAGATATTCTAAGTTTTAAGAATACACAAATCAACAACTCGTTTCAAATCTGATAATGAAATATAACCTTTTGTTTAAATTTAATCATTTCAAATTTGAATTCAAATTATAAGATTTAAATCATTAAAAACCTACCCATTGTTTTAAAGGATTGACCATATCCATTACCATTATTTATTTATTTTTATCTTTTTTCCATGAACTTTTACCGGACAAAGACTCCTTTTGTTGCCTCTTCTGTTTTTGTAATCCAACTTACAGTCTTGGATCAATTAGTTTCTGGTTTTTGGGCAATTATGGAAGCACACAAGAAACTGAGGAAGGTTGGTTTAAAGACAGAAGGATTTAAGGGCAAGAACTTTTGATTACAGATTATAGAACACAGACGATGTTGATACAACAGCAATCATGGTCTCACAAGGCTAAGTCGAAATATGTCAGATTATCAAGTCTCTTCTAACCAGTTGAGAAATATTCTCACCTGCAATTCAACACATTTTTTTAAACTACAACTTTACAGTGGAAAACATAATATGCCTAAAGCTTTGTCAATGTTAAGTTTGCACTTGCACCGAGGTTCATGGCTTCGATCATGTGTTCTTATAAGCTTGTGCCAGACAGATGAAATAGCCAAAACCAATAGCACTTGGGGGGAATCGATTGCGGTTTCAAAATTCCCTCTACCTCTATTTTATTCAGGCTGGTAAAGACCTGACCTGATTCATTTCTTAGGCGAAACAGCTCAGGAAAGACGCAATTCTTGGAGCTCTTACGGAAGTTCTACAACTTCTATTGAGCTTTCGCAAGGGTTCGGCAGGATACACCATGCAATAATTTGACAAATCCAAGAAAACTCAGCTTCCCATCGGTATGCCTAATCCAGTCATGAAGGATGACATGAACAGGCACAGATGGACCCAGTCCAAGTTCCTGAAAGGTTATAGTCAAAATTCTAGAGATTAGTTTAGGTTTATGTTGCTCACAGCTAACAAACATCCCAAAAAAGTAAAACAAAACAAAAGAAAGCAATTGAACTTTACTGCTCAACATAACATAGAAACTCAAATTTCCATTGTTAAATTTATACAAATCCCAAGAAAAAGAAGCTACAATAATAAACATCAACATCAATAGTAGTTGAAAACATTTTCAACAAATAAAAGAGAATCAAGGCCACATCATACAACAAATAAAAGAGAACATTTTTGAGTAAAGGACAGAAACATAAATGTCATAAATACAACTTAATAAGTTTTCTATGCCTATCAACCAACCCACATCATCTTCTAAATAATGTGCTCAATGGTAATAATAGGAATTAAATAATCAAGCAAAAGGGGAATACATGCAAAAAGTTTTCTGGGTCAAGCAAGGGGAGATCAACATACCGAAGCTAGCTCTTCAATGACAATAGCTCTGTTTCCATCCTTCTCAAAAAGTTCATAAGCACAACGAGCATGTTGTTCCCACCGATCAAGAGCCTCCAGCTGATGAACACTTAATGCAGCTGCACAGAATTCATCAAAGTCCATCCGTCTGTATTGAAGTGCATTTAACTACCACAAAAGGAAAAAATGAACAAAATTAGAGATTCACACTACCATTTGACTTAAATATAGATTGCCACACCAATCAAAAAAAGAAGAAGCACCTACTGATGCTAGAAATTCAGGAATGCGAGAATCCTTCATAGCATCTGTTGCATATTTCATCAGAGCCTGACCAGGGCAAGAGCATTAGATGATTATTCACAAGAAAACCGCTGAAAATTTGCAAGATTATCGGAAAAAACCTACCACTTTAACATTTTCTAAGCTTATAGTGCCATTTTTGTTTGGTTCCAATAGTGCAAACTGCTCCTTCAAGTAAAATAGCTCATCCACAGTCAAGGTTTTAGACAGAGCCTGCAAAAATACCAATGAAAACAGAAATAAGAAAATTGAAAAATACAGGAGCTAGAAATCCCATGCAGAAAGAGGAAAATTTTGCATTATAAAGATCGGAAACCTATTAGGGTTAACTGGAGGAGGCTTCGAGCAATAAAAACCTCTAACCAAAATAAGATAAACAATTAAAGTACCCTCTCACTTCACAATGGAAACAGGTACAAACTGTTTCATGAGTAAGTGCTAAAACAAAGTTTATGAGTACACTTATTTGTAACCTTCAATAATTATTTAGCACCAATACAGAAGCCACGAGGTGGTTCACACATTCAGGCCCAAATTGATAGCAGTTTTAAAGAAAATTTGTTTTATGCTTAAAATCAAATTATAAACCATCCTATGTTGACCACCTAAGCAACTTTCTAAGTTGGCCCCAGATTCACCTAAGCCGTTCTAACCAAAAACTTACCAAACCATGCCTAAGAGAGACAAGTAGAAAACACATCAAAAGAGAGATGTGTTTTTTACACACGTGCATAAACACTCAAAGAAATAGATCTAGAGAATAATGTTTATATCTATCACATATACACACCCTTAACGCAGCTTTCCGAAGAGATGAAGACCGCAGGTAAGCCTTCATGAGTTTGAATATCATTATATCCAATGGCACTTTCACATCGTTATAATTTTTTATCCAGGGATGACCTGCAGCAAACAATTGTGACTAAAAATTTCAAGAACATAAGAATGATGAGCTTATGACAGAAGATGAGGCACTCACTCAGGGCTTGGGCTGCAGTCAATCTTTTCCTTGGATCCTTATTCAGTAAACGCTTCACAAAATCTCTAGCCTCAGAAGATAGAGATGGCCAAGGCCCTTCATCAAAACTTGGATCAGCCTTTAAAACAGCTCGAAAAATCCCAGACTCAGTTCGGGCCCAAAATGGACGACTACCACACAACAAAATATATGCAATCACACCTATACTCCAGACATCTGCTTCCGTACTGTAAGACCTATGTAGAACTTCTGGTGCTACATAGTATGCACTACCAACAATGTCATTAAGCCTTTCATCTGCAAATGGAAAAAGACAGAAAAAGTTAACAAATTAATCAACTAACTAAAGCAGTATAGCTTAAGCAAAATGAATGTGAGTGCAAACCTGGCTTCACAAAATCTGACAAGCCAAAGTCTATGGCCTTCAATTGTGAATTTTCATCCTTTGACATATACAAGAAATTCTGATCCAGAAAATAGCTAAAATTAGAACAATATCAGGTGGGTCAAGCTTTTATAATATAACTATTAAAACCTTCTGTCCTAAGAAGATAAAAATGCAATAAACTAGAACGGAACACAATCAATAAAATAAGCAGTAGTTTTTTGGCTAGGCTCAGGTAGTTGTTCTTGAAGGTTACTGCTTAACCAGAATACTTAGCCCAAGTTTATCCTCATGGAAAACCCTTATATAGATAGACCTTAGAAATCTTACATAGGACCTCCAAAACCAGTGCAATACAACTCAATAAACAATATCAGAAAACCTGATTAAAACTGGAAAGATATTTCACCTCAGGTTTAAGATCCCGATGCACAACACCCTGGAGATGGCAAAAGGAAACAACATTAAGTATCTGAATCATCACAGCTTTTGCATCATCCTCACAGTATTTTCCACCCCTGCATGAATAGAAGAATACACTTCATAAGTAATCAAATCCTAATAAAGCTTCATTCATCCTCAACTCCTATATTTTGCCAGTCAATAAGATACAGAACTGTGAAGCAGATATTATTAGAAGAAATACCTTGCAAGAATTCTGTCCAAGAGCTCCCCTCCTTCACATAATCTGAAAGATTCATGGTAAATTATCCTCATCAAAACAAAACAAAACATACCAAACACAAAATCGATTCACGTTTTTCATATAGTACTTACTCCATTACTATGTAGATATTATCGTGGTCCTCATATGCATCGTAGAATTGTACTAAATTGCTATGTCCAGACAAAGCTCTTAATATTTTTACCTCCCTTCTAACATCCTCAATGGCAATTGCCGTGGTCATCTATCAACAAACAACAAAATCAACAATGAGAAAAACAAAAAGCAATTATCATAACATGACAGTTCAATAGCACAAAATAGCTACTACCCTGAAATAAAATCTTTCCTAAGGCATTCCTTCAACGTCAAAAGTTTTCAACCAAATCGATAAACAAAAAAGGCAAATTTTCAAATAATTAAAAACAACAAAAAAATTAAAAAGACACCTTTGCTTTAGGTATAACTTTAACGGCAACTTGCTGTCCTTTAAGCTCTCCTTTCTTAAACTTTGCCGCACAAGTATAACCGAAATGGCCTCTCCCTACCTCGCCTCCGAGCTCATACTTACTACCGAAGTGCTTCGAGAAACCGAAGCTCTTATCCAGTCCAGCACCGGCAGCTCCCGCATCCGCCTCGCTTCCTTCCGGTATCGCAGCTTCATTTGGCTTCACAGACCCATGCCGCCTCGCAAGCACTGCTCTAATATGCTTCGCCGGCGACGGAGGAGGGAACGGCCTCCTGAAAAACCGTTTCGGAGTTGAATTGGCCGAAGATCTCGCCGGAGACTTTTTGGAGAACAAGTAATGAGCTGGACTCGGACTATAAAACGGGAAAAACGGCGATTTCTTGCCTTCATTGTTGGAATTTGAGCTTGCCTTCTCTTCTTCCTCTTTACTTTGATCTTCCTTAGGGTTCTGGTTTTGATTCCCGTTCACTACATCTGGTAAGGGCGAACTTGGAATACAGTTAGCCTTACCGTGAATATCGTTATTCCGGGGATGGATAGGGGTATTTCTGGAATCAGGTTTAGGAGAAAACGAAGTGTTTGGGGAGGTTTTGGAAGTGCAAAGACCCATTGAAGAGTAAGCTTATCTCTTTCTTTTTCCCCCCAAACAGAGAGTAGGATTTTAAATCTTTCCTTAAACCATTTGAAGCTGGATAAAATTGAAATGAAAATTTTAAAAAAATTATTTTTTTCTTCTTTAGAAAAACCGAAGCTTTTTTTTTTTTTTTTTGTCTCTGCTGTTTCAGAGTGTTTATTGGAAAGATGGGGGGATCTGCAGATGAAGATAAAAGGGAAACGACGATGAGTCCACTTTTTCGTTTATTAAAAAAATAGGGAGGCGAGTAATTAATTTCTTTTTATTAATTTTGTTGCTGTAATATGCTTTTTTTAATTGAAAAACATGGGTTAGGTTTTTGTGGGCCAGGGGTGGTGGTCCAGTGAACATTGACAATGAGAGTTTTCCACGTGGCGTAATCCTATGTCGGTTATTAATTAATTTGGTTTGGTTCAGTTTTGTTCCTGCTCACCTTTATTAAAAATCAATTAATTTAACTATTAATTTTAAATTTTTATTATTTTGTTTAATCAATAATTATAAAAATCAAATTAATCAAATTAATTTAATTAAATTCTATCAATTTAAAATGGATTTATGCTCATCCGTAACAATTATGATGATTTTGTCACTAAAGAACACCATTTAAGTGTTTAACCACCTTTGCTCCCTCGACAACCTGTCTTTTTATTTCTATCGTTCGTCAAAGTAGTATATTAACGTTAATGATTTTTTTTAAAAAAAAATTATTGTTATTGATTAAAAAATAAAAAAATAAAATTATTTTCGATTTTTATTCCTTTTTAAATGAATTACTCTAGTATTTTACCAATATATTAATAAATTATAAAATGAAAGAAAATAAACTATATAAGAGGGAATAGTATGTAATTCTTGAAGTTAAAACTTAGATATCTTACCCTTGTTTTTTTAATAATTGAATAAGATGGTTTTCATTTTTCTCCATAAGAAACTTCTCTCTTCTTTCTTTCTTTTTTTTTCTTTATTATTTTGATGGAATTTCAAATTTGTAGTAGTATATCTTTCCCCTTAAGCTATAAACTAATATTAATCCAAGCTTTCAACATAGGATCCATTTTCTCATGCTCAATGATACAAAGAAATAATAATTTAACAAAAGAGGGGTCCAATTTATTATGAGTGCAAAATGAAGTGAACATGAATAAATTAATATATGTCCGTAATATGTTAGTTTATTATTAAAAATGTTCATGTTCATTTTATGTTTGGTAAAAAAATTATTTATTATATTCAAGTTTGATTCGTTTAAATAATAAAATATTCGTGTCTGATTTGTGTTCAATTCATTTAAATTAAACAAACTCATTTGTAAATATAAAATGAAATATTTATAAACATATATAAATGAATATGTTTATAAATAATAAATAAATTATAACTAAATAAATTTAAACATATAAACGTATAATTATAAAATTAAAAATAAATGAACTTTAAATGAACGAATTTTAATTAAACTTTAAATGAGTTTATTTATAAACATAAACGAATCAAATAAACTTATATTTGTATTCAATTTATTTAATAAATGAACGTAAAAATATTATTTAAAATCATTTGTTAAATTTAATAAACGAATATAAATGAATACAAAATAAATATGTTTACAAATAATTTATAAAATTTTATTCGTTTACATCACTGCAATTCACTTGAAAGTGGGAGTGGTTATGTAATGTACAAGAGAGTTCAAAATTTCCATTTTTCAATTACTATCATACTCTTTGTCGAGACCTTTCCTTTTTTCCTTCATTCCCTCCCTTATCAATGTGTTTTTAGTCTTTCTTTTTTTTTTTTAAGGATAAATTTAAGCTGAGGGAAGGTTTCTTCAAGTCAAAACTAAGATAAATCGCAGGTATCAAAGAAAATTAAAAAAAAAAATCAAATTTATTTGTTCATGAATGAAAATAAAATTTTATGAAAAAAATCAAAATCTAATGATGAATTTTTTTGCCAATTAATTATGACATTTATTTTAAATTAATATTAATTTCACCTTTGCGGTCACCCTTTTAATATTGATATATAGGGAAATTTCTGCTTAAAATCTTAATATGAATCATAAAATAGGGTAGCCACAACTTAGCTAACTTGTAGAACTCTTGATATTATTGATGTTCTTGATTTATTTTTAAGTGTGGTAAACCATCAAAAAAAAAATTTTGGATTTTGATGGTAAGGGACAAACTATTATAGATTTTTTTTTTAACTCTTCTTTGAGCAAATTTTTTTTTCCTTACTTAAATCGAAAAAAGCAATTATTAAAATTTTCAATAAAATTAATTCAAAAAATAAAATAATGTTGTTTAATTCAATTTGTTTATGCCCTTATCTTTAAAAAGTGAAAAGCTTGATAGAGATTTTTAAAATAAAATATAAAAAGTAATTCAACATTGAAAAAGGAAAAAATAAGATAATCATTTAAATCAACAGTACAATGTAGTTGGATTTAAATGACTAAAATGCTTAGGTTTAGATTTTCAAGTTTGGTTGGTCGTTATTAATTAAATAATTAATAGATTATTAGTTAATTATTGACACTTGGCACAGTGTGGGAAATAATTATTATTTTAATTAAAATTTTAATTAAGTGTGGATAATTAAGTTTGTCTAAACCAGTTAGATTAAGATAAATGGTTTATATTTGTTAAAAACAAACAATTTATATCTGTTTAAAATAAATAATTAAATCTATTCAAATTAGATTGATAATGTCTATTCAATATACAATTATTTTTGTAAAATTTAAAGACACTTAATTTAAATATAAAAGGCTTATATGGTTTTTTATTTATTTTTTATTATAGAATAGAAACAACTTGCAAAACTCTCCCTCTTTCAAATTATCTCCAATTTTTTTATAAATTAGTTTTGCTAAAGAAAATTTTTATAGAAATTTGATTATCTTATAATATGCTGGTGAATATTGAGTTGATTGATTTCGTCGATACAAAACATAATTAATCACTAAATTTCATTATATCCTTGAAATTTATCATTTACAATTTTTTATACATATGTTAAATAAATAATATGATAAAAATAAATAAAACTTCAAAAAAAAATATTACCATTACATGTCTAAAATTATTTTTTAAAAATTTTAGATTTATCAGAAGCAGTAATTTTAAAATTTTAGATTTTTGTTCTAACACATATCACTTACAATCATACACTAACAATTCAAAATTCAAAATTTTGTAAAATATATCAAAATTTTAAACTCACTAGAACTCAATTCGGGGTCGGGTCGGGTAAAATAAGAAAACAGTCGGGGTCGGGTTTGCCTAAAACCCGACCCGACCCGACCCGATATTATATAAAAATTTATTTTTTAATTTATTATTTAATTTTTTATTATATATATATATTTATATAATGATATTTTTAAATATTTATATTTAAAAAAATAATATTTTATATTTAAAAAATAATATTTTATATTTAAAAAAATAATATTTTATTAATTTCGGGTCGGGTCGGGTCGAGTACGGTTGCGTGGTATCAGGGGTCGGGTCGGATTCGGGTATGAAAAATAAAAAAAAAATTCGGGTAGAATCAGATTCGGATTTAATAAAGCTTAAATCGGGTCGGGTTCGGAGCGAGCAAAACCCGTCCCGAACCCAACCCGATGCCAACCCTACTTATAAATAGGAAATTCTCACATAATTTTTTAATATAATAATAAATAATTGTAGGATTATAGTAAAAATTTTATAAGTAAAAAATATAATATTCAATAAATTTTTATTTAAATCTCAACAATTTTTTTATTCTTATATTGTGATTTTTTATAAAAATAATATAAAATTATTAGAAAAAAAAAAAAGGTAAGCTACGTCTACGTATGTTGTTGGTCTAGAAGAAAACGACTTACTAAATTTATAATATAAAAAAAGCTGTAGATGTAAACATGTGCCTCACTAAATATGGTCAAACGAATAATAAATTAACAGGAAAAGTTTGGAGTAAGAAATGAAAGACGGCATCGAAATGGTGCAGGGCAGGCAGCCGGTTAACTCTTTGATCACCCTGCTATCCCTGCGAATTAAAGACCAGACCTGGTCAAATCCATAACCGTAGTAATTCTGCATTCATTATTTCATTATTATTATTATTATACACGTAAGATTCGTACTTATACTAAGTCCAAGTAAATTTCATGCGCTGAAACTTTGGATTCCTACTTATACTAATTCCAAGAAAATTTTATGGATTAAAAAATATATATTAATTTAATTAATTTATGTAATTATGAGATGATATTTGATGAATTTAAATTTTAAAAATTATATATTTTTTGTTATTAGATTGATATATAAAAAAAATGATAAGCCACCTACATTACACACCATTTGAATTTTTTTTAACATATGTTTTGCTTCTTTCTTAATCAACACTACATGATTAAATTTTATTTTTAGAAAGATTATATCGTTTATTTTATATAATAAATTTATCAAAGTTCTTTTCATTAGAAAGTTATGTTATTATTTTTTAAAAAATTTGAAGAATATTTTTGTAAATTTATCATGTAAGCTTAAATCTTATAAGAACGAATTTTATCCATACGATATTAAAAAAAAATAACAGTTAGACCCATTCAGCATATTTCTTGATATAATGGCGATTGTGTCAAGCATAATATTTTCTTTGAAAGATGTTAAGAGCACTATCTTATATTAATTTGATGCATTTAACATTTTATTTTTAAACTCTTCTAAAGATGGAATTATGGTTGACATAGAAAAAATGTTCCTCTTCTACCAATATTTGGATTAACCCGTGTGTAGAGATATTTATAGCTTAGATCGGACCAAATTTAATTAATTTTTTCAAAAGTTTTACTCAAAATTCGATTTGATCCATCAAGTTTAAAAAATTAAAATTTTAAAAATTATTTAAATGTAAATATTAATATTTTAAATATATTTTAAAATTAAATTTAATTTTAAAATATTTTTATTAAAAATTTAAATTAATAAAATCAAATTCGAGCTAAAAAATTATTATTCAAAATTCAGATGAGATAAATTAGACTTACAAATCAAATAAATAGTCAGATTGATAAACAAATTTATAAAATTTGACTTTAATAATGCCATCGATGAAGTCGTTTCTCATGTAATCAATCTTCTTTGGTAATTCAATGAAATCATTGCTGATGCAAATTCCTTACAAAATTACAAAGTTTTTTATTTACTAAATATTGCACAATATATCCAATGTCAACCTTAATGCCTAGGGTCCGTTTGAAATGGCTGCCTGACAAATTCCTTTCGGCCAACATTCACCCCATTTTTGGATTAAAAAATATTTGCTTTTAAACTATTTTTTTGAAACTTCATTTCATTTTATTTCAAACAAAATTATAATTCATTATTTTGTTGCCCACTCACAAGCTATGATCATAATAAATTTGATCATTCAGCTCCCCACTACATTTTGCTCTTCCATGTTTGTTTCTTCATTTTCTTCATCGTATCAATGAATCATTAATGGTAAAATTAGTCTCGTGATTAGTTGAGAATCTAGGAATAATTAAGTCAATTATAATTAGTTCTAATATTAGATCGAACAAAATTATTTGAAATGCTTAACATTGATATTAAATTTTGCAAATTTAATTTTAAAAAAATTAATTTCAGTAAAATTTATAAGATATAAAATAATCGTTTTCGATAAATTTTGTGATTTAATTAATAAAGTTACAAAACGATTCAAAAATTAAAATTTAATTAATTCACCAAATATATGAAAGCTCGAGGATTAAGTTGTATGATTTAATTAATTAGAATTCAAATCAAACCATGAATAAATAATTTGAACGAGGAAAATGTATGGGATGCGTATGGTTTGCAAATTGTTGCAAAGGGAGTGCATTTTCCTCATGGTAGGCGTTGACCTTGTGAAGTTTGTTTGATATTGTTCACATAATTGGTTACAAAAAAAAGTTACATCCAACATGATTACAAGGTTTTGCCAAACCAACAGCAATGGCTCTTTGACTTAATGAGTTAATAATCAATTATGATTGCAATTCATGGAGTTGGCTATTCCTATGCTTTTTTCTTGCAAAATTGGCGCCAAAATAAAGGTGAGGTTTGGTCATAGCTAATCCTTTGAAATGGTTCCCACCCTTCACCTTCTCCTCCTTTTCATCTCCTAGAAGATTAAATAATATTGTAAGAAAAAGTAAAAAGTAGAATATTTCTCACTATATTTTTTAATTTTTTTAATTTAGATATTTATAGGGTTAATAATTCAATTAGAATCAGTCAAATTTCGATCTAATTTGATCTTATAAAATTTTATTTTAAATCAAATTTTGAGTAAGTATGAATAAAAAAAATCAAGGTCAAGTTCGAAAAAATTTTGGTATATATAAAATATTTTTTATTATTTATTTAATTTTATATTTATATTTTAAAAATAATATTTTATATTAAAATATAATATTTAATTAATTTTGAGTCGGATCAATTCAATTATAATTATATATATGTGAATTGGATCAAATATAAAAAATAACAATTAAATATCGAATAAGGTCAAAATTTGATATTAAATATATAAATTGGATTAAGTTTGAAGCGAACAAAAATTTAACTCGATTTGATTCGTTATCATCTTTAGATATTCGATACAGATATAATAATTATTGAATCGAATACTCAAATTTATTTATATTTATATTTATGTTAAACATACCTATTTTTTCAATAAAAATTTTCAGAGATTTGGTTAGAAGTTTTATCAGCTTATATTATATCATATAATTCAAGGTGAATATGACCATTGTAAAAAAAAAAAAATTGGAGAGACATAATTGAATATTTGTAAAACTTTTTTTTTTTCAATTCTTGTGGGCCAAAAGGGATCAATATAAAAAATTCTTAAAATAAAAAAGGATGGAAGAGAAAGCCTAACGAACTTGAACAATGACTAGAAACAAAGTAAAGTTGTTCCACTCACACTGATAACTACATCTGCCATATTTTTATATGCTTCAAGTCCCACAAATGATGCGCATGCATACCTTTCCTGGAGAAAGATCTTGTGTATAATAACTCCGCATTTCTTTTCTTTTATATTACTAATAATATATTCATTTTTCCATTTTTTTTTTTCCCGTAAAGCAAATGTTTTCAGAGCATAGTTAGGGATTTGTACCTTCTTTTTGGCTAGTGTGTTGGAAACCACAAAATCTATTGTTTGGTCAAATGCCCTAAAAATGCTTCATTTAAATGGGTGGTGGGAGGGATTTATTGTGTTATGAGTGTTATTTTATAATTGAGGTCGGATCATAAAATAATATCCAGGTGAGAAACCCTTTAATTTTTTTTATCTAAACGACTTTAATTAATTGAAAGTTGTCGTATTAATTTAATTCAAAGGAATAATTTTAAAGAGCTCACACAAAAGTTTTAAAACAAAAGAAATGTTATAGCACATAATGCCATTAAATTTAATACACATGTTTTCCATGAATGATTTTTTTTTATTTTTTGTGAAATATTTTCAATAGAAAAAGGGATGAAATTGCATACATCTTAAAATTTTTTTTTTAGTACCTCGGTACTTGATAAAGGTTTGAAATTATATGGTCCAAAGAGAATTGGTGTGTTTAAAACTATGCAATGGTATATGATAATCGTAATCTTGAGAGTCCCCTTAATTTTGAAAGCAAAAGCTTCTGTTAAACACAAAGCTTTCCAAAAAAAAATTTTGCCAAGCGTAAAACTGCTAGCAACTTCTAGAAAGAATAGTTCAGCAGATGAGTTTCCTTGCATTGTGTTTGCACAGTTTGCACTCTTTTGGCCTTTTATGCATCGGTTTTCACCAACTTTTGTAAGGTAAGATTACTTGTTTTCTTTCAAGGGATGGCATATGTTGCCGATGAGGAGTCTGTGTCTCAAAATTTTCAAACTTTATATGTTTGCATTAGGCCGACACAGCCTTATCAACCTTTTACTTTTGCAATTTTTGGTATACACACACTCTTTTGGGTTAAAAAAAGCCACATATGATAGAAGAAGGGATTGCAGGAATTTGATTTAATTCCTGATCCACTAAATGTCACATTTTATTAGTGGTTGCGTGAATCAACTGAGTTAAATTCTGGGTTTGGTATGCATACATTTACGATTACTTTGAACATGCTCTAGGTACTTCAACCATTGAGCCAATACAGTGAGAGGGTGCCTGAATTAGGCCAAGTATATAATCTCTAATCAGTTAAGCGACACTGCTAATTTATTCGCTTGAATAATGCTAAGCTCATCAAATATTCAAGCAAAAACTAACCAGATGTTTTGTTACCCCCTAAACCAGACATGGCATGTCCTGGTGGGTTCAAATGACTGATATCACCCCAGGCTTTTATGGTCCAAACATCATTACCAGATAAGTGAAATATGTTTACAGAGGTATTGAGTATATTCCCCCTAAACCTGTTTGAGCAAGCCCGCCTATAGAGTGCTCTTATAACACCTCCATGAGTGACTACAACCACTCGCTCTCCTGCCATTGGGAAACAAGCAACAATCAGGAAATTTAAACAAAAAATATATAATATTCTAGCAGCAGTGTCAGGGAAAAGTAGAAATTTCAAGGCAAATGAAAGCGCATCAGAAGGTTTAATGGTACATATGGAACTGGGAAGTATCTAAACCAGGTAAAAATGAAAGTAGTATGTTCTATAAATTGATTACAGACAGTTCTTTGGGAGTTCGAGTTCCCTTTGACAAATGGCATAAATACCTGTATGCTTCTGTCCAATTCTTTGCAATGAAGATGTAGCACGGTAATAGAGTTGGTCTAAGCTTTCACCACCTCCCTGCATACATAGTAAAGATCAGAGCAAGCACATCAGTAGCGATGCCGATGCCTAAAGCCTGTTAGTGCCTAGGAAGAGTTATGTAATCAGCTGCCAAAGGGCCAACCTCAGGACAAAGACGTAGATATAGCCAAGTTTGGCCCAATATTAATGGTTACTGGTATGATAACTTACTGGTATAACTTGATCAGTCCTGCGAGATGAAAAGGCACTGTAAGCCTCGGGACAAACTTTGGCTGCTTCACGGAATAGAAGACCTTGAACATCCCCTAAATGTCGCTCCCGTAAGTCTGGATCTTTAATAACCTTGAATTTTTACATCCAAAAAAAATGTGTAAAATTTTCTCATCTAAATGCTTGCACACTAACTTATACCAAAAAAACACTATTGAACGCTACTCAATCTAAAAACTTAAACTGATGGATTTCTAGATCAGGTCTTGACGTATATGTTTTGCTTTTTCGATCCCATTTCTAACATGGGGTAATCATACTGGTGAACTTCATCAGTTCAAACTATAGAAGTCCAATTTGAGGAAATTCAACTGTGAAAATTCATACCTCAAACTTGCCACATCTTTCTGCAATTGTCTCTGCTGTTTCAAGAGCTCGCTTCAAATCAGAAGAATATATGGCGGATATTTCAGGCTCTAGGGATAGTCGATCAGCTAACTTCACACCCAGAAAAGAAGAGTTTTCAAGCATCAGAATCAGAGATAGATCAGAAAAGTCAAAAGAAATTATTAGTAAACAACTACATACCAAAGCTGCTTGTTGTCTCCCAACTTCATTTAGTTCAACATCCATATGTCCCTATAAAAACAAAAATTAATTTAACCAGAGAAAAGAAAAACCGTAAATTATCTCAAGAAATGTTGTAAAAATTTTTCTCAGGTTTCAAAAGAGAGACGAGAAGAGACTTGAATTCTTCCATTTGCATTCCATGCCGTTTCTCCATGACGCACCACGATAATTTCAGTGTAAGCTTGATCCATGGAACTGTTAATTCAGCACCACAATCAGATGAAACAAAAAAAAAAAAACCCAAAACTCAAATATTAATCAACTGAAAGTTTTGTTTCTTTCATTTCTGAAGTGATTTACTAAGAACTAGGTTCGGACATAGATATGGTTAAATAGTTTCGTGACTTGGTGGTGACTGGTGAGTACAAGCGGCCTGTTTTGTCGTGGACGAACATTGTTATTTGAAAACGGTTTTAGTTGGCGGACGTTTCAAGCTGACAGGAATCTTAACTGAGCCAAGAATCATGCGTTCTTTCCTTTATCTTTTCTCTTTTAAAGAGTAAAATTCATCATGTCTCTTAAGAATCTTAAAAATGATTGATCATTTCACACAAAATTTTTTAAAAGTGTAAACTTTTTTACTACAGTAATTCTAAACAACTTATCATAATTAAATTTGAGCAAAAAAAAACCTGACAAATACATTATTGACTGCTGGCATTGGAACTTAGTAGAATCTGCAAAATCTTGTGGACATTTGGAAATCGGATCAGTTCTTAAAATAAAATGTGTCAATTTATCATGGCTGAAGGCTGAATTTCAGGCTGGCCAGTAGGATGAGATTGAGGGAGGGTTTACAATGAAGGATCCCTTGCCAGATTTATCAGGAGCCTCCTGGATCAGCGAAAAATGTTAGGCTTATGGCCATACAAGTTAGCATGTGATTCAATTTTGATATCATTTGGTTTTTCAAAGCCGGGAGCTTCCTCTTTCAACATGAATTCTCTCTAACAGTGGCTGAAAACATATTGCTGTTAACCCAAGAACAGATAATCATATTCATGCAAAGAAGAAATAAGATAAAAAGAAACACATCCATCCTTGGCAAATTGGCGGGTTTATGTAGCCATGGAACAGAAGGTTACAACAGAGGCAGGG
Organism: Durio zibethinus; assembly: GCF_002303985.1. Next base: position 21,201,194 of record NW_019167860.1, read on the forward strand.
AGAAGTTTAGCTTTAACATGAATAAAAGAACAACAGATCAATAAGGAGAAAGGCAGCTGACAAGATAATCATAGATGAAGAAAAAATTAAACCAAGAGGAGACAGGAGATCTATTGAAATGACGGATTCAAGGGTTTACTAGACAAAGTAAAACTTACATGATCGGAAAGCAAATGAAGAGGTTGTTGCTGTACCATAGTTTTGGCTAAAGATCTATTGAAACATTAATATAGAGTTTGCCTTTTTTCTCCTGGACTCGTCTATCAGCAAACTGCAGTAGTTTTACAAATTCAATTACCTCCACAGAAGAAATTAAAGGGAAGTGCAGGGAGGAAAGCATTAAATATTTGACATGTTCAATAAAAGAATAGGTGATGATCATCAATCTTCTTCCTTGCAGCTGCAAGCCCTTTCTATATTCCACCAGAAGGGCAGAAAACATGACACAAGATGAAGGTCATCCCCCGGGTTCTACTAAAAGCATAAAATTGAATGAGTTTGATGAACTAATACTAAGGATAATCGCAAAGTCTTATTAAAGGAAAAGATGATTTAACATCATAAATCTCACATGAATCCTAAAATATAGATAATTTAAAGTTAATTATAAATGTGACTAATAATGAAAATAATTGTAAGTAAGGTCATCCATTCCATTCCTAACATTTGTTATAAATAACCAAAATTGGAGTGATGCTCGGAAAGGTGAATAGACGAGACTCAAAGAGGATGTAATTTTGTATTTTTTTTTGCCCCAAAACATATACCCAAACAAAATACATGAAATTTCCCCTCGAATAATTAGACATAAAACCAAAAACAGTTGTTGGTTGTTACATTGTCATTGTTTCTTTGAAATAGAAAGCCAAATTAAGGCAAAACTTAAAATGGGTGAAAAGACTTTGATTTAATAGTAAGGTAATACTACAAATGTTAAAATGGTTGGATTTTTATATTCAAATGGTAAAAAATGTGATGTAGCCAAAGAATTGAATATGGCAATGAGAGCAGCAATGGTTGTTGGTGTTTTCATGAAGTTGAACAAAGGGTAATGAAACTCAAAATTGAGAGGTCCTACATTACATCAGGAAATGCATTCATCAGTTTCAACACCTTACATTTACATGTCAAAGCCACAAGGTTACATTCAGTTGTTAACAAGCAGAAGCCTGCATTTCATTCCGGACAGAAATTTTACACTTGATGAAAATAAAAGGTACTTCTTTTGCTGCCTTACAGATACAAGTTCCTAGGTGGACTAGTTGACCACTTTGCAATTCTTCCTTATCTCCCCATCTTGTCCTGTTAGCACACCAATGTTGGCCATCTTCACCATTGATGCTCCAAAATCTTTTAAAAACAGATATGGGTACTTGCTGTAGTTAAGGACGATTAAGGCAGTTCTATTATCTGTACTAAGAACATGATCTGACTGCAAAAGACCAGAACTGTTCACAAGATTTTTGTAGTAGCTGTTGTCAAATCTGTTAGCAGTAACGGAATCCAAAGGAACCAATTTGGTGTCTGAATCTGCTTGATCTGGACAAACGCTTTGAAGACCTCTGAGAAATGATGCATCAAGTTCTGGATCAGGCTTGCCCGAACCACCAAAGTTGAAGAGCCTTGACTTGAATGTGAAACATTGAGCAAAGCCAATGGTGTGAGCACCTGTGTTTGGCATATCAAGATCCTATTTTGTTAATCACATGGCATCTAGTTCAAGCCTACTAACTTGTTAATTATTCAGAAAAAAGTCAATTGCAATCAAGTTTTTATTTTAAGTTAAAGCAGAAAAGATAAGATTGATACTTATGGCATTGAAGGTTCATTTCTCTCTCTTGCAGAAGTACAATAGAAGTAGAACTGATGCAGGAAGCATACCTGACAGCACAACCACATCCTTTATATCAAGACCCTTTGCATTGAATTTTGCAATGATGTTATCCAAGGACTCAAAAGGTGATGGGAGTTCATTAGCTGCAGTCTTATTTGCTGTTCGGCCATCTCGGCGACCTAAGGGTACCGGCCAATATGATCCGCCTGCCTGAGAAGAAATATATATTGATAGCATAATTGACATGAACACATGAAGGAACATAATGATGTACAGTCCAGAACTCAACATAGAAGGGTTAAAAGCAATGAATGATAAATGTTACTTACAAAAAAAACAGCATCCCTTGCTGCAAGAGTTAATATGTCAGTACAAGAAACGGTTGATGGGCAGGCTTTCTCCACATTAGCCTTTATATTGTCAATAACCTCATAACCTCTAACTGAATTTTGATTAGGAATTGCATTCTTTTCCCCAACAAATGTTGAGCCAATATCATCAAGTAAGATAGAAGCTTCACATCCCTGGAGAGAATCAAAGAGTTATGAAAAGGAAAAATCCTGCCGTAAGTTTGCAGACAGAAAAAAAAAAAAAAAAATTCAGTTTTATGAGCAAAAACCATGGATTTGTCCATGATAGGACAGTTATCGAATGCTTGAATTGTCCTAAGTTCTTTGTAAATGTTAAAGTTTGTTTCTCCTAAACATTTTTTCATCTACTTTCTTTTTGTTCTTATGTGTTGTTAGGGACAGGGTTTTGCTTTTATGCAATCCTACCAGAATAATTAGGCCTCAAAGTACAAAAAATAAATAGAAAAGAGGACAATCTCATTACATTAACGAAACAATCATGAAAGTGAAGTCGCACAAGCGAGGCCGCCATCCTAGTATCATTAGCAATAGCTGACCAAACACCATATCTAACGATTTTCGTGAGGTCGGGACAAGTGCTATCATAGAATTTATAATCAAGTTGACAGAACACCAGTTGACTCAGAAACATGATGTAAAACAAGTGAACAAAGGGAAGAAGTTTGCGGGTTTTGCGTTCCATATCTTTAAGCGTAAATATTGTAACCAAATGCCCACTAGTGTTGTAGCTCAGCAGTGGAACTAGGAGCCATTTATACACAAGCACCCACAGGAAAATGCATTGCCAATTTCGATCAAGTTCACCAGATAGTGGGGAAGCCACTATTTGATGTCCCCTTCTAATGGTTTGGTACAATCCCATCATGGGAATTGAAAATGGCTCTAAGTGGCATGATGTTGTATTCCTCTAGAAAAGATTAATTGAAGACTGTAAATTATACTCTCAAGTTTGACTTAAATGTCTAGATTTGAAGAAAAATTGGGCTGCAAAAAATTCAAAGGCATGCGAAATTACTCAAGAATAATTCTCTTTTCATAAACCATTTCTATATGCCGAAAGTAGTATCAGTTTAATCTAGTAGTGGAAGATACACTCACGACAGTTCAATGGACTGGTGAAACAGATCTATCAATGGACAATTTGCGTATCAGCTAGTGCAATGCAATCAGCAATGGATAAATATTTTTCAATGTAAGCAGGAATCTACAACTGCGGGGCAAGTGGGGGCTAGGTGGGAGTAGTTAAAGGAGTGGGGGACAAGAGGACTCAGTTAACCATTATAGGAGTGGAAAAGAATAAGAAAAAAGGATGAACTCAGGAGTGTTATACACCAATTGTTTTCTAAGGCAATTGAGATTAAGTCAGTCATTTCTCTATCTACAACAGAATTGAACGGTACTCAATGGCCACTTAAGGGGGTTTATTTCAGACTTGAACTACCATTCTGTTAGATATTTTCTGCTGCTATTTTTTATTTATTCTCGTGCCATTGTCATAATCTTTGAAGCTCACAAACTTGTCAGAAAATTCGCTGTTGCATAACGGAGGCCAAGTTACCTATTTGAGTGCTACAAAGAAACCTTTGCTCATCCAAGCTTTTCTGAGCTTGTGCGAAGAAAAACTTATCCTTGAAAACAGGGAAAAAGGAAAAAGATCAATGGTCGCGTGTGAAAGCCTTTAGGACTTGTTGAAAAACCTTGGGGCTCAAGTGGAGATCTTGCTTAATGATCTGGATTATATAAATGGTCTGTCAAAATGAAAACTTGTGAAATCCACTGTACTAAATCACTTAATGAAATTTCCTTTTTTAGATTCTTTTGCTATAAATTCTTGCTAGTGAAGCGTAAATCAATTACTTTGGTACAACTTTTCCTTCCTCTGGTTTCTATTGAGCAAACTCAGCCATTGTGAACAAAACCCTAGACTCTATATTCAAGAAAAAATGGCTTTTATGGAAATAGCATATAGAGGCTCGAAGAATTTTGTTGTTTCTTGACATTTCCATGTAAAGGGAATTATTCCATTATTGCTTTCATTTTCATGACCACAAATGATGTCCCTCTCCTATTGACGAGACAGTTTTCTACCATTCGTTTTTTTTATGTTCTTTCTTTGTCATCATTGTATAAAACACTGTCAAACCCACTTAATGCTGTTACCAAAGTTTTCCAGTTGACTGAAGATCTTACTTCTCTCTTCCGAGGGAAAAAGAGAAAAAATGTTAGAACTCTCAGAAATTAAGGAATGTCTATAAATTTCTTGGCTGATACTGTTAAGACTGTTAAGATTTTGTGAAACCTCCAGATCTTCCTCTGTCATAAAGTTCACCAGCTTTTAATATTCAATAGTGAAATGTAGGGCCAATCCAACAGCATCAGCATCGCCACTCAAATCTGATTCAGTCGTATTTGTTGTGTTCTATTTGCAAAATCAAGAAAGCCCTTTCTCTCGTTTGGTTCCTCTTCAATTATCAATTAATTTATCCCAAGAAACATTGAACTTCAGGCACAAACTATAGACATTGACATTAACCATTAATGCCGATCTATATTTTTTCTTTTTTCTCTTTTTATAGCTTGGAAAAAGGTGGATTCCAATATGGGTTCTGGAAAGAAAAAGGTTTGGCTGCCAATACCACTAGCATATCCATTGGTTCACGAAAATCATGATTCATTCTCTTAAATTTTCCATTATTATTTTGAACCAAAATTCTGTATGCATTGGCTGCAAGAACCTTTTTATTTTCCTTGTGGATGGCTGTAAGATGTAAACAGAGAAATCTTGGCTTTGTATGGGACATGAGTAAAAGATGATCAAGGTCTCTAAAAGAACCTGTTAATTCCCAGGTTGAGTACTTTGGCAATTGGCCTGAATCTATAAACACTAAAGCAACAGGTAGTCAGGAATCAGGATGAACTGGGCTCCTTTTAGAGGTAAAGATACCTTTCAATTTGAACAATATTGTCATGTATCCAACTCATTGGTGCTATCCAATAGCTTAATTCTCAAGAGTCATATTCAGCAACCCAGCTTCTTGACCACCAAATATTTGGAGTTTACAATATCAGACTGAGCCAAAAGCACTTTAAAAAGCCATTGTAATTACTTCAAAAGTGAAGGAAACAAAGTTCTAGATGTCAATTAATACTCTTGGAATTATATTTTCTGACCAAAAAAAAAGAAAAGAAGAAAGAAGCTAAAAGCTGGATGAAACAAAAAAAACATCATCATAACATGGTAAGAATAATATGAAGTACTAGTTCCTTCTAAAGCAATATCTGGTCTTTTTTTCATTGAGAAAAGGCTAGAACAATCTCGGAATATATAGAATTGAGTTTTTCCATGACAAACTTTGTAAACTATTCTAACAAAGGTTGTAACAGCATAAGTAATCAAAGCAGCTCTCCGTGCAGTCATAGCAGCAAGAACAGCTGCAAACCCAGTAACACCCAAAAAGGGGAACCAAAAAAGAGAAAGATAGAGAATTAAACAACTATATATGATATAACAAAGCCTTTGGAAAAATGAGAAAAAGGGCACATACCATTCATCAACAACTTTGTCTTGTTCATCTTCTTCAACCTGGAAACTCTTGGTGGAAGTCTCAATGGATTGCGTTGCAGGTGGCTCCATGTTTTTCTTGTCTGCTAAAACACTTTCGAGAAGATGGCTTTGTCTGGAAATGTCTTTTTGAGAGTTTATCGTGTCTTTTAGGGGGCAAACTGAAAGAGAAAAGTGAAAGGAAAGTGCCAATGTGCGTTCACGTCATCACGTGAATGCAATTAGCTTGGTTGAAAATGAAGTTTGAAAGTGATACCACCATTAATTATTCTTTGTTTTTATTGATTTTTTAATTAAAGACTTCATGTTGACTAAAACGATGACTGGGGAAAGTGCTCAACCTGTGAAGGTGGATTTAATCATACAACTCAACGGTTGAATTTGAAAGACTTTAATATCTGATTACTTGAAGAGGCCCAGGGGGGTCGGCTAAGAAGAAAAATGGAATTCAATATGAAGCTGATCTGGTCTTCGATTAAATTTGGTAGGGCCTTTTGATTCAAAGCTGACTGTTTAAACTTTTAAATAACTATGGTTTGTGGTCAATTTTGGTATTAATGGCGATTGCCTTCTTTTCTTTCTCACCCCCTTATCCATCTGCTCTATTTCTCTCCCTATAAAAGGCAATTTGGGTTTCATGGCTGGTGTGGATCACACGATTATAGCTTTTAGTAAAGACGGTTCTTAGAGAAATCTAAAAAGGCTGAGCCATTTATCGGTTCAGAAGAAATTTGGTTTTTAGCAAAAGAAAGAAAAATATATAATTTAACAAATTATTTAATATAATATTTAAATTAAAAAATTTTTAATATAATTTATTAATTAATATGATATTTAATTTTAACGTAATTAATTTTAAGTGATGATATGTAATAAATAAATAATTTAATAATTTAATTTTTAAAATTTAAATATTATTAAAATTTTATTATAATTCAAAAATCATTTGAAAAATCAGAATTTCTTTTCCCTCGAGGGCCTAACATCCCGAGGCTAGCTAGTCATAGGGTAGGAAAATTATTGAAGAAAGTAAGGAATGATCGAAACTCGAAAAGATCATGTCCACGAGTCCAATAGTTCATGGTAAGATTTCCCACTCCTTCATTCCCCTTCAGACATTTCACTTTTTTTTTTTTTTTGGTCACTTTATCAAGTATTTCAGTGCCACAATAATCCACCATTCATTGCTGCATTGGACATCAAATAGTACAAACTAAGATGGCGCCAATCATTAAACAAAATAATTTGCAAAAACAATGCAGGATCCAGAGGGTAGAGAGCAATAGGGATGTGGGAATTTTGGTGAAAGATACATGGCTAACTTTTTTTTTTTAATTTTATAATCTGTCTTTTAACCCTCAAACTCCTATCTACTTAACTCATCTGAGAAAGAAATTACGTGTCTAAATCCTCAATGAATGTGTATAATATATAAACAATCTAAACTAATACCAAATGACGATATATGGCTAACTTAAACCTTCTAAAATCTAATAACTCATTAGACTCATGGAGATGAAAATGTCACCTTTTGTAAGATGTATATGAAAAAACGAGCTAGCTTAATTTTAAAGTAGTCAGTAGTAAACAAAACCCTGCCTCCTACTTCTGGACACACTTCCAGTTCAGGAACTTCAATGAAGCATTGATTACAGAGATCAGGTAGGGAGCTTTTGGTTCAGCTCTCCGTGGCCACAACTCAGACGGCATCTCTCAGGGTCTCCAACGCAATGCTTGAAGCTGCCTTATCAGTAGAAACCTTGAAAATAATGTACAGTGCTTCTTCCTCTCCGCACAGTTACTCTGAAAATATGGTTCTTCTTAGACTCCTAGTTGTTAGATCCATTAATGGTACCAAAAGGGATGGGATGATGAGTATTTTGACCCGAGCATGGAGGAGAACTAGGAAGAGCCCCCAACATAGAACAAGGAGAATAATGTGGGGCCATTGTCAAGTTGGAACTCTTGTAATGAGATTGTTGTGCAGTCTCACTCGGAGAAAAAGAATAATGCGTGAAGCTGGAGTGGGCAGTCAAGAAAAGAGTAAAGTTTACTAGATTGAATTCAGCTGTAAGGATATGCAAATGTAACTCTTACCTGTCAGGAGTCACTGTCTTTGTACCTCGCAGGTTTTGCTGCACTGGCAATTGATCCAGTTTATATTCAGATTGCTCTCTTGGACTAAGGGGCATATCCTGCATATATATTAAACCAATTAGTAAATAAACTATTAGATGCCAGCGGCAACAAAAGGGAAATTATTTTTATTTACCATGGACTTTATCCCATTAGATGACGAGACGCTTGATGAGGCACCAAGCGGTGTGAGCATTTTACAAATGAATGCTCTAGTAACATGCTTGCAGTTGGTCTCTCTGCAGGATTTCTTCGGAAGCAGCAGCACAGGAAATCCTTCCCCTCGGGTGATAATGTTTCAGGTATGAGAGGGGTATCCTTCATCACTTTAAACAAAGCTGCAGCCTGCATTAACAAAGGGAATTTGGAGAAATTGGCAATGGCTCTTATTTGAAAACAAACTAGACCAAGCAATTAATCTTGTACTTTTCATGCGGACAATTAGGGCACTCTTAACTCTTAATGATTGGTGGACAAGTAAGGACTTTCAGCACAATCTAATCAACATACAATGTAATGTATTACAAACGGCAGTATGAGAAACACGGAACCCAACTTTTTATTCTTCATTTTTTCCCAAAATCAATGACTTCTAATGCAAAGGTGAAAAGTGGGCACGTTTAAATTTTCTCCGATCCTCAGCATGATTAACAAAATGAATTAAGATACATCAGGTGCTTACCCCTTCATACTCACTCCATGGTGCTTTACCAGTGAACATTTCGATAATTGTACAACCCAAACTCCAAATATCAACAGCTAGAGCATGATCAGAACTATTATCTCTCTGCATCACTGCTAGCATGAGCTGCAGGGAAATGAATGATGTCAGCATGTTAAAACTACAGACCACTATGTATTGAGTGGCGAGATGGTACCTCTGGTGCCATCCAGTATGGGCTTCCCTTCAAAGATAGATCAGCTCTTTGTCCACTAAGCTGTGCAACAAATGGATCCAAAATTATTCAAGCTGAATCAGAAAAATAACAACTAGCAAAGACTTTGAAGCAAGATGTCTTGGAGGAAAACTAAGTAATAAGAGGCAAATTACGACGACAATGATGGCACATCTGCTACACCAACCTAATCAGCTCATCACAGCCACAGTTAACTATTCAAATTACAGAATATCTCATCTTTCTCCTGATTCTTGTTATTTTTGGCTTGAATATATCCTAATCAAGTCTTTAGATTTTTTTTTTTTTTGATAATACAATCATGGGTATCCTCAAGCTTTGCCTAGATCTAATCCCCTCCCCTGGTGATCTTAATGGTGCACTGCCCCACATCAGCCTAGTGAATTTAGGATTTTACTCCCAAAGTGCTCCCGACAAGGCTCAAACCATGGTTGACAAGGAAGAAAGTTCCTCTCGTTACTAACTAGACTAATCCTTGTAGATAAGGCTTTAGAACTTTGAAAGCAAGTACTTTGCTAATACAGCATGTGATGTCTCCCAGACCAGAGGAACATAAAACCATACTTGTAAAGCAAAGAAAATGAAGAGTTAAAAGATTCCTTGCTTGAATACTACACAGCTGCAGTTCTGCCAGCACATAACAGGTGTTGCAACTTTGTACAAGCACAATAATAATCTCAATAGAGAAAAGATAATCTGTCTTCTAACTTGATCTGTGCTTATGTCAATTTATATTCGTCACTTCTTTTATGCTTCACTAAAAGGTCCAAGAAAGGACTGCAGTTGTGAGGATGAATTTCGAAATTTTCTTTTAGCTTTAAACTATTTATTGTTGTGTGGGGAAAGGTGGATGGACATCTACTCATAAAAGATCCTATGGCTACAAATTTACATGCCTTATCAGTGACTAGCATGTATCCAAGGGAAGATATGAAACTCACATGTTTGGACATCCCAAAGTCAGCAAGCTTGACAACTCCAGATGCATCGACAAGCAAATTAGCCCCTTTAATATCCCTAAATAGAACAGATAAACAGCATATTAAGCCACCAATGATTCATGCAAGAATACTAAAATAGGTTCTTTCCTCTCCTCAAACTACTAGTCTTTCTGTGCTTAAAATTTGAATTAGAACTTAAAAGTGGATGTCATTCACTTTTACGCTCTAATTGGCTATTTTAGGGTGCATGCCAAGCCTTATTTTTAACCCAGAAATCAGGACTGTGATTTACACCTGTGGATTGTCTTTGTGCTGTGCAGGTAAGCCAACCCAGAAAGAATATGGCGAGTAAAATTGCGAACAACAGATTCTGTTATGGCACCACAGTGATCACGAACATATTTATTGATTGAACCGGGATGAACATACTCCAGATATATATAGAACTTGTCTTCAGCCTGCATATGCATAATTTGAATTACTTAATAGAAGTTCTTAAGATAATAAATGGAGCAAGAGAAGGTATGTTACTTACTATTTCACTACCATAATACTGAACTATATTTGGATGCTTGAGCTGGCTAAGAACCTTAATCTCCTGCAATGAAAGGAAGCAGTTAGGAGGGCAGTAGAAGAAACAAACAGCATTAGGTAATCATTAAATTCTCACTCTTCTCTCTCTAGAGTGAAGAAATGTAATATTTGCTGCAGAAAAACCTGCTCTAGTTGCTTTATACACTCTGCAGATTTCGGGTCATCAGGAAATATATCAACTTCCTTCATTGCACATAAAGCTCCAGTTTCTCTGTCAGAGAGAAGAAGCCCCTTTAGTGTTTAGATAGCAAGAGGAACAGACAGAAAAAATACAAAGAACTCGTATACCTGTTACTGGCAACATAAACACTTCCAAATGTACCACGCCCGATAAGCTTGCCTTTTTTCCATTGGCAATTCATTGGCAATGGCTCTGGTTTAGTTATAACTTGGGGAATGGAAGCTGATGATGAAGCCATGGATGCTCCTGGAGGAAGAGGTAATGGATGTACGTTAATGGGGCCATTACTTTCAGGTCGGGATGCTGAGATCTCAAGTGACAACCTCTGAAGTATTGCCGAAGGAGGTCCACTTTGGCTTCTTTTCCTTTGACGAGGACTTCTATTTGGTGGACTGTGAAGTGGAGTACTGTCAGTGCTAAATGCACTGTAATCATAGAATCCTGGAGAAGGAATCTCTGGAACATCTAACATTGGCATCTCAGATGCGGGCGAGACTTGATTGTCTGTAGGAACCATGTAGCACAGAAACATGTCACCAGTACTCATTCTGTGAGGGCTAATTGCAGTAGGACTGCTGAATGGACTAGCAGGAGCACTCCTAATAGGAACATTCACCCTAAGCTCATCCTGAGAACTGTCTCCTCTATTCGCTTCTTGGTGTGACACCTTAGAGGATGATCTTGTGTCCACATGCGCCGCTGTCTTCCTTGAGTCACGAGAAGCAAACATACTGTAATACCAGAAATTAACAAACTCTCAATTATTGCAAAAACCAGTAAAAGAAGTTATCAGAATGTCAACAAAGACTCTAAATATAAAACCTAAAACTGCTCTCCAAAAGAAAAAGCACATTTTATTACAGCAGCGCGGTCAAGACATTAAGAACAAACCCATACATGAAATAAGCTTTTAAGTTTTCAGATTAAGCATTCAGATTATCAATCAAATAATACTAAAATTATGAATAAATCATCATCTAGCTCATAATTTGTTTCTAAAATTTCCCAAAATTAAGAAAATTGCCAAATGGAATTTCAATCCCCTTAAAACATAAAAATAAATAAAACAAAATATCAAATAATTCATGGAAAGAAACTAAAGACATGATAATAATTTCGAAAATTAAAAAATAATAAGAAATCTGTTTTTTTTTCTTCATTGTAATTTAAAAGTCAATAATAATTGCAAAACCTTATTTAAAATTGTAAGCTATTGCATCAATTAAGACAGGATCAAGAACTTTCCAACCAATTCTGAATTAAAACTAATAATTGAGGAAAAAAAAAAGAAATTAACCTTGAATTGAGAGGAGTTCCATCTGCTTTTTCTCTATCTCTATTCTCTAAACCTTTACCATGTCCAACCTCACTAGGCGCGTCTCCTTCTGGAACTGGAAGCGGAAGCGGCAACGGCATCGCCAACGCCGACGATGATGCCCTTGAATCCGGAGCCGACGATGACAATGGAGTACCGTAACTATGGGACAGCGGTGCCACCACCACCTCCCTCGTTTGCGAAACCTCCTGATCTCTGAGATCCTTCAGCTCCCTTCGCCTCGTCAGCTTAGGTCCCGCAATGCGAAAAGCCGTGTAACGATGACGTTGGTGGTGTTCATGCTTATTATTATTATTATTATTATTATTATTATTATTATGTTTATGTTTACCGGGAGAAGTTGCGGTCGTGGATGAAGAAGACGAAGAAGAAAAGGAAATAATCTGATGCCAACGCATGGCTATAATTTAGATTTCAAAAGCAAAGAATTTGAAATGAAAATTTTGGAGGAAAAGGAGAGGAAAATCCATGAATTTAGGTTTTATAAAGAACAAAACGTGGGATAACAACGGACGATAATGTTCCAAACATCAGATTGGAACGGAGCTTCGATTTTGATTTCTGGATGTCGGCAAATCAGTCTCTTCACAAGCCTTTTTGACTTTAAAAGGTCAATAAAAGAAAGTCAAGAGGCTTAACGCATTTTGCATTTTAGATTCTAAAATAAGTAAAAAGAAAAATATATAAATTTACAACTAGTAATGGAGGTTTAGTGGTTTTAGATTCTAAATAAGAAAAAAAAAAAAAACAAAACCAACAATTTGCATATTTATTGGCAATTGACACTATATTTATTGATAAATTATTATTTTAAAAATAATTATACGTGTAAATTAATTAAGTTAAATTTTAAATTTAAATTAAATAAAAAATTATTATTATGATTTGATTTTTTTTTACTAAAAATATACTGTTTCATGAAAAATATATATATAGTAAAAAAACACAGAGTGGGCACATTGCCGTTTGGTCCATGGTAAAAAATTCAACGGAATTACACAAAAGAGAGAAGGAAAGGGCCTGTCTTTTCTCTTTTGAACGCGTGCTTTGTAAAGATTCCTTTCAAATTTGACACTATCGTGCAAATGTCACAAGCAGTTCCCCAATTGCAAGAAAAAAAAAAATGGAAAACTGGAAACAGGTTCTCCCAAAATGGAAGACTTGAAGACCATGTCCAAATTTTTTATTTTATTTGATTCTGGTTTTCAATTTCATCATTGAAGCTACTTTTGTCAACTCAAAACCGACAAAACTGTACAAACGGCAACAATTTTTAATCCGGCGTACGAGGCAGAGGTAGAAGTGGTAGTATTTAGAGATATAAATAATACATTAATATTTATAAATTATTTTATTAGAATAAAATTTAAATTTAATTTGATTATTATCAAATCGAGTTTGAATAATTTAATTTATCGATTAAATTAAATTTAAGTATTTTTATATTTAATTCGAGTAACTCGCGGTCTAATCGAATTTTTATATTTAATTTTTTTATTATTTTAATCAATAAAACATCTCGAATTTGAGTTCGAACTCAAGTATAAATAATCGAGCTCTTATCGAGTATAAAAATCGAGCTTATTTTAACATATTAATCGAGTTTAATCGAACGAATTCGAGTAGCTCACTTTCGATCACGAATCGAACTCGAGTTAAAAAAATAAAATTCGATCGAGTTTGAATCGAATATCAAGCTTCGAGTTGAAAGCCGAGCTCGAGCTCAAATTTTTCACTATATCAACTCGACTCGACTCGATTACATCTCTAATCGTACTGATAACTAGATTAAGCTAACCTGCCATACCCATTCCAAGTCGTGGTAATGGAAGAGCTGAGTTTATTGGCAAGCACGGAGAAAAAAAAAATTGAATATTTCAAGATAGATAAAGAGATTTGTATATTTGTATTATGTAAAATATTAAATTTTATGTATTTATATTATATTTTATATAAAATTTATGTATTTTAATTCGTGTTGATATAAAAATATAAAATTTTTATTTTATTAAATTTATATATAATTATTTTTATAATTTTAAGTCATATTATTTTTATATTCTGTTTTTCGTATAATATTAACATTACATCACTGAATCATGTTTTAAATTACATGTTATACCAATATTCTATAAACAAAAATTCATAAAGAAATATGTAGTGAACAAAGTTTTCCTTTTCTGAATCTAAGCATAGTCTAACCATGGGCTGAAAACTACTTGATTTCTGCATTTTCGGGATGGTTTGGGCCATGGTCAGGGTTATTTTTGTTAGGCAAGGGTCAGGGAAATGTGGGCACAATTATGTGTCCAAACCTACAAAACAAGAAACTCGCTTCAGCCCAATAAAAGTTTTAAAACAGTTATTGGACTAGTTTATTCAATTTGTCTTTTGGCCCATGACTGTGTAGTTTTGTGAGGATGGCCCATGACATTGGCAAGAGCACTTCCTAAACTTCACATTTTCGTAGTGAACCACTATTTTTAACGCCATTTTTAAAAAGTTTTAAATTTTAAAAACTAAATTATAATATTATTATATATATCTCATTATTTATCATATTAATTGACAAAAGGATTGTACCTTGAGAATTAAATTATTATTAGACTTAATTGAATTAAGAGATAGCCGCACTTGTAAAATTATTATTCAAATGAAATTATCAATAAAGTTATGATGGCTGCTGGCGAAACTAATAGCTATAGAATTAATTGGATTGATAAGATCATTATTTATTTATTTATTTTATCAATGATACCATAGTTTAAAATAAATATATATATATGCGTGTTAAAATTTTAAATTTATTAAATATTATTTTTTAAAAATAATTATATAAATTAATTGAATTAAATATAAAATTTTACAAAATCATTATTTTAACGTCAAATAATAATGGAGCCGTAGTTCCCGAACCCCGACGAATTCAATAAGAATAGGTGTTAGATTTACATGAATCAAATTTAATGGCGACATTCATTGGATTTATATGTGAATTTGACTTCCTGCCAGCAGACATGTAATCTTAAGAAATTCGATAATGGAGTCGCTATCCCAGATGTCAAAGTTAATTAAGATTAACAATTATGGAAATGTCTGCTTTTAGGTCTTGATCATATGGTTTAATAATTCTTTAAAAACTAATTAGATCATTTTGCCTACTAAATAATCAAGATTTGTGTTTATATGCCTTGAAATCTCATAATCTTTATGAGGATAAATAAAAAATTTGTTATAAGAAACGTCACAAATATTCAACTTTACACATTTGTGAATTATATTATAAGATACAAATAAAAATTCATATTCAAAGTTATCTCAAAGTTCTAATTCAAGATATGCAAATCAAAACCTTGTCTCAAATGAAATCTTTTTTTTTTTTTTTCTGATTATCTAAATGTTTACATGAAAGTATCATGCATAGGTTAAAGTAGGGTATCTATGATAGGAAAATAAGAAATTCGAAAAAAAAATTATTTTGAACACTTCAAAATTTTTCTGTGGATATCCTTTTCATTGACAAAATTGGTGAATTCCTTAAAATAAAATTTGATAATATTAGCAATGATTGTTTAATTACATATAATGAGAATTATGTATTTATTAGTAAATGATGCAATTGTTACTTTTTTTTTAAAAAAAAAAAGAAATTTGGACAATTATAATAATATAGTAATATATTATTTCAAAAATTTTTACAATTATATATATATATATATATTATAAATGGACATTCCTAAAAAAATTTTAATTTCATCACTGTTCTTCTCAATACACTATATCTATTGACTTTTTTTTTTTTTATTGAGCCTTAAGTGGCGAATTGGAGTGCACCATATCCGTATTCAAACATACCCTAATTTTTTTTGTAATGTAATTTATTTAATATTAATAAAATGAAATCTCATAATAAAACTAAAGATATCAAATGAATGTATTGGATCGACATGATCCATTAAAAAATTAGTTCATATATTAATAAATCGTGCCGACTCATTATTTTTATTTGATATGTCATGTTGGCATGGTATATAAAAATTATGAGTATCACCTAACAAGGAACATTTTAATATTAATAAAATAAAATCTCATAATAAAATTCAATTCATTCGTACAAAAAGGGTTTTATACATTATTAAATTAGTATAAAGTTGAGAAAAAATGAGTTATTTTTACATGAAATCACTTCTCATGTAAGAGTTTAAGGCAGTGATCAAGCATGCAATTGAAAGAATCCTTGAAGCCATCATCAAATCCTCTTCCTTGTTTCAAAAAATCTTTTAGCTAACACTAATCGAAGAGAATACCAAAGGCATTGCCGTTTTCTTGTGCTTAGAAAACACGCTTTTGTCTGCTTTCAGTGTTTCTCTACCTCAAAACGCACGCGGTAGCCTATTATCGACAAAACACCAACATCTGCTTTTCTACCATTAACAATATCTGTTCACACCCAGTCTGAAATATGAATAAAAATAAAGAAAAAAATTGACCCTTTTTTTTATAATAATAATGACCACCTTTCACTGCAATAATTGTGAAGATACATACAATTAAATTTTTCATAAAGTGGAGAAATTATTATTAATCCATTAACTTTGATGAATGTTTTTGTTAAATGTCATTTCTGATTTACGATTTACCTCACCTTAATTCTTACCATGAAACTTTTTCTTTCTTTTTTTTTTTGTATATATCTTTTTTGTTTATGATAGATTTAAATTAAATATAACAATTTATGTATTCATGTCATATAAAATATTAATAATTTATGTATTTATATCGTATTTTATATGAAAATTACATATAATAATTTATATCGATATGAAAATATAATATATATATATTTTTTTTGTTAAAATTTTATATGATATCATCTTTATATCATATCATTTTTATATTGTGTTATCATAATATTTTAAATTATCATATTTAATTTAAACCTTTTTCTGTAGTAAGAGAGTAATAAACCAGGAAAAAAGCGAGTGATGATGAGGGGAAGGGAGCATTAAACAATAGCAGACAGATTGAATGGTAGCATCAGAATATTCATGTCAATAGTTATTTTTGGGCATTCTATGTCAAATCCATGCACGTGATAAACTTCCTACGAGCCCATAGGAAGTCAACATAGAAAAAAAAATTGAAATGAGAAAAGGGAAGAGAACAAAAACCTGAAAAAAATAATGATGTTGTAGAAAAGATGCTTGCAGACAAAAATGGCTGATTTGCATGCAGGGGTGGCACAGGCCAGTACCTCACCCTGGCCCCTCAAACAACTCATTATCCTAACTATCATCAGGTGCCCCTTAGATGAATATAAAATATGAATCAGGCCTCGGGTGGTTGAGAATAATTTTGTTTGCATTGCTCAAGGTGAGCAGATTATATTTGACTTACAGGCAATATCTAGTATAGAATTCAGCAGATTATATTTGACAACAATTGTCTTCATTCCTCATTCTTTTCTTATTTAATTTTAAACTTGAAACAAGAAATTGTGAGGTTTTGCTAGCTTGTTTGACTGTATGAATGTGATTGGCGGATATCAATTTTATTGACAGAGACATTTCACCATATCAATGATCAATTAAAAAGTTGACGACTTACTCTATACTTCTTAGTTGATTGTTTGTTACCATGTTAGGGAATCAGTAAATCAATTCATAACTCAAATTTCATCAATATTAACAATTTTAATTATCTCAAACTGCAGCATTCTTGTATAAAAAAACTACAGTGATATCAGAATTTGATCAAAGCTAATTATAGATGGAGTGATACCATGCAATTTAATTAGAGTATAGTTTTTTATGGCAGATTTTTGGCACTTAAGTGTTATATAATTGGGCCATAAAAGAAGTACAAGATAACTAGAAAACAATTGAAATTGCCCATATTGATGTGATGGGACATTGCCATTTACCAATGATCCATGTCTAGAAAGAGACAAAGGAAGTGGCAAAGTAGAAGCAAAGGGAAAAAGACCCAACAACTGTCAATTAATTAGACTGAAAGAATGGAATGGTAATAGTAATGCTATGAAAACAGTAAATGAGGACAAAAAGGAGTAAAGGAATAATACATCACTCCAAACCCAAAAAAAAAAAAAATCTGTGTATCAAAATCTGTACCAGAGAAAAAGAACGATAAAATGGTATTTACAATAAATGGAATGAATCCCTTTGCACGCAATTGCTCACCAACACACTGGACCTCTCTGCATGGCACTCTGGCTGGAGTCAGTGGTCGCACCACACCCCCCAGCAGCAGCAGCTGCAGCCAGCTAGGCGCCGGACCACTGCTCTCTCACTTACTCATTCACTACCATCCATCGAACCACTCCCTGTCCCTCTCTTTTTTTTTCTACTTCTCTCCTTTTTGTCCCCCTCCTTTAGTCCCATTTCGTACGTGGGTTCCACTCTTTCTATTTTTCCTGACGGTAATTCCCCTTTTAGCTGACGTTCATTACCCCCACAAACCTCCCTCGCGTCCCGTTAAAGGAAAGGGATTAACCTGTGTGGCTGTTTGCAGTTGCTCCCTCACCTAACATGTGTTCATCCTGGCTTTCCCTTCTTCCATCATAACCAACATCCAAGGAAAAAAATAAAGGTTTTATATCCTTTTCTCAGATCAATCTTTTCATTTGTAGCCTTGTAGGGTTTTTTATTGATAGTTTAGCTTTAATAGTTAGTATTTTTTCACCAATAAACACCCTTTAATTTTCACAAAAAAGAAAGAGCTTTAACTGATCAGATAAGCTCATTGACACATTCAAATCATGTTGTGTTGAAGGGATACGAGTCTTAAGGAATGTAGCTTGTAATATCAACGAAAATTTTGGCTTAAAATTGGGAAAAAAATGTTCTTAACACCATAAGATAACTGACTCCTTCTGAAAAAAAAAAAAATAAAAAAAGAAAGCCAATTAGCCAAGTATAGATACACATAAATTTATAGTACCATGGTCGGTCACATGCTTACTTTACTTGCATTGCATCCCTTCTAAGTTTAATTAGATTTTAAGCCTCGAAACCATAATGATGTGCTTATTATGGTATTCATTAAATTCGTAGACAACCAAAAATGAACTAAAAAAAAAAAGGATTTTTAGTGGGTTAACGGTCTCAAGGAGCAGAGAGCATAGGAGAGTTGACGAAGCACGCATCAGTCAAATGAGGGAGCGCTTGAGGTTTAGTCACTTTCGATAATGAATGTGATCAAAGCCTAAGAAAATACTACGATAAAAGGGGATCAATCAATCAAAACGGCTGTCGTAGCCACAACCCAGCGGCAGCGCCAAGGTCAGGTGTTCCCAGAAGCAAAAAGATTGAGTACTTCGTACGGCCCCTTGACCCGGATTAGCTGGCCATTTCTCCTCTCTCGTGAGTCGTGCGTAGAGGAAAAGAAAGAAGGCTGAATAAGAAGAAGAAAAAGATGAAAAAAAGAGTATTAATGAGACTATGAGAGAGTCGAGAAAGACAGTGCTAATGAGTATGAAATTACGAGAACATCCTCTTTTCGTTTTTGAAAAGGCTACTATCCAATTTAGGCTTGATTTGAATTTGTGGTAAAAGTCATTTAATTGTATTGGGTTAAATATAATTATGACAAAGGGATTAAAAAGTTTTGAATTAAAATTCAATAATTATTTAAATTTTTATTTTTTTAATAAATTAAGTTACCAAATATTTATATTTATCGTCTTCGTTAGAGAAGAAATATTTATTGTTGCTATTTAATTGATGGCTTAATGAAGTGAAAATAAATATAAGGGTTCAATTAGGTAAATAAGATATTTAAGGGTTCGATTGATTTGATATAAAAAATTTAAAGTTTAATTAATTGTAATAAAATGTTAAGAGTTTAAACGATTATTGAATTTTTTTAAGGATTTTTTTTTGCTCTTATACTATAATTATATTCATTTTGTATTATAAGCTAGAGTTTAATTACATATTAAGCCTGAAACCTATATTCTAAAATTAGACATTATTTGCCAAATATTAGCTTAGATTATTAACTAAATGAACTACTAAAACTTTAAGTTTTTGATTGATTATGGAGATTAGAATTTTCAAAGTATTTTTATTTGGATGTTGACCAACTATATAATATGGCCATCCCTATCTAATGAATGCTCACTATTAAAAAAAAACTTTAATGCTCACTATTACTATATATTTATCCAACATCATTTTAAAGTTTAGGCATTTAAAGAAAACATTGCAAATTGAAGTTATTTTTTAATGAGTAACTAAGTTGGGAGAAGGTATTAGAATTTGAACCTAATCATGAATGTAAGATATTGCTAGACATGCTTTATATATATATATTTTGGTACAAAGTAGGTTGCACTTTAGTAATTGCAAAAAAAATTTTAAGTATTAGAATTTGAATTCATGGTAATTATATAAATCAATTTGGTTAAACATGATATACATTACCTATATATAGTATTATCTTCTATATGAAAGGCAAACTATTTTTATTTTAAAAAATCCACCATATGGTTGCAGATTTGAAAAACTTTAAGTGCATAATGTCATTTTCAACCAAATATACAGTTAAGTAGAGGGATTTAAGGATAAATTAAGAACTTAAAAAAAAAAAAACCCACTCATGTAATAATCGAAGTTCGAATATTATGCATATAAATAATTGATTCAATAATGAATGCATGTATTATTTGTTCAAATAATATTGAACTTCAATATAGTTTAAGTGATCAAAGCTTAAATTCTGATAATCTAAGTATAAAAAAAATAAATTTTGTTTAAAAATAAAAAATTTTAACATTCTAAAATATAAAAAAGTCAAAGTGAAAATGTATGGTAGTTAATTTTAACCTTTTCTCATTATAATAAATAACATCCATTACATTCTATGCAATAATTTAATATTATGATGCAACTAAGATTGATCCTCATTCCTTAGAATGAAATCAAATTACCAATTATTTTCCCTTTCTTTCCTTAAACATCGTGCTTCTAATTTCTTCAATTTCTCCCTTTCAATTTTTTTTTTGTTTGTCATTATTAATTATGATCTGTTTGTAGTAAAATAGGATAATAAATGAGAGGAAAAATTTTAGATAAAGTTTTTTAGGTGAAGTTCATAAAATTTCCAACTAAAAATAATTAAATCAAAACTAAAATCAAAAATTAAAATTGATAAATTAAAAGATCTTGTTACATAAATCAAGTATGCAAAATTTAATAAAATTTTAATAAAATTTAATATATATTTAAAAAAAAACTTTAGTAAAAATATTGATAGAATTTTTATCATTGAATAAATATTGATCAAATTTAAATTATAAATAATATTTTTAATAAATTTTACATCTTATTGATTTTTATATTAAATTTTATTAATTTATCTATTTGAATTTTTTATTAAAATTTTTATTAAATCATTAAAAAATTTTTACAAATTTAATCTAAAAATTTTATGAAAACCTTTTTCGCAAGTAAGATGGAAATTAGGTGTTAAAATTAAACCTTAAAATATCTGAAACAAAAAGCAAAGGGTAATTTGGGCAAAAAAAGCAGACAACGCAGGGACAAAGAGGTAACTCAGAGAAGCATTCAATTGTTGCTCGGAGAGTAAGAGACAACCCCCTTCAAGATGATAATATCCATTTTATTTTTGACATCCCAAAAATAAAAATCTTAGATTTTGATTTTAAAAGGATTTGTTTTCTCTAGTCTTTAGGGTTAGTTTAAAGTTTTCTTTGACCCTCTGTTTTGGTTCTGTTTAATTTTCCACAGGGAAAAAAAAAAAGAAACAGAAGTTTTGGAGACAAGAAGATTTGCCCAGAAACGACAACATGATTTGTTTGTCGTTTAAGGTTTTGATCTGCAAGTTTTGGAAGATGAAGGACTGGTCTTTCAGAGGCATTTGTTCTTAGAAAAAAAGCCAACTTTGGTTGGTTGCTCTTTTTACCATTTTCCTCAGGCAGTTTCAGTCAAAGGTAAGGTTTTCAATCATAAAAAGGGAGCTTTTTGGGTATCAAAATCTTTCTTTTCTTTGATAAAAATGAAGAAGCTTCCTTCAATCCAACATGCATTTTTCTTTGTGATTTCTCATTCCAAAGCACTTTTAATACTTTTAAATTAAATCCAGTTTCCTCTCTCTTTCTTTTCTCTTCCTACCTAGATCTCTCCTTCTTCTTTTGTTTTCTCTTTCTGGGTCTTTTAAGATCTTTGGAATTCATGAATTTTGATGATCTGGGTTCATTGTTTCATGATTTTTCTTTTCAGTTTAATTACAAGACAAAAGAAGAGATGTCATCGTCAAACTCTCCTTGCGCGGCGTGCAAGTTTCTTCGTCGAAAATGCACCCAAGAATGCGTCTTTGCACCTTATTTCCCACCAGACAATCCCCAAAAATTCGCCAATGTTCACAAAGTATTCGGTGCCAGCAATGTGGCCAAACTTTTAAACGAACTCAATGCTTCCCAACGTGAAGACGCTGTCAACTCTTTAGCCTATGAAGCTGAGGCTCGTCTCCGAGACCCTGTCTATGGCTGTGTTGGCCTGATCTCCATCTTACAACATAGGCTAAAACAAATGCAACACGATCTTAACAATGCCAAGAAGGAACTGGCTACTTATATTGGTCCGCAAGCTATGCTTCCTATTTTACAACCTGAAGTTTTTTTGCAGCAACATGTTGGGAACGCTTCTTCTTCTGCTGTGATGCAACATAATATGATGCCAATGATGGGGATTCCTACAGCTGCCGCGGCGGCGGCTTCGGCTTCACATGGGGGGCAGTTGGTGATAAGAGAACCACAACAGCAACAGGTTTTTGAGGCTCAGCAACAATTGGCTGCGGTGGTAGGAGCGACGGAACAACAAGATATGTTTAGAGGTTATGAACAACATCATCAGGGTCAAGAGGTTGTAAGGTTTAATAGTGGGTTTGAAGGGGCTACTTCAGTTACTGCAACAGGGTTTAATCAGATAACAACTGCAGCTACCATGTCACCTTCATTGGCTTTAGGAAGTTTTGATAACCCTTATCAGATTCAGACACAACAACAAGATCCTCATCCTCATCATCATGGGGGTCATCCATTTCAAGTTCAGCTTTTGCTTCAGCCACAACAAGGACAACCACAGCAACAGGCACAGCAAAATCAAAATCAACAAACACAGCAAAACCAGCAGCAACAACAAAGGTCAGAAAGCGAGGAGGGTAGGAGTATTGGTCCTTGTTGAATAATAAAAAAAAAGAAACCTCTTTTTTTTTTCCTGTTTGCAGATTGAGTGCCTGCCTTCCCGCTTTTTCATGACAGCAAATTTTCTTTCTAGGTAAAGTCTTTTACTTTTCCCTTATTAATGGTATATGCCTGTCCACGAGGCTTTTCTGAATACTAGACAAGCTTTGCTTTTGTGAAGGGCCTTTGGTAGCTTCGTATGCAATATATATTGGGTTTTTCATAAATGGGGAAAAATCATTTGGTGCCTGTGGAAAGCAAGATTTACTCTTAATTGTACAAGGCAAAAAGGTGGGTAAGAGAATTATTGTCTTTTCACAGATCAGGGATAGTCCATTCGTCAGTGTGAAGTTGCAACCATAGATTGACTTGAAAATCTAGATTTTATTTTCTTCTTCATAATCTATTCCAATTTTGCTGGGACAATCTTTACCACTAAAATGAAATGAGAAATGAATGAACAGTTATCAGTTTTCTTTATGTCTTGATTAGCTTGTTTCAAACAAAAATAAATGATACATTAGACTGCAATAGATTTTAATTTGTAGTAAGCTTGGTACAAAAAGGAGGTAGATAGAGTGGGGTTTTCTGGGTATTTGGTGTGGTAGATGAAATCCATGATCTTGACCTGTCCTCTGAGATTTGCTTCACACCTTCGTTGAAAGACAACACTGCCCTTATTAGATAGTTTCATTTTACCTAATAAAGGACACTAATTTTCAATTTCCTTTATGAAAAAAATTATACAAGTGCCTATTTTACTCTTCTTTTTTTTTTTTTACTAGAAATAAGTTGAGTGCTCTATCCTTGTAATGTTGTAGAAATAGCAGTGTTTTTGAGAGAAGTGCATTGACATTGGATGAGATGAAGTTCCAGTCAGCTTCTCTATCACCTCTTCTTGTAGGATGTGGATTTTTTTTTTCAAAAAATTGAAAAGTTTAATCTTATTTGGGTGGTGTTGTCTTCAGTGAAAAACAGGTTTCTTGTCTGTAACGCATATATATATATATATATATATATATAACCATTAATGAACCTATGTCCACTATTTTTCCATAACTTGCATTAGTGCCATAGTTGCTTTCCCATACATGAAAAAATAACATATATATATATATATATATCTTTATATAATGATCTAGATCTGTAAACGTTTCCTGATGACTTCTTTTTGGGTTATTCTTCTTTCATTCTTGTACGTGCAGCTGATATCTGCCGCATACAAATTAACACCAAAGAGAAATGGTTGAGAGACTGAGATTGGTCTCAGAGATCTGAAGTCAGCATTGGGTTTTTTGGGTATGATTCAGAGCTTCTTCCATTGGAACGTACACTTAAAGATGTAAGGATCTGCTTTCGTCTTGGGAGTACAGTTTTCACCTGTTGGTTTAGTAGAGAAGTTGGTAATGGGAATCGTTCCTAAAAGAAAGCCTTTTCTTTTTGTTTTACTTTGAATTTCACTTCTCATCATCTTAGAAATTATATATATTATGTAATCATCATCTTTTGTAGCTGTAGTAAGAATTATTGTTATACTTTCTATAAATAATAACAGTGGATGATATTAATTTGGTGGACAATTTAATTTTGGAGATTGAGCAGCTTATTTTTTTTGAATATTGTATCAAAAATTAAAAGGAAATATCAATATTTTAAATTCATAAAAAAGGCCAATTGAGATTGGTGCAAGTAATTAAGATATAATATTTAGATGCAAATCACTCATATTCAAACTCTCATGGTCCTCTGTTAATAGATGATCTATAAATTCAAAAAATTCTAAAAAATTTATAAATCTTACTTGTGGATTAGTGACTAACCCTGACCTTGGAGATGTAATCTTCAAGAAAAGAGAGATAAAAAAATGGTATTGTTACCCAATTATATATTTTACTGGTGGTCCAACTGTACATAAATTACAGAATTGAAGATGGTACTGCTGCCAACGGATGGTTATCATTATTCAATCAATGAATCTCATAATACCTCGTATATAGTATATATAGTTCATGTTGTGGTTGATCTAAGGTTAATTATTTATTATATAAATAAATACTCCAGGGGAAGTTGTTGACTGATTTGGAATTAAAATAATAATTATTGTTTCTGATATTATATAATTTTTGTGTGTGCAATTGGTCATAGATTTCATGAAAGGGCTTTGATAAGGGCGCAATGAGCATGTGAATTCCTTTAATATAAATAAATAAACCATGATTATATAATAACTAAATGAAATCCAATTGCTATGGAAAACCATGGGTGGCAGGCAGGGTTGCTGCTTACTGCATAATAATAAGCTTAGTTCTTTATTTTTTTACTTTCAAGGAAAGCCATGATCTGATATGATCTGATCAGATAACAGCTTAAAAAAGGGCTTTGCCTCTATGAGATGTCAAAGCCAAGTAACCTCTTCATATATATAATTTAATATTATATAATAATATTATTGTTAATGGATCTCCCTTTGGTTTTGCTTCAAGAGTTGATTCTATCATGTATGTACATTATCATATATACTTATTTGCATGTGTTGATCGAATCTTATATTGTCGTCTCTTTCATGCACCGCCAACCTCAAATTTCTTTTGGATTTTTTACATAAAAAACCGTAACATGAGAATTAAAAAAAAGTTGTATGTGCACGTGAATATCTTTCTCTTTTATTTCACCTATATAAGTATTTTTGTGATACTTCAATCTCATGTTAAGATATTTCGAAAATTTATTTGATATATAAATTGATATTTAAATTCATATTTATAAGATATTTTATATGAGATAAAATTATAAGATTTTCGGATTACAATATATAGTATCTCACAGATTAAGTATAAATCTCTACAAATGATATCAAAGTAATTATCAATCAAATACAAGTTAAATATTAATCGTGAAACTCATTTTCAAAATTTCAAGAGAGTTAAATGTTATATCATGAGAATCACATTTAAAATCCTAATGTTTAGTGTAATTTTGATTTTATATATGCTTTGTATTAGGTTTGACAAAAATGTTAATCTTAAACTTAATTTCACGTTAAGATGCTTCGAAGATATGTTATGATATATAAGTTGAGACTTCAAACTCATATTTGTGAAGTATTTTTGTGAGAAAAAACTGTAAAACTTTTAAATTAAAACTTATAATACCTCATAAGTTGAATACGACCTTCACATATTACATACCCGACTGCAAGAAAAATTCACTCTTTCGAAATAATTTTGTGGAATTTCAGCTCAAAACATGCAGGTGAACTGATCAGGAACACCAAAGAAGACGACGTAAACCAGAAAATGCATTATGACTTCTCATCTGCTACGAACTTAATCTGAATCAGAGGATATTTCAGAACGAGGGTTGACTGTCCTAACCAATTTAGACAATGATATTAATTAATTTGACCCAAAAAAGTAATATAATGATTTTCTTTTTCCTTCAAAAACAAACGACCTAGCTGGAAAGGAAACAAAAGGGCGACTCATTGGGCATCAGGCTCAAGCATCGGGCTCTCATGGATTCCAACATGAAAGGAAGAAAAAAAGCCTAATAATTGGGCATTAGGCCCAAGATTTGGGCTCTCATTGACACCAACATCCTTGGTCTAACCCAAAATCCAAATGCAATCCAAAAGTACACTTTTTATTTGTGAATTGTAAGGTATAATTGTTAATTTTTTATATTATTATGTTGTTAGTTTAAAATCAATTATACTAGTTATTATGTTAGGAAATAACTTAATAAAAAATAAATAAAATAATGACAAAAATGATTGTTAAAAAACCTTCCAATGATGAAAAGTTTTAGGAATTTTGTAGTGACATCTTTCTAAAAATTTTTTAGGTGAAAAACAATTTCTTGAATTTTACTTAATGCGTCGAAAAAAATATTCTAAAAATTATTTCAACGTATGAATTAATTTTTTAAAAAAATAATAGAAAGAGATCATAAAATTGCTAATTGAAGTTAAACTAATGAATTTATAAAGTTTTATATTATTATTTTTTTAGAGATATGATAGATTACAGTTTTTCATTAATAAAAAAAAAGGTTTTGGTGCTTTAAATTTTGCTCTTGCAGTGATCAAATCATGTCATTTGCCCTAACTTTTTTTGGGTAAGGAAAGCCATGGAGCTCTCTTTCATGGTCAAATACTTAGCTTATACCAATAATTAAACAACATAAAAAAGAAATAAGTTATGATATTTTCATTTTTCAGTAAATAAAAAGGATGTGAAAAAATCTGTATTTTAGTGTAGTATGACATAAGAAACAATAATAGAAAGAATCCAATAAAATGCTCTAATTTTTTGGGCTACTCAATTTTCAAACCAAAATCTTCAGGTGGGCTCACCATATCCCTTTGCTCAGATTCAATGACTTCGTTGTATTTTTATGCTGAAAGCGACTGCTTTGTCCTTAACTTCAACTTTGCACAATGGTCTGGCTGGTGAGAATTTTGGTAAATGTGTAATGGAAGATAATAATCTAAACAATAACTAAGAAGAGATTGGCTCAATTTAGGATCATTTTTTTTTTCATGCAAATGATTTTGGGTTTAAGTCTAGTTAGTGACTTTGGGTTGACTTCTAATTAGAGTAAATTCTTGTTATTAATCTTAAATATACGATTTATAATCATTATTTTTTAAATTATCGATAAAGTATATCTTATTTTAATTAAAGAAATTAAATAATTTATTTATGAATGTACGACTTACTGTTATTATTCTTTATATTATTGGATACGATATATTTATCTTGATTTGAGAGATTGAACAATTTATTTACTCTGAATTTTTTCAAACAAAAAAAAAAAATTAAACCATATAGAAATGTTTGAGCTGATTAAGCAATTTTTAATCTTAACAAATAACTAGTTACACAAACCCAATAAGAAAACTAGAAAATGGTTCTTGAAGATTAAACTATATCTGGATTGATATGATAATATTAAGAATACAATGGACAAATGCAAATATAAAGCTCATGGCAATTGATTGGTGTAAATTTAATGATGTTGGTAGGACCAAATGGGTTAACACTACTTTGTCAAAAGTTGGAGGGATGATAAATTTGGAATAAGTATGCAACGAAGGATTTGAAAGGTTGATGTTTGTGAAGGTAATTGAAATTAATTGAGAGGAGAAAGTTGGAGCAGTGCAGGACAGTCATTTCACTATCTGATATCTAATTGCTTCTTGGTGTGGACTAAAAATACCGACATAAACACCTAACCAAAAGCAGTTAAATAGAAGATTGTGTACAGAAATATCACAGAAAATGAAAAAATTATGGGTGGTTGAGTTTGTCATTATTAGTGGAGCAAAAAAAAAGAAAATCATGAAATAAAATCTCACTGAAACCATAATGAAACAAAGGCCAATTCCATAATGAAACAGCAAATCAAACCTCGAATATCAGATATATTAAGTACATCAGTTGTAAAAGAGGGTTAAGTCTAAAGAGAAATGAAAGAACTCTCTAAAAATTAGTCATCTTGCTTCCTACAATCCATCATTACGGATTACACAAACTCATACATCAGGGCAGGAACTGGTGTCATGGAGAGAAACTAAACCAGTCCTCAAACAGGTTGTTTATTTCAAATTCCTCTAGTTGTTGATTAAAATTATTCTCACTAGGTCACTATAATTACGATCCGTTACCCCATGTTTCTGCAAAATTCATGGGAATCAGTTATCTGACTATACATCAATCTCTCCTGCCTGGTGAACTCCACTTCTCCAGCTATGGCCATCTGATTTTTCATCTTCTGCATCCATGCTGTCGCATCCGGTACTTGACATGCCTTTAGCAGAAGCACTAGCAAGGAGGGGACCTTGAGGAGAACCAGACGGTGAAATGTTTGCTTTCATGCGCTCACTGCGCTGATTTTGATCCGACCATAGGCCATTTCCTTTCCCAGCTGAAGAAGCTGGAAGTTTTCGGATGTGAAGTCTGTATTTCTGTATATAAACCGAAATTCACATACAAGATCAGTAAACAGAAAGGAGAAAAAACGATAATATGATCAGATTTCACATGCTAAAGACTAACCTGCAAATGGCTTTTTACTTCATCATTGGTGAGACCATCGACTTGCATCAGATCTCTAATCTGTTTAGGAGTGGCCACTGTGAAAGAGAATTAAGCAATCAGATTTATTCCACAGCTAAAAATGAAATTAACATAGCAAAAGAACCAGATTCCAGTCTTTTGTCATAAAAAGACATGATTCTATGAAATTGAGAACAAGCAGAAGCTGTCAATAAAAAGTTCTTTCAATTCAACTTGACAACCAATACTTTCAAAATAAATAAATAAATAAATAAATTCATCAATCTGATAACCTCTAGTTCCAAAGGCCTAACCTTGTGAACCTCCAAGTTGTTGAAGAGCCTCAACAAATCGTCTATGAAGCTCAGGTGACCAGCACCGCCTTTGTTTCCTAGAATTCTGCTGCTGCTGCTGTTGTGATTTGGTCTGAAACTTAATTTGGTTTTGGTCTGAACATAAGGAAGAGCCAGAGCCAATTCCGCAGCTGCCATTGCCCTTCAAGATTGGATTACAATAAGCCAATTCAGAACTTGGGGTCATGAGAGAAAGCCCTGAAATTTCCTTATCAACATGCCCCTTAAATGGCACAAAAGCCCCTCCCCTGCTTTTATTATTACAAAGCTCAATTGGGTTCTCAGACAGATCTTCTTCTTCACTTCTCTGTCAAATTCAAACCCCAAAAAGATCAGTATTACTTTTTCCATAGAAAAAAGATTAAAGGAAACAGTTAGTCCGGAAATTACCAGTTTCAGTTCTGGAACTGTGTTCGGTTTCTTCTTGTGACCAACGTTGTCGAAATTAGAATTCCAGAGTTGAACAGAACTCATCCAGTTTTTCTTGTCACCGACATCATTTTCCATATTTACCCTTCCATTTTCGTCAGTATTTCTCTTCAATGGCAACATCAGCTCTTCTGTCACGGATCCGTCATCCATTTCCTTACACTGCATTTCTTCCTCCTTCAATTTCTCAATCCCTAAAACCTCATTAAAAAATAAAATTAAATCCAAAAAAAAAAGGAAAAATCACAATAAAAAAATTAAAAGTAAAATATACCATCTTTCAAGAGAAGCATGCAAAGAGGAAGTTCACGTTTAAAGGCATCGATTTTCTTCATCTCATCTTCCAATCTTTTAACATAATCTCTAATCTTTGATAATCTTTGAAACCCATTTTTGATCTTTGAAACTTCTTTCAGAAACTCAGATATGCTTTTTGGTACATAAGCCAAACTCAAATCCAAGCTCAACTCCATTATTTTTCTTTTGTTTTTTTCTTCCTTCTATTTTCCTCTTTTTTCTCTTTTCTAACATTGGCCGCCGGATAAACATGACAAGGAACAGCGAGTCGTGTTTATATAGACGTGTAAGAGAGATTCAAGATTCGCTGCGTGCTTCACAAACGGGTCCTCGCGTATTTTAAAGCTATAACTCGATGACTCAGTGGTATAACTCAGCGATTTTTTTTTAAAGAATCTTTTAGGTGCCGTACATTCCACGCGGCGAATTGTTGAAAAAAATAACTTTTTATTTATTTTTATTAATTGTCAAGGATCAAGATTCTTCGGTGGTTGTGGATTGTAAAATAGACCATAAATAGTTGACCCATGTTGGGGATGCTTTTTCAAAATCAGGTTTCAGGGTGATTTGGTCTTTCAAATTCTAAGGGTATTTTGGTCATTAAAAAAAAGATATTTATATACTCGATAAGGTAGGACATGGACCTATATTTTTTTTATTTTGTGCAAAAGAGAAATAATTTATTGTGAATTTAATAATTTAAAATATAATATGATAATAAAATATAAATATAATTTAATTTAAAATTTTAATAATAATTATATATAAATTTAAAATTTTAAAAATATATATTTTATGTTTTATATCAATATAAATTATAATATATAATTTTAGTGTAAAATATGATATAAATATATAAATTTTAATTTTTACTTGAGACGAATACATGAATCATTAAGTTTATTATCAATTTATCTTAATGTGTACCAGCTTTGGTTTTCAACTTAAAAAATATATTTGTTAGGTGATGAATGATTTATGATTCATAAAATCAAAATCATTTTTATTTATTTACTATATAAGATTCATAATTTTTTGTTATTTAATTTTAACCGTGCACGATGATCCAAGTTTAGTTTGATATTTCTCATAAAATTTCATATGGATGAAAAATTATGTAAATTTAGATATAATTCATCACATGCTCACATTTTCAATTTAAATATATATAATATTTATTAAATTGAGAACGACCATTACTTATAAACTCAAAATAATTTATATTTTTTTATATGAAATTCGTGACACTTGTATATAGATCTTTGGTATGAATTTTTTTTTTTTTAAGAAAAGATTCTTGGTAATGCAATGCTTGTGAGGAGGACAACATGCCAATCCATAGCTAGGTTTTTTCTTGTGATAAATAATTGACCAATAAATCATTAATCTCGTGAATCTTGCTGGAAAAACTTGTGTCATTAAGATATCATAAAATGTCAACATTATAAAATTTCTTCAAATCTTATGTATCCCATAAGTCACACACCTTAAGTTTTCTTACCTACCACCATGGAAATTCATGTTGTCAAGCAAAATGAGATGATGGGTAATTAACTAATTACTAAAAAAAAAAAAGAAGAAATCCATAGATGAGCAAGAACTTAAAAAATATATATAGTTTTTTATTTGTCAATAATGATATTAAAATTTTTTTGTTTAATCAGTCTAATTTTTTAAAAATTTTATTTGGATTAATTAGATATTGAATTAATTTTAAAAATACATTACTCACATTAAATTAGTATGATAGTAATTTATTTTTAAAGTGCTTTCACAATTATTGAATTTTGATTGAACTAAAAAAAAACTCATTTATTATTTTTTATCAATTGAATTAATCATGTAAATAACGAATTTATTTTTCTTTTAATTCATGTGTTTTACTATTGAGTAAAAAATAAAATAAATTTCTTTTCTCTTTATTCCTCCCATCCTCTTTGAAAGAAGACGCAAATCTTAATGGCTAATCTATTTAATTCAAGTCTATCCATTAAGTGCCCCTTGGAAACTTTGGCCTTGACCCAATAGTCAAAATGAAATTAAAAAAAAAACAAAGGAAGTGTGCTAGGCATGTGAAAGATTCTTTTGAACAAAGCAACTTTATTTGATTGTTATCGTAATAGTTTATCTATAAATAATTTGTTTTCTTTTTTGTTGGATGGGGTGTTCGAATATATATAAAAACAGTAATATTTTTTTTTGGATTTTAGTAGTAAAAAATAAAAAAAATTAGATTAAATATAAAAATTATCATATCAAAATTATATTAAAACATAAAATACGAAATAAATTTTTTATTAAATTTATATATATTTTTACTAAAATTTAAAATTATATAATTTTTATATTTTTGTATAAATTATTTTTATATCATATTTAAAATTATTATACCTTATTTGACAAGGTAAAAGGTACTTTTATTCAGAACCGCTCGTTTCAAAGGAATCGTCTCTTCCAGAAACACTAGAAATTCATTGGTTTTGAGATTCCCTTCATTCTACAACTGTAATTATTTTTTTTTTAATTTAATATTTTCCACACGTTGAGAAAGAAAATAAAAAACAAAAAAGATTGTAAGGATTTTATTTGGTCCAACCAAAAAAAATGTGATAGAGATAAGGATTCGTTCAATTTGTTGGTGTTGGGGTGTTGGGTTTTGATTGGTGTCTGTTTTACATTGTCAAAGGACAATGAGGAAGATTTTTTTTTTTTTTAATGCAAAACGACAACCATTTCTGACATCAATTATTGCATTTATCAAGATTTTGATGGACGTTTTGAACCAAACATGGCGTAAAGGAATGGGTTTGTTAAAAACAATTCAGAAAGGTTTTGAGCCCGTTGTTATTCATGGCTGTGGAGAAATTGGGCACGGTCAGGATGAAAGCCTACCCTTATTTTGTTTTTTTATGACGGTGATCATTGCGTGGATGGTTCAGAATTAAAGCCATTATTGACCCCAAATTGTAATCTTAGTTTGCTTTGATTTAAATATACATCCACGTTCATGTGATTAAATTTAATAATTTATATTAATTTATTTCATATTTAATATGTATAAAATATAATAATTATTATGTTATAATTTTTATAAATATCTCAAAAATAAAATATATATTTTTCATTTTATCCAATCCATATATAATATTTATTAAAATTTTACAATATTTATTTTGTTTTTTTTATATCATGTTTAAAAATCTTTAATTTATTATTATTATTTCATAATAATAATAATAATAAATATATTATTATTATTATTATGAATATAAAATAATTAAAGGTTTCCATAAAAAATAAATCATTATTATCTAATTAGACATGATAATTTAAAATAGATACGACAATATAATACAAACACAATATAAAAAAATACATAAAAATTATGTAATTTAAAAATTAAAAAATAATTATATATGAATTTTGACAAAATTAAAAATATATATTTTATATTTTCATATTGATATAAATTATAATATATAATTTTTATGTAAAACACGATTTTAATATTTTATATGAAATAAATATATGAATCTGTTATATTTATGTAAAGTAATTAATTTTGTATAAGATATGATATGAATACAAAAAAATTAATATTTTTACGAAATAGATACGCCTAATTATTAAGATGTTTGGCTCACTGAGGAAACCTGGGTTCGATCTTCGGCAATGAAACACCATCTAAGATTTTAAGATTTAACTGTTGAACGAAGTTCCAAAAACTCCATAACCACCTTGAGATTGAAAAGAAAAAGAAACTTAACGTTAGAGAAAAAAAATACAAAAGTATGCAAAAATAGATGGGATAAAAAGATAGACTTGAAGCTAATCAAATTCAATTGATAACTTTTTCCTCCTTTTATAGAACATATAAAGCTTCGGCTGCAGCTGCTGCCTACTGATCGGCTGTCTCTCAACAGATGTCGTCCCTGTACCTGATTTTATAAATGCAAGGCCTACATGCTAAGATCAAGTTCGAATATCCCATTGACATTGTCTCTGGACAGGGAAAACAATTAACTAAATTTCAGGTTTTCTATTGCCAAGATACATAAATAATAATAACACGCCAGAAAGAAAGAGTGAAAACGTAAAACTACGTACCAGACAAAAACCCTCGTTTATCTTGAGCTTATAGACAACAATACCCGAGTCTCTCACTGTCAGGTCTTGAGAAAATGAGCAGCTAAGAGTCTTGTAACAGTGAAGCCAGTGAAGGTTTCAACATCAAAGAGTTCTTTCAGCTTTTCATCACATATTACTTTCCTCTAGTCAGATGGATCCTTCATGAAAGAGCAAAAAGAAGTTGAAAATAATTCATCTTTTAAACCCAGTATAATATTGTATATCCAAATCAAGAATAGCAGACTGGAGTGATAGATAAAAGGACATCAAAAAGTTCAAGAGAGAATGGCTACAGTGAGTAGATTACTATTATGCAGTTATGATCACTACAATTAAGTAAAAGGGTAACCATGATGTATTGCAATTCTGCAAGTTGGGCAATCAGATGCCTGGAGGTCGTTTTCTTTTATGTAATCCCACATTCTCTTTATTACAACAGCCCGAGTGAGCTCATTTTCTCCAGCACCGAGAAATTTTACCAGAGCATCTGAAAGTTGAAGAGAAGCAAGAAATCCCTTCTGTCGCTTTTCCTTTTTTTTTTTTTTTTTGGCTCATCTGGATCTGAAATGGCAAAGAAGAAAAAAGCAACAACAGAAAGGTTAAGAACCTATAGTGGTGAACTGTCTACAACATGCTTATCATAATTCAAAAAAAAAAAAAAACTAATTAATTAACTGATACTGTCACACAAATAGTGAGATACATATGCATGCACAAGAAAGAAAGAAGGGAGGACACAGTTATCATCACATTGCAGGGTTCAGGATTGGAGTTTGGAAAAAAGAGGAGATTATTCCAAGAAAACAACCAGTGGAAACCTGACTCAAAACATGTTTAGGACAAAGCATATGAAGAAATATGAGAATGAAAAAAAGCATACGGAGCAATATTCTGCATCTGTACCTAAATGGATTAGACAAAGCTAGAATTAGCAGCTTCTCCACTTCTCCAGCTATAGCCATCTGATTTTTCATCTTCTTCCGCATCCATGCTGTCACCTCCTGTACTTGACATGCCTTTAGCAGAAGCATTAGCAAGGAGGGGACCTTGAGGAGAACCAGATGGTGAAATGTTTGCTTTCATGTGCTCACTGCACTGATTTTGATCCAACCATGGGCCATTTCCTTTCCCAGCTGAAGAAGCTGGAAGTTTTCAGATGTGAAGTCTGTATTTCTGTACGTAAACCGAAATTCACACACAAGATCAGTAACCCAGAAAGGAGATAAAATGATAATATGATCAGATTTCACATGCTAAAGACTAACCTGCAAATGGCTTTTTACTTCATTATTGGTGAGACCATCAACTTGCATCAGTTCTCTAATCTGTTTAGGAGTGGCTACTGTGAAAGAGAATTAGCAGCTTCTCCAGCTACGGCCATCTGATTTTTCATCTTCCTCTGCATCCATGTAAAAGAGAAGGTTCTTTCAAGAAACAACAGTCAAAAGACCTATTTACAAATTTGTGTGTGGTAGTAGGGAAGCAAAATCTGAGCTGCAAGGCATTGCTAAGGTTAGCAATGGTAGACAGGTTGCGAGTATAAGCCATACTAACTCCTCATGCCAATGCAAAAGAAGCTCTGCATGGAAGACCTTAATTTAGTCATTTACCATCCATACCTGCTTCTCTCTGATGCATATGCTGCTTTTCCTGCTCCGATGACTTGACTGAAACAATTGTGACATGAAAGCCAATAAAGTTAAATTTAGCACTTCATAAAGATAATAGATAGATTTGAGTAATAAAACGTTTGAAACATATTCACCAAGACACAAAAGATATTCTTCCTTGATTTAGTTGAAAATTAGGTAAATAACGCCCTCACTTCCCAAGGAAGCTAGACAGTGAGATGAAAAATAAAAATTAAAAGTAAGAAATGCTTTTCAAAATTACAATACAATTGCAATGTGATGACAAGAGCCAATTCTGTAGAGAATAGGCAGTTTTTATTCACAATTTTCAAATAATATATGAAATGACACTATCTAAAAACGTTTAGCAAAAGCAAAATGGTAGAAAGGACAGATATGCTATTACCTTCATCTGAATCCAAGGGCCAGATATGCTTTGACAGGGCCTTGTTCATTTGAAACATGTAAATGGATCAAACACCGAAAAGTGCATGCAATGGCTCATCACAAATTATATTTTTCTTGTTAACTGGGTCTTGCAAATTTTTCTTCCTGATATAAGCCCATATTTGCTTGACTACCTAACACCAATATAAAACAGATAATTAAGAACAAGGCAGCTTCCTAAATTATGAAATTAACAAGAAGTTAAAATGAAATTTCAGGATATTATAGAAGTACCTAAGTCCTCGCCAATGCAGGGACTCCTACAAGTTCGTAGTGGATTCGAGAGAGACGATAAGCTGCTCACATAAGATCAGCAATTCGCACAAAAATCCCTTTTAAATATGATATGCTCACTGTCCAACATGAAATCACAACGTATAAGCTTTAACAAAAGCCTACACAAGAAGTCTGTCCAACATATAAGACTTACTGCAAAAGCTAATTATCTTGTTTGCATGTCAAAAATCGAGTCTGTATTATTACAAGTTTAAGACCAACCCATTTCCTTTTTTCCAGAAACCAAAACATCAAAGAATGACAAGAAAACAAGAAATTGAGATTGTCCAGGATTCTCAGGAGTCTACCAGATTAGATTTAGGAGAAAAGGAGGGAAAAATTGCAGCATATGAACTGAAAATCCATAATATGACAAGCAAAGCTTAAACGCACATACCATTAAAGGGCAGAAAAAAGCTTGAATTTCCTGTTCCAATGGCCAAATTCAAACTAAATGAAGAGAATCTATTGAAGCTTGCATTTGTTTTAAAGCATTGGAGTGAACACAAAACTTTCTTCATTAAAATTTACGAGCAAAAATCTTACTACAATTTAAAAGGGAAAAGAGAAAAAAATGTTTCCATAAAATCAAATTTATATAACTGACCCTTCCTTTGCTGGAGCCCTTTTGTTCCTCGTTTTTTCAGTCTCTGCCTCTTCCTCGTTCGAATCAGAGCTGTCGGTTTCCTCTGATTTAATCTTTCCCGTCTGATCATCTTCTTCGTGTTCTTGATCTTCTTCTTCGGCATTTCGAACTGGCCTTGGAGATATAAGTTGACTTGCTCCCTAATAAACTTCTTTTTCTTTGATAAATCAATCCCGAAATCTGCTTCCGATCTCCGCCGCACGATTGCTTTCGTCGTCGTGCTCAGGTCCGATTCGTTCAAGAACTCATGAAGTCCGGCGATTAGCTCCGATTGCGACACCATTTCCGTTAGTCCAAGCATATTATTGTTTCATTTCGGTTCCCGGACTCAGTGAGTCGGGTGGCGTAGGAGATTATATTGAAGAGCGGAAAAACGAAGAGGACAAAAGTGGAAATAAGTGAAAAGGTTGGCTCACCCGTTACTCCCTACTCGTTTGGAGCGAGTTTTATAAAAGTTGAGGGTATGGGGCCTACACAATTTAAAACTCCTGGCCTCCTCGAAGGATTTTTTAATCTTACCGATTTACCCTCGTTTTTACCTTGAATTCCTGTACAAACCTTTATTTATTTATTTATTTATAAGATGTAGCTGATACACGCGTCACATGGCTGGTTGTACAACGTGGACCGATGTATTAAAATAATGGTAAGCACAATGCCATATAAAAAATAAACGAGAGGAATAAAATTGGCAATGGATTATCAGTATTTCATTTTGATTTATTTAATTTAATATATATTTTTATAATATTGTAATTTAAATAATTATATGTAATAATAATAAATTATTTTATTTTTTAGTCGGAAAGATGAAAATTTGACTTATTAAAAAAAATAAAAAACTAAAAGATGCCAAAGTTAGAATTTAAGAACTCACTCCAAGTATTTAAATAAATGACTTAAAATAATATTAATGTTATTTTTCAGCTCATTTTGAGGTTTTTATATATAATTTTTATGGTGCGAGTCAAATATAATTTTCATTTATAGAATCAAAACAAGTGATATAATTTTAAAAACAAATGACGCACAAATAACATTCTTATAAAAAGCATATAGTGCATAAAATGGTGTTCTGGAAATTTATTTGAACTATTCTATTTGTGCCGGCCTCCTTTAAGATTTGGCATTATTGAATTTAACACTGAGACAACCTCAATTTAATATTAGAATAATGTGATGATATGATATATATAAGTTAATATTCAAATTTATATTTGTAAAATATTTTTGTGAGATAAAATCATAAAATTTTTTATTAAAATAAATAATACATTGTAACTTAGATGTAAAATTAAACAAATAATATCAAAACAATTATCAATCAAATAAGACCTAAGTACTTACATTATAAGAGCTACATTTAAAATTAAAAAAAAAGCTAAATGTTATCTCAATATCGGGTGTGATCTTAATTTTATGATTTTATAGTTTTGTATATACGATTTTATAGATTTATGTATTCCGCAATTCTATGATTTTATGTGTGTAATTTTATGAATTTATGTGTATTTTATATTAAATTTGACGAAAATATCAAATTTTAACAAGAAAAAGATAATGATGTTTTTAATTTCATATTAAAAAAATGTGAAAATATAATATGATATATAAATTTAAACTCAAATTTATATTTACGGGATCTTTTTATAAAAATAAAATTATGAAAATTTTATATCAAAATAGGCAATATTTTTTAAGTTATATATGATCTCTACAAATACAGCCTGTCTCATTTCTTACAAATTATCATGCATATTAAATAGATGGAAAAAATAAAATTTCTTCCTTAATTGTAATTTTGTAAAATTTTTGGTCTGGGTATCATTTGGATATCCAATCATCCATCAAAGGCTTATAGGTAATTGAAAACAAAATTTGAAAAAGGTGGGTGTCGTTTTTGATTGGTTGATAATGTCCTATCGTCAATAAGAGAAGGAACAGCTGAGATTGCTTCTCCAAATCAACAACATGCCTAAGGAACATACAAAAATTCAATGTCTTATCCATTGTATTTATCTTCCGTAACCATCTAGGATAATTGTTGGCTCTAAAAAAAAAAAAGAAAAGAAACAAAAAGTTTGTAAAAGTAAAGCAAAAGCCTAATGAGAGGGAAAGATATACTCTTGAATCTCAGACCGAAATTAGAAAAAACGATAAACGAAGAGAAATAATTAAGATAATTCGTATATTTATATGATAATTGTATTAAAATAAAAAATATAAATATTATTCTTAATTTTAATTTTTATTATTAAAATTTTAAATTATATAATATTTATTTTTTATTATTTTTATATTTTATTATTATATCATATTTTGTCAATACATCTAAAATAACAGACTTTCCTTTGTTCCTAAGGCTTTGTCCAAGAATGGAAATATATTCTATCTGAATTTACCAAAACATCTTTTTAAGGTAATTATTTTATACGCTTGTCAAGGTACATGTATAGTTCATTTTATTTTCAACTTAAAAAAAAAAAATTTTTTTGAAGAAAAACAAAAAGCAAATGATAATCTTAAAAAATAATATCATTGCGTGTTAATTTGGACAATGATTAAACTAGAACCGTCAGATCACTTTAACAGGAAAAGACGGCATAAATTCTCTTTAGCATTCCGAAATCACGTGACTCCACTTTAAAAAAATCCAAAGTAGGGGTATTTAAGTCATTCAAGTTTTTCGGCCAAACAAAAGGTCAAATCAATCCAGAAACAAATAATAAGACAAAGAGAAAAAGAGCCAATCCTATTGGTTGGTTACCAACCAAACGACGATCTCAATAAAACGACGCCGGTTTTGTCTTCTCCTCCTTGCTCTTATCAAATATTTCCTGGGAATTATTACCTCCCCTGCCCCAAAAGTTCCTCTCCTCCTCCCTTTACTGTTGCAGAACCACTCTACTAATCGCCGATAACTAAAAACGCTTTCTTTTTTGTTAACCGACTCTTTCAACTCAGTGACTCATCTTAAAAATCTGCGGCCGGGTGTTGAGGTTCAGCTCGGTGATGTGGTCGTGAGTTCTTTTCTGTGGGTGTAGAACAGGAAACTGAAAAAAGAGAAAATGGATCGGGCAGGCATAACGGTCGGACCCGCTATGGATATGCCGATCATGCACGAAAGTGACCGTTACGATTTCGTAAGAGATATCGGGTCGGGTAATTTCGGAGTCGCCCGGCTTATGAGAGATAGGGTTACCAAGGAGCTCGTAGCTGTCAAATACATCGAGAGAGGCGATAAGGTTAGTTCTGTAAATTTATAAACAGCGATGTCCTTTTTTCTTGTTTGGGATATTCACTTTTCCTAAATTGTGGGTATTTATTGTATTAATTTTGTGAAATTTGGAAATGTTTTATCTGATGTTTGGTTGCTAGTATAATATTATTCCAAACAAAGGCCGACTTTTGTGTTTTCTCATATCTCAACTACTTGACTAATTTTTTTTTTTTTAAATTTTAAATTTTAATATGCGGATTAAAATTTCTTGTTACCTTTTGTTATGCAGATAGATGAAAATGTGCAAAGAGAAATTATTAATCATAAGTCATTGAGGCATCCAAATATTGTTAGATTTAAAGAGGTGAGGTTAATACTTACTCATGTATGTATGCGTGTCTGTGTGTATGAATGTTAAATTAAGTACTATGTTTTTGGTACAAAGGAGGCTGTAGCGGAAAAGGTTTGTAGGTGTTGATATTTGAACTCTAAATTTACCGGATGCGACCTTTTATGGATGATTGCATGAACCCACTTAGTTAAGCCTTGCGTTCAAATTATGTAATGTTTTAATGAACTAATTATGGAAGATGTTACTCTAGGTTATTTTGACACCTACTCATCTTGCCATTGTAATGGAGTATGCATCGGGGGGAGAGCTTTTCGAGCGAATTTCTGCTGCTGCTGCTGGTCGATTCAATGAGGATGAGGTTGATTGTCCTATTTTACATTAATTTAAAATCTTATTTTGTGGTTTTGTTTTATTTTTATATTTATGATTTTGGATTTTGGTGCAGGCTCGATTCTTCTTTCAACAACTTATATCTGGTGTTAGTTATTGCCATGCAATGGTAGTTATAATTTATCAGCTTACTTTTGAAATTTTATTATGTGCAACAGGATAAATTGTTTTGCTCATTAATATGATTTATTTTTCTGAATGAAGCAAGTGTGCCACCGTGATTTG
This sequence comes from Durio zibethinus, assembly GCF_002303985.1. The sequence continues at coordinate 21,242,743 of NW_019167860.1, forward strand.
AAGTTGGAAAACACTTTGTTGGATGGAAGTCCAGCTCCTCGGCTTAAGATATGTGATTTTGGGTACTCCAAGGTATAAATCACCGGAACCTTTGTTGTTATCCTATCATTTGATGAGGTTAATGGTTCTACTTTCTATAATGTGAAACATTTAGAATTATGTTACTCATTGAGGTTGTCTTTACTTAATTTAGATTGGATTATGATAATTATTATTATTTTTTTAAATTTCTCGTGCTCATTTTTCTTCTGTCCTGGAATTGGCTTCCATTATATTGGTACATTTGGGTGAAGTAGCATGCAATATGATTGGTTTTTGGTTAAGAAATTTCTTCTTTTGATTTTTTAATATTTTTATGGTTATCTAAGATCATTATCTTGTTTACATGTTTGATTGTGGTCATCCTTCTCAGTCTTCAGTGCTTCATTCGCAACCAAAATCCACTGTTGGAACTCCTGCATATATTGCTCCTGAGGTACTCCTAAGGCAAGAATATGATGGCAAGGTATATTTACAATACAGTTCAAATTAGTTTAGAATGTCAGTTTACAATTACTTGCAATCCCTTGTTAAGAGTTAAGAGTTAGATGTTCTAGGGGATGGTCACTGCATTCTAGTTGTTTGTTTGGGTGAAATGATCAAGTTGATGGTTTTCACAACTTGATTTAAAACTTCAGTTTACTATTCATAGCCTTTGAGATGACAGTTGCAAAAAATGCTGGTTAGAAATGATCCTCTGCTGCCTAGTCAGTCCTTTAACTAGGAAGGCATGGAATGGTGAATCATTGTTCTACTTATGCATAATGCGAGGATTTGTTGCATGGATCTGGTTTAGTCTTCTGGAATGATTGGTTGTTCCTTTAAGCTCTTATTAGTTAATTGTTGATGGCTAGGTTTGGGTTACTTACACCTTTTTGACTATAGGAGATTGTTAGGGACTGCATTAGCATGCCAATTTACATATTTATTTAATATGGTCAGCTGCAACTAGAGTGTGAAGCCCATATGAGTAGTTTATTTCTTGATGAATTGGAACTGGTCTTTTGGCTGCACTTTGCTTTGCACTTCTTGATTATTTCTTATGTCGTATGGGCCATCTTAAGACAAGGCAAATAGTTGCAAATTTTGACAAGATCTTGAACGGTAGATAATTTGTTGATATTCAGAGGCACATGAAAGAACACCAGAGAGAGTTAGTAACTTAATATCTGCCAACTTTCTTTGATGCTCTTATGTCCAAGTGAATTGAACTTTTGTGCATGTTGATGTTAGAATATGGAAATTAGTAAAAATGAGTTAATGACTTTGTTTTGTGATATCAGATTGCGGATGTATGGTCATGTGGGGTTACCTTGTATGTAATGCTAGTTGGGGCATATCCTTTTGAGGATCCTGATGAGCCAAGAGACTTTCGGAAGACAATACAAGTATGTCAATGGATCTTGTTATTGCATTAGTCTCATTTTTTCCCAAATAAATCTATTGTTCATGTCTTTTATTGGTTCATGCAGAGAATTCTGAGTGTCCAGTACTCCATTCCTGATTTTGTCCAAATATCTCCTGAGTGTCAACATCTGATTTCAAGGATTTTTGTTGCAGATCCTATAGCCGTGAGTAATTTCTGCTTACTGCCAATTTAAAATTTTCCTTGATTTTTCAAAGCTAACTTCTTATTTTGGGACATGAACATCCGAGGAAGGAAAGAGAGAAACTTACATGACAGAGGGAGTGTCCTTTTTGCTTTTTGTGGTAACTTTTGGCAACTACCATTATCCCAAAGTGATTAAGCCTTCTGATAATGGATTCTTTTGTGTGACAGAGAATCACAATTCCAGAAATTAGAAATCATGAGTGGTTCTTAAAGAATCTCCCTGTTGAACTAATGGATGAAAACACAATGGATAACCACTTTGAGGAGCCTGATCAACCAATGCAGAGCACAGACACAATCATGCAGATAATTGCTGAGGCCACCATTCCAGCTGCTGGGGCTTATGGCTTAAACCATTACATGCCAGATTTCCTTGATGATGAGGACATGGATGACCTGGATTCCGAATCTGAGCTTGATGTTGATAGCAGTGGTGAGATAGTCGATGCAATGTAATATGAAGAAGACAGCTTCTCCGCAATGATGCAGTTGTTTTGCACATATCAACATGTGAAGAACTAGCTCCAGAGAATTTATGCTAGACTGCCAGGTAAAGTATCAGAGACAAAAACTGTAGTGACATGCACGATGCTGGTCTCAAAACTGTCATGGTCCATTGTGTCCATTATGTTAATAGCATTAAGCTTTTCACAAATCTGTGGAAGAAATTGATATTTAATACTACTTTACAAGGGAAAGATCACTGGAAAAAGATTCTATATCGGATGATCATCTCCCCAACTTCCACATCCTCTCCTTCCCCTTGAACTCTCACTTGTATTTTGACAATGGTCGTGTACTTTTTGCTTGTTTCTGTTTTTTTTGCAGTTGAATATAAATATATGTCTACTTTGTGTAATACTTACCCTTTAAGTTTTAACATAGAATAGAAGATTTGGCATGTTAACCTACAATTGGGCCTCCATCTCTGTATAAAATTCTTGATTTTCAAATTTCTCATTAACCACAACCGCATTATTCAGCAAAATTTTCTTCATAAATCAATTACACAACCAAAAACGCTTAAAAGAAGCATTTCATATCCTTAATCAAATCTAAAAACCTCCAGCTTTTAGTTACTAAACCCTCATGTTTGTTAGATGCCCGGAAATTGTTTGATGAAATGAGTGAACAGGATTTGTGTTCTTGGAATACTTTGAAATCTGGATATGCTAAAATGGGAATGGTTAAAGAAGTGAAGAAGTTGTTTGATGAAATGACCGGTAATTTTTCGTGAAACGCAATGATTTTGGGTTATGTTCAATTTTTATAAGCCAAGCTTGATAGCTTTTCACAATGAAAGAAATGAGCTTGCTCTCGAAGTTGAATAAGTTTACCGTGTTTAGCGCATTAGCTGCTTATGCTGCCGTGTGGTGTTTAATTATGGGGAAGGAGATTCATGGTCACGTAACCCGAGCTAGGTTGGACTGGGATGACGTTGTTTGGAGTGCTTTAATGGATATGCATGGGAAATGTGGGAGCATAGCGGAAGCAAGGTCAGTTTTTGACAAGATGGTGGATAGAGATATTGTTGCCTGAACTGCAATGATTGATAGGTATTTTAAGGATGGGAGGTGGGAAGAAGGGTTTCAATTGTTTTAGTAGTTGATGAAATCGGGGATAAGACCTAATGAGTTTACATTTGGTGGGATTTTAAATGCGTGTGCTGATAATGCTGCTGAGGAAATAGGTAAGCAGGTTGATGGATACATGACAAGGATTGGTTTCAATCCTTTTTCTTTTGCTGCTAGTGCTCTTGTTCATATGTACTCCAAGTGTGGAAATGTTGAGAATGCAAAAGGGTGTTTAATGGAATATCTAGGGCTGATTTAGTTTTGTGGACTTCTTTGATCAATGGTTATGGGCAGAATGGTCAGCCTGATGAGTCTTTGGAGTACTTTTGAGTTGTTACTTAAATCAAGTACCGAACCTGATGACATTACTTTTGTTGGGGTTCTTTCTGCTTGCGCACATGCTGGATTGGTTGATAAAGGGCTAGAATATTTCCAATCAATAAAGGACAGACATGGATAAACCCATACTTCTGATCATTATGCTTGTATAATTGATTTATTGGCCCGATTTCAGTAAGCTGAGAATATCATTAATAAGATGCCCATGAAACCAGATAAAGTTTTGTGGGCTTCCTTATTTGGGGTTGTAGAATTCGTGGAAACCATGAACTGGCGGAAAGAGCAGCTGAAGCATTCCTTGAGATAGAACCTGAAAATCCAGCGACCTATGTTACTGTGGCGAACACATGCCACTGCTGGTAGGTGGGATGAAGTAGCAAAAATCAGTAAGTCAATGGATGACAGAGGAGTGGTAAAGCAACCAGGTTTGAGCTAGATTGAAATCAAGAGAGAGCTACATGTGTTCTTAGTGGGAGATACTTCTCACCCAAAATCCAGGGAAACACGAGTTCTTGGGTAAGCTTTCAAAGAAAATGAGGGAAGAAGCGTATGTCCCCGACACTAATTTTGTGCTGCAAGATGTGGAGGAGCAGAAGGAGCAAAACCTCTCATACCACGGTGAGAAGTTAGCAGTTGCATTTGGAATTATTGCTAATGCTCCAGGAACACCAATCAAGGTTTTCAAGAATTTGAGGACATAGATTGCCATAACTCCATTAAATATATCTCAAAGTTTGCTAACAGAAAAATAACTGTAAGGGATTCAAACCGATTTCATTGCTTTGAGGACGGAAACTGTTCTTATAGAGACTATTGGTGATTTAGACAAAAACTTCATCAGTACTTTCACCAGGCACTGCTGTGTTTCAATGCAATTATTGACTGTGGAAAATCCATTTAAAATACAAATAGAATAGAGAATACTGACTATGGGGCATATTGAAGCAGATCAGGAATTCCAGCTTCAAGAATACAAGGTATGTTTACTGAATACCTTGTTTCATCAAGTGTATATACGTTCTAACGATAAATTTTGTGGTTTCTTGACAATGGTTATATTTGACTGAGGGAACTCAATTAAAAGCTATCTTTTGATCTTTTCTTGGTACTCAGAACTGGTACAAGTCATTTGCTCTACTTGGCTGTCTTGTTGACAGAGCTGTTATTGGGTTGAGCAGTTGAATTGAATCTTCTAAATGTTCAAGTTCAATCTAACTAGTACTTCTCAAGAGGACAATGATCTTTGTCCTCTCTTCATGCATTTCCAAATTCTGAAGATTCCATCCCAGCTGTTATGTTGAAATGGATTTTGAGGTACCTCCTGTCACCACCTCCTTGTCTGTTTCTTGATTATCTTATGGAACCGAAGTTGTCCGTACTACCAAATTTTAGTGCGCCATTGTAGTTTCCATAATTTGCTGGAATGACAAGGAGATATTTACCTGAGAGATCCCCTGAAGAGAATGAGGCAGTTTTAGAGTTTCCCTCATATGCCGATGCCTCTGCCATAGTTCTGTGAAAGGGACCTCAGCAAAGTTATGAAATAGCTATGTTGCATGGTTCAGCTGCACAAGGAAATTACCCCATCATCTTTGAATATGCCTCCAGTCCTTGATGCAGTTGCTTTATTTCCATAACTACGGATAGGAGTGAGTTCCCATCGTTCATAGATGGACTTGAGAATGTTGACTGTGTCATGTTCTTGTGGAAAAACCCAATATAGCTCTCTGGTTGAAGTTGCAAGAGCATTGTTCCTAACACCAGCTGCCATTGCTACATCACCATAGCAAATTTCCTATAAATATGATGAGCAAGTTAAAAGCTTTTGGCTGGAAAACTCTGATTCTTCACTTCATATACTTTATAGGGAGGGTAGCAATATAGGTATTTTTTGAAGATGGAAATAACATCTCTCTAGTGACCTAGTTTATTATTTGTTAGATCTGTGATGTCTTCCTTTCCATTTGATAATTTATACTTAACACCTGTAAAAGAAATCAAGGTTTTGTACATCCTCTTTTATTTTTGGTCCCCTTAAATTTCATAACAATTACTTTGGTGATGATTCCTGTTGCTTCATTTCCTAAATTAATTTGTACCCTTTTAAATTTAATAACAGAATAAGCAAATTCCATAACACTCTCCTCTTGCGGACTTATTTCATCTAATTTGAGCTGATCATCATGCATGAAGGCTAAGAAAAATTAAGAAGAAAAATTGCAGATAGCTATACCATCCCTAATTGAAAATCAAGATGGTCACTACTCAACTTTCTTCTCTTTTTCTTGTTTGAAAATTTTTTTCTTCATCTTCCTCATCATTTTCTCTTCAAACATCTCATAAATCCTTCTAAATTGAGCTTTCACCCTCTCTCCACACCTCTTTATTTGGTCCCCATACTTCACATATATCACAGGTACAGTCATCACCATCTTAGTACCTGCAAGAAACCAAAACAGAAAATTAAAAAAACAAAAAAGAACAATATTTCATTTGAAAGAGAAAGATATGCATCAATGGAGAGAAAGTAGTTTGATTATATTACCTATGTAAAGAAGTGTTAGCAAATCAAAGAAGCTTCCAACATTGGAAAGTAACAACAGCCCAGCAACTGTTCTTGCAAATGCAAACCAGTCCTCCTCAACAGTCACATGAAACATCCATCTCAACACTTATTCAATAACTTTTTCACATGTGTTTGTAATCTCGAAGGCAGTGTGTTCCTAGATTTCCAAATCCGACAAGTTTGGTGGCTCTCTAACGCCACAAGGCCAAAAAAAAAATAATAATAAAAAAATAAATAATGTTTTTTCTTTTCTTTTTCAATATTAAAAGAAGGGATAATTCAGAACTTACTTTCTAAGAAGCCTCAGTACATTTCCCCAAAGGAAGAGTGAAGCAACAATGAAGATAGCAAACCATGAAGCAACAGTGACGAAGTTGAACTGATAAACTTCTAGCAATACCCATGTTGCTATTGAAATGAGAAGAACAGTTGCGCTCACCTTCATTCTTCTCCATAGAATTATATCTCTGAAAGTATCTGCCCCAAATAAAACAAGATACATATATCAAGAAAAACTTTTCACTTTGAGAACATTTGTAATTAGAGAGCTTGTGTTGCTCTGAAGGATTTAGAGCAGAGAAAGAACAAAAAAACAGAAGAAACTAATCTGTCACTTGAAGTAAATTGGCTCTGCAGATCATGACTTCCATTCATTTAATATATAGGCTTTAACATACAAAGTTTGTTTTAACTACTACAAGAGTTGTTTGCCTACAGTATGATCAAACCATGCACAGATCCATCATGTTAACCTAAACTGATCAGGGATGAACAGAACTTATTACAAAAAGTGCCAGTAGAAATGCATACCTAGTTGCTTCAACCACTAACACACAACACTCTCCTTGGCATTTCTGCTGGACAACACCAACAAGACATTTCCTCAATGTTTCAAACCTTCCTTGGTGAGGCTTTGTCAGAATATCTGCAATTTGATCTCGATGCAATGCACCAGTTTCACTTCATTCTCAACTTCAACTTCTCTAATAAAGTGATACTTGATCTTACTATGCTTAGTTCTTCCATGAAATACAGGGTTCTTAACCATTGCAACTGCTGACTGATTATCACAAAAAAATTCTGTTGGATCATCTTGCTTTTGACTCAAATCCATCAGAATTTTTCTTAATCAAATTGCTTGATTAACAGCAGCTGCAGCAGCTATATACTCTGCTTCTGCTGTTGATTGAGCCACAGTTTCTTGTTTCTTTGAATTCCAGCTGAACACATTTAATCCAATGAAAAACACATAACCTGAAGTGCTTTTCATGTCTTCATCAGAGCCAGCCCAGTCACTGTATGTGAATCCAACCAATCTTGAACTTTCATTCTTCTTGAACCAAATTCCAAGTTCACTAGTTTTTTTGACATATCTCAATACTCTTTTTGCAGCCTTAAAATGTAACTCACTAGAATTTTGCATGAACCTAGAGAGTAAATTTGCAGCATACATGATGTTTGGCCTTGTTGCTGTCAAATACAATAAACAACCAACCAAGCTTCTATAAATAGAACCATCAACTTTGTTAGCTCCATCTTCCTTAATAAGTTTCTCATTTTGAGCCAAAGGAGTGTTGACTTGTTTGCAATTTTCCATCCTAAACTTATTCAAGATTTCATTTGCATATTTTCTTTGACAAATGAAGATTCCTTGCTGATCTTGATGAATCTCTATTCCAAGAAAGTAAGACATTTCTCTCATATCTGTCATCTTAAAAATTTCTTGCATTTGGACCTTAAAATCTTTCACAAGAGCAGATTTCTACCTGTCACCAAAAGATCATCAACATACAAAGAAATAATCAATAGATCATTACTGTTAAAAACTTTAATGTACAATGTTGCTTCACTGAGGCTTTTCTTGAATCCTAACTTCAGTAAATGATCATCAATTCTGGAATTCCACACTATTGGAGCTTGTTTTAATCCATACAAAGCCTTCTTGAGTAGATAGACTTTACCTTCATGTCCCTTGGCAATAAAACCATCAGGTTGTTCAATGTAAATCTCCTCCTCAAGATAACCATTCAAGAAGGCAGATTTGACATCAAGTTGGTATATTTTCCAACTTTGCTGAGTTGCTAAGGCTAATAGCAGCCTTATGGTGTCCAACCTTGCAACTGGAGCAAATGTCTCTGAAAAATCAACACCAAGCTGCTGGGAATAGCCTTTAGCTACCAATCTAGCTTTAAGTTTGTTGATGGAACCATCAGCATTCAACTTTGTTCTGAAAATCCATTTAACACCAATGATGTTTTTGTTGCTTGGTCTGTCAACCAGCATCCATGTTTGATTTTTCTCAATCATTTGAATCTCCTCCTTCATAGCATTCCTCCACTCTAAAAATTTGACAACTTTTTCAAAGCTTACAGGTTCAAGAATGGCAACATTTGATCTTTGATAAATATCTGTGAGTGGTCTGATTCCTCTCACTGGTTCATGATCAATGATTTCATTTTCAAACATATAATCTTCTTGATCTTGGAAGCTTATCATGTCTGCAGCAGTTTGCTTGACTGATTCTCCCTTTGACTTTTTCCAATTCCAGGCAGCTTGCTCATTAAATCTCACATTTCTATTTACAATCATCTTGCCTGTAAGTGGATTGTAAGTCCTATAGCCTTTGGTGATGTTGCTATAGCCCAAAAAAATATATTTTTACTTTTTGATCAAGCTTGTCCCTTTTGATATCAGGAACAAACACATAACAGATGCTGCCAAAAACTCTAAGGTGGTGCACTGATGGTTTGCTTCCATACCAGGCTTCGAAAGGAGTGTTTTCCTTCAAAGCTTTTGTGGGCAGCCTGTTGAGCAAGTAGACAGAGGTATTGACTGCCTCTACCCAAATTTCTTTGGAAGATTCTTTTCAAACAACATGCATCTTGTCATCTCCATGATTATTCTATTCTTCCTTTCACTGAATCCATTTTGTTGTGGAGTGTAAGTTGCTGTCAGTTGGTGTTCAATTCCTGCAACTTCACAAAACTCATTAAATCTGTCAGATGTGTATTCAATACCATTGTCTGACCTTATCATCTTGATTTTACAGCCACTTTGATTCTCAATCCAAGCCTTGAACTTCCAAAATACATTTGCAACTTCAGACTTTTGTTTCATGAAGTAAATCCAACACATTCTGGTAAAATCATCTATAAAAGCAATGAAATATCTATTGCCATTCAAGGACAAGGTTCTCATAGGACCACAAACATCAGTATGAACAAGTTATAGTTTTTCAGTTGCCCTCCATGCTTTGTTAATTGTAAATGGCAACTTACTTTATTTTTCTAGCTGACAGACTTCACACACTCCAACATTGACTTCAACAGTAGGCATGTTTAATACAATATCATTTTTATGTATGAAATTCAATGCATTGTAGTTGAAATGTCCCATCTTTTTATGCCATAAAGAAGATTCATCATGTGAAGTAACATATGCAGAGGAGTTTACTTCATGTCAATTCAAGGAAAAACATATTCCTTTCATATTAACAGTAAAGAGTTTATGGCCAGTGGGATCATGAATTGTGCATGCCTTGTCTTTGAAAACTAAAGAGTAGTTATTTTCTAGCAATTGTCCTACACTTAATTGGTTTTGATCTATTTTAGGCACAAATAACACATCTGAAATGAGTTTGGTACCTGTTGGTGTCTCAACTGTCACTACTCTTTTTTTTTTTACTTCTATGAAATCACCATTACCTATTCTGACTTTAGAGGTACAGGTCTTGTCTAGTTCTTTGAACATGTTGATATCAGATGCCATATGGTATGTACAGCCACTGTCAATGAACCATGCACTTAAGGAGGTTCTGGTTCCATAGCAAGTCACAACAAAAACTTGCTCTTCTAGCTGTTGTTGTTTGTCAGCAACTCTGGCTTGTTGATCTGGCTGCTGCTGTTTTTTATTTTTACATACCTTCTCTATGTGACCAAGCTGCTTACAGTACCTACATTGTATGTCAGGTCTGTACCAGTAATATTTCTCCAAGTGAGTGATCTTTTTACAGTGAGAGCAAGGTGGGAACTTTCCTTTCTTTTCACTGTTTCTAGAACTTTTTTTTCTTTGATCTCTTTATTTTTTGCCTTTGCTTTCTGTTTGCATCTTGCCTTTCTCTTTGGCTGTAAAAGCACTTTCTATTGAATCCTCTTGTCTGATAGCCCTTCTTTGCTCTTAAGCTTGTAAAGCATTGAACAATTCTGCTGGAGTTATTTTGGTCAGGTCCTTGGAGTCTTCAAGGGATGAGATTTTTTACTCAAACCTCTCTGGTAAGCTGACAAGAACCTTCTCTACAATTTTTTTGTCTGACAGCTCCTCACCAAGTAATCTAATCTTGTTTACTATCTTCATGAGTCTGTCATTGTACTGCTTTAAATTTTCAGACTCCTTCATCTTTAAGACTTCAAACTCTCTTCTAAGATTCAACACTTGCATTTGTCTTGTCTTGTCACTGCCTTGAAGCTCTTCCATAAGCACATCCCAAGCTTGTTTTGCAGTTTCACAAGTCATGATTCTAATGAATATGTCATCAAAAACTGAAGACTCTATACAGCTTTTAGCCTTGTACCTCTTTGCTTTTTCTTCACTATAATTTTTCATTTGAGTTACTGTTGGATTTGCAGGAAGTTGTGGTGGTTCCTTCTCATTTTCCACCACTTCCCACAAATCAAAAAGCACTCAAATAAGTCTTCATTTTGACAGCCCATATCTGGTAGTTCACACCAGAGAAAATAGGAGGTGGAGGTATGGAGCAATTGCTTGAGGCCATTTAAGGTTGACAAAAGCTGGTTGGTAAATGTTTGATGGCTTTTCACTCTATTTTTTTGGAACTCACAGGTCCTCTAAGACCTTAAAGAATGCCTGATACCTTGTAAGGATTTGAGAGCCGCGGAAATCAAAATCACAAGGCAAGACCCAATTGAAGTTGAATTGGGCTTGATGAGTATAAGCTTCATTTAATTAATATATAGGCTTCATACAAATTTGCTAACTGATCAAGAAGTTGTTTGTTCTAGATACCATGCACAAATCTCATTCGCTATCATTATCAGATGGAGAACTATGAGACAAAAGGTCATAGATGCCATAACTAATTGCTTCACCTACGACACTAACATGCTCTTGCGGTACTTGAACTTACTCATTAATCGATGAAGATCGTGGTGTGACAGACATGCTTATGATTGAAACCTGAAACTAAAATTTTTTGAAACAAAAGTTTTTGGGGGCCATTTTTTTTTTCTGTTTCTTTAATGGTTAGAATTTTCAAGTAATTAATTGTTTATTTGTTGAGAACAAAGTGAAGAACAAAGAGTAGTTTGTTCTACACGTGCAGAATAATAGAGAGACGTGGAAGCCATGCAGCTCTCTAGGCAGCTTCAGTTTCAGCTTCGGCTGAGTTTCCTCTAATGCTTTTACAGCACACAACGTCAATTTCTTCCTTCTATACTTTCTGATAGGAACAAACAATAGCACACAGTTTTCACTTTTCAATGAAATCTTTTTGTATTCTGACAAGGAAAATCTGGTTTTGAATTAGAAAGGGAATCAATTAAGGCTGCAAGGCCTTAGGGCCAGGTCTTGTAGCATCCACGGCATCTGCTCTACCTAGTCGGTAGCAGCCAAGCCCCTTCAAAGACATGACTGATCCAGTGAAAATACAATATATATTTGAGCTTTTCTTTTCTCTACATAGCAAGAAAGAAGGAAACGAACTAAAGCAGAAACAATAAGTTTTGATTTAATTAGCTATTAACTCCTTCTTCCCATATATTGTTTTAGTTTAACTTTACTCAAAATTTAAGAAATTTTATATGAAATTTTGACTTTTATATATTGGCTATAAAATTTTTTAAAATTACTTTTATTTTTTTACAAAAAATGGCTACAATGGAGAATTGGGAAAGGGATGTAATGTTGAGTTTTGAATATTATTCGGCTGTTGTTAAATAAGGAATATTCTGAGGGGTTTGATGGTGTTTTTTGCAGCTGCATTTCGATTGTTAAGTTATTTGTTGGAGTTACGGGGAATGGAGCATTTGTGGAATCATTGAATCTGGTGACTCGGTAGTCAGTCAAGACTTCAATAATGCTTGTTGAAAAGGATCTAAGAACTAAACCTTATAAATTCCATTGAAGGTAAAAATTTTCTTTTATTTGGAATCATAATTGTTGTTCAATAATCTGTAAATCTGGTTGGATTAAAATCAAATTAAAAGCAGATTATGAATTGAAATTTTAGAGAGTTTGAGAAATCGTGTTTCAAAGTCGTCCTTTAATCAAGTGAATTTATTGTTAGACGACATCAAGTGGATAGTACACAAACCTATATTGTTAAAAAAAAAAAAAATCATCCTTGAACTTGACTCTCTAGTTGAAATGTTTAAAGGAGAGTGGCTGTATCCCGTAAAAAAAGGTTAGAGATAGGATATAAGCTCTGTACTTCGTTAGATTGTGACCTCAAAATAGTTTACTGTCCAGCGAATCTGAAATCAGGTAAGTTTGTCTTTCAGGCAAGGGGTGATATATTCTGATAACGAAATTCTGCCAGGTTTTGTAGTTTACCGACAAGTCTCGGTTTGTTTATGTTCAGCGGCAGTCAGGGTAAGAAAGGATATAGGAAAAGCAGTTATGCTCATTTGGTTTTTGGAGTTTTTGGCTGTTTTGGGTGTGTCCCTGGTGAATGCTGAAGACCCATATTTGTATTACACTTGGACTGTTACTTAAGGCACTCTTTCTATTCTTGGAGTTCCCCAGCTGGTTGGTATGATGTGAAGTTGTTTTTTTGGAATGTTGAAAGTAATGTGCTTTGATGTGGATGTGATCTGGGGTTCCTAAAAAAGTTTTGATTTTTGTTGTTTTTGGAAGGTTATCCTTATCAATGATCAATTTCCTGGACCAAAACTTGAAGTGGTGACTAATAACAACATTATCTTGAATCTCATTAACAAGCTTGACCAGCCTTTCTTGTTGATATGGTGGGTCTTTCTCTCTCTCTCTCTCATTGGTTCTTCTGATTTTACACTTTGTTCTTTGCTTTGAAACCCTGAGTTCCTGGGTCTCTTGCAGCTTTTCCTACTTATGGATCTTGGAAATGATGGAAAAATCTATTTTCTTTTTCTATAAATTTACTTCATTTAACTTTTGTTTGTTAAGGGTACTCTGAGCAGAGGCGAGCAGCTGGATGAGTTGGAAGGTGAGTTCGAAATAATCTAAACTTGCAGTAAAGAAAGCACGATAAAAGGGCATCGGAGTTTGATTTTCGAAACGCACTCCAGTATTTAAATTAGCAAAGTATAGGAAGTTGGAGTTAATGAGAAAGAAGATAAGAGTGTTAAGCAAGCTCAAAGATGAAGAGTTTATAAAGTATACCTGGATTTCTTTTTGTTTTATATATAAGACATGAGACGGTGACATATAGTGAGTAAGCGATAGTTGATGGGAAACTTATATGAAACTCGAGTAATGTGCATGTGGATTGGAATGGACTGTGCAAGTTGAATTATTGTAAGATGAACTGATGGGATGTTAGTGGGGGTGTCAGACGAGCTGTCTTCATATAGACGATAAGCTCTAGGTTGGCAAAAGGCGAATTGTATGATGGCGAGGAATCTGGTCGTCATTCCTCTTGATAGTAACGTAACCATCAAGAATGCACTGACTTGATGAGTATGAAGATTGACTAGGCAATTATACATGACACATGTATCTTATTGAAAGATGAAACTTCTAAAGCAGGAATCCGTTTGTATTTGAAAGACATTTTGCCTTTATCAATAATATAGATTTTTAGAAGAATGTTGTCAGGGAAATGAAAAAAGGGTAGAAGAAAACATGCCTAAATTAGGGCAATTAGTTGCATTAGTATTTATTTAATAGAGGTTTTCTTTTTCTTTTTTTGAATTTCAATTATTGAGGAATTTGACCTTCTGAACTGTTTTGAATCTCTTCTTTAGCCCTAGCTTTAGACGCAAATTTAGTTGATTATCATTATTAGACCGAGTTGATCTAACCCTTCCCCAGATCTCACAAACAGCGATAGTTTTACATACCAGACTGTTTTTTATTATTATTATTATATCATCACTTCATTCTTCTATCTAGATTCATGACATTGTCAAATGATAATGAGGGCCTGTTTTAATCACAACAGGAATGACATCAAGCAAATTAAGGAAGAACTTATGGCAGGATGGAGTGTTGGGAACCAATTCAAACTATACCTACAAGTTCCAGGCCAAGGATCAGATTGGGTCCTACACATATTTCCCATCAACTCTAATGCATAGAGCTGCTGGAAGATTTGGATCACTTAATATATACCATAGAAGTGTGATCCAATCCCTTAAGGCAAACCCTGATGGAGATTTCACTTTACTTATTGGTGACTGGTACAAGACCAGCATAAGGTTAGTTTTTCATAGTTTTTCTTTTTGCCCCCAAAAGGTTAAGATTTTCTTTTCAATTGCAAAGTATCTTCCTCTTCCCCACTCCTGACATTGTTCTTCAATCAGAGACAATAAGTTCGATAACTTTTATAAAGGCATGCTAGTTATTAACTGTGCATTATCATTCTTACAATGCCAAAGCTATGTTTTAGGATATAAGAATTTCAGTTCAGATCTGTCAACCCGAACAGTTCCAACGGTTGAGCTTCTGAGTTTTGAGCCAATTCTATTTGGAATTCTGTTCCTATTCGCCCTTCAAAAAACATTACATAATACATACATCTAAATGAGCTGCTACTGCATTCTAGCCAGTTAAAACTTGTTTCTTGTTTTTGATCCCCTTTACCAACATTGCTAAGAAACAAATCGGTTGTTGTTCATTTTCATTCTGGTAAATGTGCTTCATTTTGTAATTCAGATTATATTGGAGATTAGACAAAAAATTGAAAACCAACTAGAGGGTTAACTGCGTCTCTATAGTTTCTGCTGCTCCTAGTTGTCTTACTGTGCATTGTTGGTGGGCATATTGTTTATTCATGGATGGTAAACATATGTGAATACCAACAAGTTTATATGTTTACAAAGATGCTAAAAAAGTTTAAGCTCTAAATCTGCATTTTTCTTGGAAGGGGTGTTTCTATGAATGTTTTACCTTCTTGCCATGCACCAACTGGTTTCTTGCCATGTGTACTTCACTCATCATATATTGTTTCCTATTTTGCAGACATTGCAGCAATCTTTGGACTCAGGAAAATCTCTGCCCTTTCCTGATGAAGTCCTTATAAATGGCCAGACTCAAACTACGTTTAGTGGAGAACAAGGTCATCATTAAATTTAATTCGTATTACCAATCAAGTTTCATCGCTTAATTCATAGCAATTTTATTAATTCATTCAACACAAATCAAAATTTGAAGTTTTCTCTTTTTTTTTTCTTTTTTTCTTTCCAAAAATGAATCATGCCTTTACCAAATAAGTTTTATTTGTGGTGTTTCAGGCAAAACTTACATGTTCAGGATCTCAAATGTTGGATTATCCACCTCACTGAACTTCAGGATTCAGGGTCATACGATGAAGCTAGTTGAGGTTGAAGGATCTCATGTGATTCAGAACTTACATGACTCTCTTGATGTAAATGTTGGCCAATCTGTAGCTGTCTTAGTGACCTTGAATCAGCCACCAAAGGACTACAACATTATCGCATCCACAAGATTTCCCAAGACTGTTCTCACTGCAACTGCAGCATTGCACCATGCAAACTCGCAAACCCCTGTTTCTGGACCCCTGTCAGCTGCTCCTGCATTCCAATTTCATTGGTCAATGAAGCAGGTGAGAACGTATAGGTACTAGTCAATGGAAGATCATATGACCTTTAATGATTAATGTACTACTTCATTCTAGAATTCAATTTAGAGTAAACGTATGATCTTATTTGATTCTTTTTCCTTCATTTTCTTGAACATGGAATCAAACGCAGCCAGGCCTAATCCTGAGGGTTCATTCCATTATGGGAAGACAACACCAACTACGACAATAGTTTTGGCGAACTCAGCATCTTTAACAAATGGAAAGCTGCGTTATGCGGGGAATGGTGTCTCCTATGTTTTCAAATTTTGGTTGAAAACAAAACTTCAGCTCATAATATACCATGCATTTTGTCGGCATAACAAATACCGTACAACTTAATCAAACCAATGGCAATCATTATGTCCTTTTCCTCTTCTAACTCACTGACCATGTATGTGCAAAATCCAGTCAGTTTTCATCCATATCTACTTAATTGCAACTGGTACTTTAGTATCTAATTAATGTTTAAAAAAAAAAATTGAAGATAGTATTGCATATTTCAGTTCATTCTTTTAGGCCAGCTCTATATATAATATAATCTTTTCCTGCTAATGATGCCTGTATTTTTTTGGCAGGTACGTGTATGCAAATTCTTGGGCTGCCATATTGGTATTGGTATCCTTGGTGGGGTCTCAGAATGGGGAAGGCAGTATCTTAGGCAAAAATTTCACCTCAGAGTCTGGAATCCTGTTCGAAGTCTTACTAACGAATTTGACATTAAATGAGATCAGTATTAGCTCCAAGGGCTTGAAATGACCACTTTAAATGTAAGTTTTGATCTTACAAATTATCATAAAATTTCTTATATGATTTAATCATAATCATAAAGTTTTCAACTTATTACAATAAATGGATACATTTTATTTTAAATTTTTTTATATGATTTCTTATATCATCTGTGAGGATATATACAGTTTCACTTTCTAGCTTGTGCAAATCAATTTGGCTCATGCCCCATTGATATCCTTCCTGTTTCATTACCCATATGATTCTTGAAAAACAAGTTTCATTGATCAGCCAATAGCCAACTCATCCAACTGATATAATATGCTGCGTGAACATGCACCAAATTTGAAGTACTCAAATTTCAATTGATCCTGCCGCAACCTTAGAGCGCATTGTTTTCCATCCATGAATGATAAAGCTAGAGAGAACCAAAGTTTGGTTTGAATGATGATGAAAATGACCAACAATCATCGTCAGATTGTGGCTTAAGTTAATTTGCACAAAGAGGGATCCACCTATATTGGTACACATCTTTGCCATAATCATTACAGCCATATTGGTGAAGTTTGCTTGAGAGATTACTGCATACGAAACTGAGGATCCATTGTATAGTTTTTTTTTTCAGAGAAAAGTTATTAACAAAATAAAAAGTTTAGGTGAAAGTAACGTCCAATCTCATAGGGTCGGAAACATAAACACCTATGAAATTTAAGGTTAATATCATCCATATAGAGTATCACAAGCTTTAATTTGAAGGTTTATGACGCCTAAAGTTTAGATGTCAAATTTCAGAGGCAAAAGCAATAAGCTCAAGCCATGTCCCCTTGCATGCGAAAAGTATAAAAATAGAACGAAATGTTAAAAAGTGAAAAAGGGTTTGAAATTTATTAAAAAAAAAAAGAACAGTGAAGAGGGAATAAAACTGAAGCCAGTTCCAGAGAAGCAGGCAAGGGACAGACACCAACTCTTTAACATAAGGCTGCCGGTGGAATCCTCCTATCAACTGCTAGAATCAAATTGCTGTTTACGGAAACTCTTCCCAAAGGCTGCTTGAAAACTTATTTCATCACTTTCTCATAACAAAACAATATAGAGAATCTTCCATTTTAATATGCAACCCACCAATTCATAACACACACACACACTCACCACCACCACCACCATCACCACCAGTCTCTTATAGTTTATGAAAATCAGGAAATGAAACCCTAAAAAGTTTTTGAGTTGATCAAAATAATAAAGTTGTACCCATGTGTCTGCTTATTCTCTTTTGATTAATTTGTATGCTGTGATTTTTTTAGTCTAAAAAACTATAAGAAAGCAACTTGTACTTCTCCATCCTGGTACACTTTCACATGTTAATTAATTAAACACACCTTAAAACACACTTAAAAGAAAGAAAGGAAAAAAATAATTGAAAAAAAAAAAAAAAAAAACCTGATGCTACCCCTACAGCCACATTCGTATATCAGAAGACAGACAACGAACAGAAGAAGCGGCAACATTAGCATATAAAAAGGTGAGATAAAATGAAAGGGAAGGGGAAAAAGGGTTCTTTAAGGATATGCACCATTAGTTGTTGGAAGATCAGACCATGATGATGAAAATACCGGATTCCAGTAACCCAATTCTCCTGCTGCCACTGGAGCTGACTCCAAAATGGATGAAGACGAAGATGAAGAAGAAGCCACATTGCTTAGAACTACTGCTGAGCTATCAGAGCAATAACTTGACGATGATTTGAGCCTTTGATACAGTTCTTGAATTCCTGTGTTTTGAACTTCTCTCACTAGGAACCCATTATTATTCTGTTGTTGCTGTTGAGCTTGGTGTTGATTGTTTTTCCAGAAAGGGTTGCAAAGTCCAAGAGAAGGAACCTGGCTGAGAGGATCCAAGCCTAGGGTTCGAGTATTTAGTGCACCAGCTGCAACTTCTTGCTCATTCATCACGTGTGATCCAAGCAAGCTAACCTCTTCCTTAATACTAACAGGATTACACAAAGTGTTAGGGTTATGGTTTTGGGTAGTTCTCAACAAGGCTAGAAGATGAGAACTCTGAGGTGAAGCCCACAGAATTGGACTAGATTGAAGCTCATGATCAAACCCATTTCCAAGGCCAGATCTTCCAATTTCAGATACTACTGTTTTCATCTTAGCAGCACTTGATTTTCCCAGAGATGTTGAAACACTAGTGTTTTTGTTTTTCCTGCATCCACCTCCAATAGGAACATTCCTAAGAGCACCTCCTTTTGTCCAATATCGACGGCAAGACTTGCAAAAGTGACGAGGCTGAGTGAGATTGTAGTTGTTGTAGTAACAGAACTTTGTGTTTGAGGAATCACATCTGGGACACCTCAAATTCTGGTTCCCCGAAGTTGCTGAATTAGTAGTTGTAGTTGTTGATGAAGTTGTGGAAGAAGAAGAAGAAGGAGATGGTGATGGAGAAGAAGTAAGGGTTCCTTCCAAAATGCTTCCACTGATGGAGACTTTCCTTTCCTCTCCAAAACTTAAGCCAGCAGCACCTCCGAGGAGTTCTTGAATCATCTTTTCAATTATTTCTTCTCTTTGTAGATCTACAACAATCCAAAAACAAGAAAAGCAAAGAAGCTGGTGAGTCTTTTTTGAGTTAGTGGCTGAAAACTGAAAAGCTAAAGTAAGTTTTGTTGTGTATCAGCTTATGTATGATCCATTACTATATGTGTGAAAGAGAGAGGGGATGGAGGTGGAAACATGACTTGCCTTTGGTAGTTCAGTTGGATGGCTTTGGTTGGCCTTTTTTTTTTTTTTTTTTGTGCAAAAGAATAGAGGATAGAGGGTGGGGATGCTTTAATATAGCCTATATACAATCAAATTGGAAAGAAGCCTACTTTAGTGTCTTTTTCTCAAAAAGCAAGTGGCTTTTGGATTAGGAATTTGGTTAAGCGGTTTTTGGATTCAAGTGAAATGGTTTTTTTTTTTTTTTTCTCCATTTCCTGTTCTACCCCTCCGACTATCATGCTACTCTTCGCTTATAAAAAAAATCTAATTTGATAAGATCCCATTATTACCTTTATGATTTCCCTAATACAAAAGTATGGAGGAATAGATGATTAAACACATGTTTTTCTCTTGTCTAGTTTCCTTGAAAAATATTTGTTTAACTTTATTTTCATCTTCAAGATTCAAATTCTGATAATTTAAAATAAAAAAATTCTTTCTGTCTTAAATTGAGTTTGTGATTTGCATTCTCCGCATTATCTTTTTGATTTGTCAAATATATGAGTTAAAAAATTTTCTTATATATGGTTGATTTTTAATTCTTTAAACTATTTTTTTTGGGTAAATGAAAATATTATTTTAATTCTAACATAAATTTGTATTTTTAATAACATCCATGTGAGCCAAATCATATGGCCGAAACTTGATAATTTTTTTAATACAATGAAATACATTTTTAATAATTTGTCTATTCGATTTATATCTTTAGGTCTTACGTGTAATCCATATAAAATTCTCTAAATTATTAATTAAAAAAATGTACAAAATTCTAAAACGTAAACATATCATAGATTCAAGGAAGAAAAAATGGCAGTCCATCATTTATATCTTTGATTCTCCAAGTTATATATGCATAGGCCTATAAGGCATGGTGGGATTGTCCTACTAACCATACTGAAAATTGAATCCCTTTTAATCAATCATTTATTCCTCCTGTGGGTGTTTTTGGTAATTAAATTATCTTAATCTAGTACAGTGCTGCACCCACACTGTATTTACTTAATTAATATCGATTTCCCAAGCATTTTAAATGCTGAAAGTGGAGAATAAACTGTGTGGGAGTAGAGATTTGATAATGATTAACAGTAATCAATTTTCCTAAAACAATAATCTTGGTTGGGTTTCGTGTTTCCTTCCTGAAGAATGAAGATACATAATTACGAGTTCAAGGAATGGCTAATCACATGGAAGTACGTGTAAAGTCGATGTCCCTACCCCCAACTATAAAGCCACTGACCGAGACTTAGTGCTTGAATTTTGCCTCCTGGTCCTTCCCACCATACATAATTAGCCTTCAACGATGATTGCATATTGCCAGATCGTGTACTACACATTGCTTCAATTCATTTCTAGTGGTTAAAAAGGTGGGTAATTATTTACACTTTTGGACATGAATGACAAGATTTGCATCACATTCACATGGATTCAAATAATAATTAAGATATATGAAAGACAATTTAGGTGCAATGTTTTTGTTTTAGTCACAGTATGCGTGTGTAAGAAGCTATGAAGATAAAGATTTGTACCATTTAAGCAATAGCTGATTGGAAAAGAAGCTATCAAGTTCGATTAAAAAAAAAGAGAAAATAATTATAAGATTCGTGTTGCAAGCGACGATTTACGACTCATGACTCATGACTCATGAAGTAGGTAGTTTTGCCTGTCAAAATCGTTTTATCTAGCTACAACGTTATACCTAACACAAAATCAACTTTAACAGGACTTCAACATGATTAACATTTTTTTTTCCTTCACAGATCGAAAAGGATTTGATCAAAAACAGCATTTTCAGGGAATTGTGAGAGACCGGCATTGATTTGACTGCTTTAAATGTCTGGATTGACTCACACTTAAAGGAGAAGTTCATGATGAAATTTCACAAAAGGAAAGGTGCAAATTAGGAGGCCCCCTGGTCACGAACAATATAAGACTGAAAGGTCCTCAAAATTAGACACTGTTCTACCAATTTTATGTAAGACATTTACAAATCAAACGTGATACAACCCTTTATTTGTTTGCTACTTATCAAACCACTGTTTCTTAAAACATGTGAATTGACCAACGGTTGTCTGAATAAAATGATTGTGCGAAACGGGCTGTATCTTAAACATGAAGTCTTTCGTGGTTTAGAGAGGAGATCAAATAGCTGCAGGGAAGTGAAAAAGGAAAGATTCAGAGATGGGAATGGCGGGGTCTACATGTCTCGTGTTTGTGGAACCATTTGTCAACCGCCATCTTCACGATCTTAAAACTATATCAATTGTCAACAAATGAATCGTAATTATGACTATGTGTAAATTATTGATATAATTTGTCATTACCTAACCCTGATTATAATTATAACAAAGTCTACGGCATGTCAAATCTCTCATCGACTTGATCAGTAGTGCTTTCAATAATCTTATCAGATGGTGGACCTATTGGTTATTTGATCATATCATTCACCAATGACATGTTTAAAAGAAAGGAAAGAACATTGACCTAGTTTTCCATGGAGTTCTTGTGAGTTTCAAATTTTGGCTCTTGCTATAAAAAAAAAAAAGAAGAAAAAGCAAAATTAGGCAACTTAATCCATTTAATTATCTGATTAAAAGTGATTTTAAGACACACAATTTTATGTACTTATTTCATTACTTGCACGCATTTAATCAAACAACTTTATTAAATTCTTTATATTCTAGTACTTGAAGGAATTGGAAGAGAAAAACTAGAACTCACATAGACCAATTTTAGTTGATATATGGGATTTAAAATTTTTAGCATCATCTAATAATTGATAATACACCAACTTTAAATTTGTTCATATCACAAGCAGAAGTGAATCCATGGGCAGGAAATTTTTAATATCTTTATCAATTTAATTTACTATTTGACCCCTTCTCTATTTATCTATTTCGCCCCTAATCACGAGAGCATATAATAATAATAAAAAAAAAAAATTAAAATTGAGTAAGGGAATATGCTATCGCCGACATTCTACCACTAGGTTAGTTAACCTAACATGGAGACTCCAACATTAATCTTAACCAAATAATTAAACACAAGAATATAAATGAAGTTGAATGGAAAGGACATTTATGTCAAAGAAAAACTATACTACTATATCAATTCCCCACTTTGGTACAAAAAACCTTGGTTTTCCTTTGATACTATTATTACTAATATCTGCTTTTAAGGTGGGAATTGGAGATGTTCCTGTATTGGGACTGAAATCTTGTCTGAAAAAGACCAAAGTATGAAAATGAAACCAGCTCCCATAATGTCTTTTATACTGTTCATGAAGAACAGATGAGAAGACCCTTTAAACCCTAACTCGTGCTAAAGCTAAACTTCCACACCCAAGAGATGAAGAAAACGAAATAAATAAAAGGGTAAATTACAAGAATAATAATCCAATTTTAGACGATTTTTCGTTTTAGTTATTCAATTATAAAAGTTTACATTTTAATCACTAATTAATGAATAAATATTGTTTATCACTTTATCGTTAGTCTTTAATTAACAAAATGCTTATAGAACAAGTCAAGTATGATGGTGGTGGTTACCTGACATGTCTATATCATAAAAAATAAAATAAATAATTGAAATTTCAATAATCTTTGCAAATATTGTAAAGTTTTAAATTTTCTAATTGAGTTATCAAGATAAAAAAATCATAAAAAACTAAATGATTATTCTTATAATTTACCCAAAAGAAAATTACCCTAACCAAAAGCACATGTAATTAAGAAAAAGAAAACCCAAGTTTTGTTTTGCCATAAAAAAAAAAAAAAACATATTGAAGAAGAAAGCAAAACTGTGTTTCTCGAATTCTGTTGTTTTGAGAAAATTATTGTTTGTTGGAAGTATAACAGATTGGGTACCTGACCGCGCGTGCCGTCCGGTGAGAGACACTTTTGGGGTCCAAAAATGAAAGAACGACAGCAAGAGGGCTGCCCTTTGCCTGTTTGGTCCTGACTTTATCTGATGGAGTGGATGGGCAGCGGAAAACGACAGGAGCTTATGACCCTTTTGTCTTTGCCGGGCAATTTGGGCAGTTCGGGTAGGCAAATAGTCGCCGTCAATGTTCTGTAGGGGCAGTCTTCCCTCGATCCACGGGCTTTCTTTCCCTTCTCTGTATCAGCTACATTTTGCTTTGCATTATTGGTTTCTCGGCCCTAGCGTTTTCTTTATCATAAAAACATGTAAGCAGCTATTTTTACTAAATTTATCAAATTATAGTATTACAACAAGCTTAAGCTTCAATAATTAAAAGATTATCTTTTGTTTTGTTATTAGAACATGATAGTTTGATGCAGTTTCCAGGAAATGTAACAATTCTTCAAGGACAAATTTGTATCAGCAATTAACTTACCATTAATTTTCTCATAGACAAAAAGATAAGATAATACTTAAGTATGTACAATTATATGCAAAGATTAAGCGGAGATTTAATTCAAATGATTTTTCTATTTATTTTAAAAGATAAATTCTTATAAAATCAATGTTCAATCTTCAATATGACAACTTTTCTTTTTATGATTTTTTGGATTTCGACTTCTCATTATATAAAAAAAAGAAGCAACAATGCTTGGCTTTTTATTTTTTATTTTGAAAAATACATTTGATTTTTTTTTTGTTGAGGATATATATATATATATATGTATGTATGCTTGAATGTATTATTAAAATAAATTTCAACTCTATTCATCAAAATGCTTTGACATATACAAAATTTATTATCCTCAATTATACTTTAATCATTCTAATTGGTGATTGTCTCTAAAGATATCTTCTCAAAGGACGAGAATCAAATTGCCGACTTGTTAACTACCAGTATCTGTTGATGAATTTAGCCAAAAAAAAAAAAAAAACAAGAAATCTAGGCAGAGGCATGTGATATGAAATGTGGAAGGGGTATTTGTGTTATGGATGCAGGAATGATATGAAATGACATGCACCCATTGCTGCATGTGATGTGATACACTCCCAATCCCACTCCCACTCCCACTACCACTCCCACTGCCACACCCACACATTCTATTTGGACCTCGCTCCATGTCTCCCCTTATGCGGCAGACCAGCTTTCTAGGGTTCCTCACCTTTCTATTTTTTTTTTTTTATTCCAGATAGCTATATGCCCTTCTTGTTTGCTTGGATCGAATAATATCAATAACGGGAATTGCATAGGCATAATTTTCCTACTTGAATAATTTCAATAATTCTCTGTCTCATCATCTCTCATGTATTATTTCTCAATATCATCAACATCAGCTCAATTCTTTTGTCATATTGCCTTGGAAAAAAAGAAGCATATATAACAGATTCTGTCTCTAGATCAATGGATGTTATGCACTACTTTGACTCTTAATCAGATTAAGGACACTGATAGTTACTGCTAAACTATACCCATTAAAATAATTTACAGCTTCGAGTGGATATGATGCCCTACTTAACACCAAATCTGTTGATGGTATCCTAAAATTTGAATTAGTTTTTTGTACACAGTTGGTGAAAATTTTTAATTTCACAATCGATGTTAGATATTATCACATATTTTATTATTTTTTATATGAATTTATGTAATTTTTTTAAAGTATACGATGATAGAATTAATCCCCTAACTGACGGTGACTGAGATAATTTTTAATCCCAGTTATTAAGATTGTTGTTTTATATTCAAGAGGATTAACTACTTTAAGTAAATGTAGGCCTCCTGATAATATAGAAAATAATGGAAGCTAGGCCTACCATGAAATGTACTATACTTGAAAGAAAATTTTCTGCAATCGAGGAGTGGTATGATCGTTCAGTCTAGTATTTAAAAATGAAGAGAAAGATTTCTCTGTTAGCCTGGAATGATTGTGATGAGTCAACAAATTTGTATTTTATAGTGACACTTGCATAACTACATAAGGGAAGCTGGGACTGAGATTTTCGAAAGGATAACTTATTTAAATAATGGTTGATAATAATGGGATTATTAACAAACCAATGAAAAAAAGGAATCCAAGTGTTTCTGGTCCTTTTGTCAGGTTTTTCTTTGTTTTGGTTGGATTTATCATGTTTCTGTGCATCTGGCTTAAGAAAATGATGTTAAATGGATTAGTGGTTAGCTGGAGAGAAAAGGATGTTGTATGCTTTTCCAACTAGATTTATTTTCTTGCTCCTTGTTTCGAAGCACATCAAAATTTTCATTCCTGGCCACAAAAAAAATTGTCAGCATGTGGCCCAAAATCTTCAATCTGAAACAAGCTCTTTCGTCGGCATCAATTCACCTTGATTGTTGTAATTTCAAGCAATTTGGATGACCCGCCAGGGAGAAAATTTAACATGGCTGGTCCATTTCAAACTAATTCAACAACATTTTCTTTCTAATCTGACATAGACTCACATCCACTTACTCCCATAGCCAATTTGATGATCCACCTGCTTGGGAAAACTCCCTCGTAGCTGGTACTAAGTATAAGAAAAATGCTTATTTTCATCGCCAATTTTCAGTACTGGCGGATTTCAATCTTACTTATTCATCTCTAACAGCGTATATTTAACTGAACCTGTGGGAATTGTTGGTGGTTGCATAGCTATGTAGGCCTTTGACGGTCCTTATCAATCATTCAAAGTTCAATCATAAAAATTATTCGCCTTTTGATTATTCATAGTTTTGAGAAAAAAAAAACACATTCAAAAAAGGCGGTATTCAATACTTATAAAGTAGAATTTCGAGCTACAATCAATTTCAAAATGTGAAGTATGATATATTTGAAGTTTGAATCTCAAAATTCGTAATATCTTTTATTATTTCCCAATCGACGTCCTTTATAAAAAAAAAAATAACTAGGATGGCAAACAAGGGATTTCCATTCGAATGTTCTGTATACTGATTGATCTCTTTTTTTCAAGCTGTAGCTGCCAAAGGACAACTTCTATTATGCATGCAACCTTTTTTATTCATTCAAAGAGGGTAAGAAAAAGAAGAAAGGGAATTTCTTGAAAGGACAAATATGGATGATTCTTAAACCTACATCCCCCTAGGGACCCCACCCTTGAGCAACGCTCAGTCAAATAGGATGTCGGCATTGAGAACTCCAATGGAGGGTTCAACCTGACAAATGCTAGCTAAGAGGAACAGCAACTCTCTGGACAAAGCTGGCATGTTGGTCGATTGTTATTGGAGCTCTGTAACTTAAAAAAAAAGGTGGAGCATGATGAATTTCTTGGCATAGAGAATTTCTCACTGACATGAGTGAGGACCCCCTCCCTGTTTTCTAGACCAAGATCTGTTCATTTAAATTTTCAGTTACCAATACTAGATTTGGTTTCCATACAAAAGCTCGGGTTTTGAATTTTTTATTCAGCTTTGAGCAATACATTTTTTATTACATTGAGGTTCAAGCATGTGTGATTGTACCAATCTTCCATTGATATTCATTGAAGATCCCAAATAATATTGGAAAGAACAAGATAGAAGGTCTGATTTAGTATATAATGCTAGTTTCAAGAAGAACAATAGCTTTTGCAACTATAGAAAATTGATGCTGCTGTAATCTTCTGGGTCCAGTGACTCTATTGTTTAATCTGAAAAAAGATTGCTTCGGAAAAAAACATATCAGTTTGGATTGGTTAAAACCGAGAAAGGTTAAAATGATATTGTTAGTGCAAAACTGAATTATTTCGCGAACTATTATAATTTTTTGGTAAAGTGATAAATTTTTTAATTTCAGTAATTATTATTTAAATATTAATAAATTTGAACAATCTCAAATATAAAAAAAAAAAATTTTGAATAAGTTCAAACATAGGAATCCTATAGTTAAAAATTAAATTGAGTTTAGCATTCCCTGGATGAATTTGTCGTCGAGAATCGAGATCTACGGTCCAAGACTACTAGAAGAAGTAACATTTCGTTGAATGTGCAATTTTCTCTTCTCATGCTTTTCATGGTTTAGCAATTCAATGAATCTGCTTGTTTCTGTAAACGTTCAGCTGTCTTTTGCGTGTAATTCATTTCCCACACCAGACGTGTAGCATCGGGATTTGAAAGATTCCAGTGGACCAGGAATTTTAGTGAAAGACTAAACGGAAATATATAGCAAGGATAACACGTTTTAATTAAATTCATCCACAAAATGACATGAACATGCTTAGATCTAAATAGTACTATATGAATTTAAGCAAGGCTTTAAATATCATATAAAGATAAACATTTTAGATTTTCAGAATACAAAAAATAACGACAGATATGTTTGAAATATTCTATTATGAAAGTAAATTTTAAAATTCAAAACTTTTGTTAATTCATATAATTATATTTAAAAATTAATATCCAACATACTTAAAATTTAAATATCAATTTTTGTAGTATTTTCCTTTACCTTCAAGCTAAGGCCTCACATGTACAAGAATAAAATTAAAACTCATCCAAATTCTTTTCAATTGTTGTTTTCAACCTATATATTGTGTTAAAAGTCAGTTTTGTAGCAGCGCATCAGATATGGAAACGGGGGTAATTAATTAATTAAGTAATAGGACAAGAAATCTTAATTATGATTGAACAAGATGGCAGATATGGCGTGCATATGGGACACCAAAGGGATGTCCGGTGCATTTCTCTATTGTTATGCCCTGATATGATATGAACAGGAATGTTTCAAAATTGAGCTGGCTGCCAGATTTAAAAGAAAAAAAAATTGATAAGGACAACAAGGACTGGAGAAGAAGAAGGAGGTGGAGCCCATATGATGGGAAATGAAAAGAGCCTTACGTTTTCATCCAAATGAAAACAAAATTATTAGGCTTGATTGCGTGATCAAGTTTGCTCACTCAAGCCTTCTGTTCATGATCAGATATACAAACCACAACTTGGAAATCCTAAATCTGCAACATTTATATAATCAGGCAAACGATGGGTTTGATTCATGTTAAAACAAGTATTCACCACCATGTTAAAATCAATCGGAGAAATCATGGGGAAATTGCAATAATGGACCAGCTTTCAAGGAGTCCATATCATTCTTGCATCATATCAATGGCGTTATATCATCCAAAGCAAGACAGGAATGCAGAGGTTGATTTCAAATTATTGAGCCCGGAAAAGTTAAGCTATCAGTTAACAAAATTCCACTGCAAATTAAGCATGCGGTAAAAAGCTGAAAGTAATTTTATATGGCGGTTGTTCTTGTTAATCAAGCAGTCTGCATGTGCTTTCAAGCAGTCTGCATGTGCTTTTGTTGGTTAATTCATAACTTCATTCTATTTAATCTAACCATATTTTAGAAAATAAATGTGCCTCTGGTAAAACATTAAAAGATATTTCCAATCATCAACCTTTGCTTTATCTGAAAAACCAAATCCCTACGATAATGACTAATTCCTAACAAATAAGAATACCCCAAAAACCTGATGATAATGACTAATTCCTAACAAAGAAGAATATCAGTTTTAATCAGTTTTGCATGAAAAAAACGTAAAACTAATATGATTTAAAATTTTATAAAAATTAAAAAATATATTTTGTATTTTATATATTACCATAAATTATAATATAATAATTTTTTGTATAATACGGATGCATAAATTACTATATTTAAATAGCAGTTAGAAACTGCTGCAAACATTCACTCTTTGCTGTCTACTGCCTGCAGAGCAGCTGTAGTATTAATTTCTTAAGCTAAGATAAACACAAAAACAAATAAAGCAGAAACACACAGTAAGCAGCCACATCAAATCAAGAATCAGACAAGGGCCCTAACTTTTGACAGAGAATCTGTAGATAAAGTTGCACTTCATTAATTACTTCTTACCATGTTTGTCCTAATAAAGGAGATGGACAGATAGTTGTAACTTGTAAGAAGATGAAATTTTGCGGTGAAAGCTTTTGTAGCTTTGTGGATGTTGAGGGCCTAAGGGTACAATTCCATTCCCCACCATGAGTAGAATCATGATGGTTTTGTGAATGAGCATTTGTCATCGTTTGTTTTCCTTTTGCTTGGAAGACCATGTTACGGACAACGGAATTTTGAGTTGTAATTGCGGTGTGTCCGCATACATAAAAGTGAAATCTATTTATATTAGTATAATTTTTATATATTTTTAAAATTTTTAGAGTAAAATTAAATTTATAATTTATTTGAATAAAAAATAATATATTTTTTAAATTTAATAATTTTAATATAAGAATTTAAAAAAATGTAAAAGTTTTATTTTAATAAGTAAATTTCTTCTCATATATAAATATATATATATATGTAAGAAGTTATCAAATATATTAACAAATGAATTTTTAATTTTATAAACAAGTTTATGATAATAATATATGTTTTTTAAGTCATATTTGATACGTAAGATAATAGATATGATAGTATGATAATTGTTTTATATAATATTTAATTTGTATCTAATTGAAAAGAATAGAATTATAAAAAATATTATTATTCTCTTTCTGTCAAATGATTCAATTTTTAAAAAAGAAAAAGATTATTTTTAGTTCATGAGATTAAATTTACATATACTATTATATCTTTAAAAATTATATTAATAATTTAAATTATATAAATTTTGAAGAAGAATAATTTTGACTAATAAATAAATTATCTTATTTTAACTCTTGCACATATAAAACATAAAATAAAATAATATTATTTAATTTAATCATATTCATAATATTATCTTATCATATTCTATTATAATCTTATATATCATTACCTTAATGTATTTAAAAAATAAAAAAATAAGACGTGTGTCACTATTTTAATCTTACTTATAAAATTAAAAAACTTCATTATCAGTGTATCAAATAATATTTCTTTCTATATATATATCTTTAATGGCTTTAGTTTTTACTCTTTGATTTCTCTTTATAAATCTCTATTTGAGAAAATAAATTAGGGTTAATATTTAATTTGATTTCCAAATTATACCATTTTTAATAATTTGATATTTTTAGAAACAAATTTATGATTCAGTATTCAATATTTTTTCTCTCAATTATTTTACACAATTGACTTACAGAATTAATCAAAATACTAATACGATAAA
Source organism: Durio zibethinus (assembly GCF_002303985.1). The sequence continues at coordinate 21,273,167 of NW_019167860.1, forward strand.
TACTAATTAATAAAATATGTCATGTGTCATGATATTATTTATTAATTTTTTACCATATCAATTTATCCATAACAAAATTAATGTACAAGGCAATATACTTGAAGAAAATAAAATTTAAATATCAGATAAAAAAAAAAATTTAAAGGCTAAATCACACATACTGCTTATCTTGCTAGGCCGGCTATAGACACGTGATTCATCATCACCTACAGACACTAATAATTATACGGCGTTACGCACAACGGGACCCAACAATGAGCCATGGGCCATGTTGGGCTTTACGGTTGGCCTTGTTGAGATGTGCTGGGCTGAAGGTACGGCCCGTTAAGCCATCTTTTAAAATTGTGAAACAGGTAAAAACGCGCCGTTTTGATAATCAGGTGTCGAAATACGTGAGGCTTTGCGTTGCAAGTTTTCTGCTTAATTTCTATATGTTCGTCTTTTTTTAATAATTAATTCCTTTTATCAAAAGTTTTTCTTTTTCTTTTTTTCTAACTTTTTCATTTGATTAATTTAGCAGTTAAATTTTAGTTTTTTTTCTTTAAATATATTTTGAACTGAAAGTAAAGAGATTTAAAATCCCTTTGATTAGTTTGAACTGGAAGTACTTGCTTCATGTTGATGTTCTCAGTATTCTGATTGAGTTATTTGAACAAAGTGTGAGAAATATAGTTAGTGTCACAAATTGATCATGCCTCAGCTTTCGTTTTGATGATATTCTTGTTGCCATTCTCATCTTTGTTCGTTAGGAAATTTCAAAAAGGAACATGTTTAGAATGGTGGGTTAATATTGTGCTGCCATTACTCAGTTCATCGGATTCTGCTTTCGGAATGAACATGATCAAGAGGATGCTCCAGACCGGGCATCCAACCGTGCTCAGCTGATTATCAGACTGAGTAAGCTAATTCACTCCCTAAATTTCTTTTCAACTATGACAGTTCCACTACACTGGGTATTCTTAAGCGCATGAGTTGAACTTGTAGCGAAGAGCAAAACAGATGGAAGCTCATTGTTAGAGGTATTTTTAGGTTCTAAGGGTAAAATATTTTTTTTCCTATTAGAGATTGTTGACATATCAGACCGACTTGATTTCATGAGATCATAATAATTTAATCACCTCTCAAATCTATTCAGTTGACCTTTGCCTTGTCATTCTCAATGTGAGTCTAAGTTAGCTGGATCTGCTAGGTTATCTTGAGCCCTAAGGCTGATCTTGGTCAGCCATGCTGCCCATGTCCCCTCTTGTTATAAGTATAAATAGGATAATCTAGATACTATTTCATGATTTTTTTTTTTACCTTTTTATATGTTTTTTTTATTATCCTTTTTCGTTGATTTCTGAGTTAAGCATAGAAGCATAAATACTGAATCCACTCTCAGTCTTTATCTTTAACAACTTTCTTTTTTCTTTTTTTTTTTTTTGTTATTTCCAAAATTTTACCTCTCAAAAACAGCGCGGCACGGTCACAAACGAAGCAGGCAGGGTTTGAATTCCTGAAGATATAACACACGATACATAATTGAATCCATTATCCCATTTATATCCTTTTCCTTTCCTTTCTTGAGAAGTTACCATTTCCTGTATTATATTACTACTTGTTCAGTAAACCAAAGCGAAAATGATAACCCGATTTCTGATGCAGCTATATATATAAAATTGCAAAGGAATGGTTTTATAGATTTTATCGTTTTCTATTTTAAAGATTTCGTTCTGTCATATTGGCCCAATTATACAAATAACTAGATAAAGTGGTGGCAACATGAAAGCAATTGCTTTTTACCTTTCGGCGACCTACCAATTAGGAGCCATTTGCTCAACATATAAATAATTAATATATGAGACAAATGGCTCACTAATTGGTAGGTCGCCTATATATATATATATATATATTAGGCAAAATGGCTCAATAATAGGTAAGGCGCCTATATATATATATATATATATATATATATATGAGGCAAAATGGCTCAATAATTGGTAGGTCGCCGAAAGGTAAAAAGCAATTGCTTTCATGTTGCCACCACTTTATCTAGTTATTTGTAGAACTCATCTAAAGGGACAAAAAATCACAAAATGGAATGGTTGTCGTCCATTTGAAATTAAATGAAAAATGTGTCATTTTTCACATGTTCTTTATCCATTTTTTTTGTAAATAAACTCAAAATTTTTAAGTTATCATTGAATAGAAAAATATGTGATTCAGTGACTTTTGATATTTGACCTAATTCTTGATTGCTTCCAAATTAAATCTATCCAAAAGTCGAGCTATTTATTTGAACTAAAAAATTCATTTAAAATTTGAGAGGATTTGAATATAAATTTTAAGCTCGTTAAATAGAATTGAATTTAAATTTTAAACTCATTTAGAAAATAAATTGCGTTTTGGATATGAAATTTAAGGTTTGGGTTTGACCTGGTTCAGTCTAAATAACAATAATATATTTTTTATTTATATTTATATTACATAATAATAAATAGATAATTAAATAATATATATACATACATTAATATCCTATACTTATATATACTAATCACATTGAAACACTAAATTAAATTAACAAAATAATTTTGTTGTGCTTTGTTTTGTTAATTATTTATAGATTATAGTTAATTTTTTATTTGAAAAAATTAAAATATGGGCTATCTAAAAGGAGTCTTTTAAAATTGAACCGAACCTGAGCAATAAAATAAAGCTCATATTTTAGACTAAAGAGGGCTGAAGAAACTTAAAACTTATTAATATCTTGTCTAAATTCGATCTAAACCGACCCATAAATAGATTTACTTCAAACCTAAGCTGATAAGGTAGGTGACATATTCAAGAATATGTTATTATTGTTTCAAGAAAGGCAGACTCTATGTGGTTATTGACCGAAAGTATAGGCTAAAGGTTCCTAATTTGGAAAAAAATTATTTTGTAGATACTATAAAGTAGGGACAATCCAGTAATTAGCAAAAATACCCCAACTAATCTCATCAAAAATAATTCAAATTTTAATTTAATTATTTCATACAATTATTTTTAAATTAAAAATATAAAATATAAATCTCAATACTTACTATTCTTTCTTTAGTCCAAAACTGTTATCTCTTTGTATAAAAAGAATTTTCGTCCAAGGTAAGAACAGAAATTATAAGAATTATAAGAAAAATTATCTTACTTATAGTAAGCCTTAAATTCTGTGACAGTGGCGGGTAAGGCAATGGACGGTGTCTCCTTTATTATTGTGTGCACAATTTTTGTTTTTTTGCTCATATATACAAAGTCTATTTAAAGGAAGATAGGCCTCAAAATATAGAAAACATATAGCACACAACAAGAGACTATAGCAATGGAGAGAAAACAGCACTTTGTATTAATCCATGGGATCTGCCATGGAGCCTGGTGCTGGTACAAGCTTGTGAGCCTACTCAAAACGGCTGGTCATCAAGTCACTGCCTTGGACCTTGGTGCTTCCGGGGTTGATCCCAAGCGGCTCGAAGAGATTATTTCCTTTTCAGATTACTTGCAGCCATTGATGGATTTCTTGGCCCCTCTTCCTGATGATCACAAGGTCATTCTTGTTGGTCACAGCTACGGCGGTCTCTGTATATCTATAGCCATGGAAAGATTTCCCAAGAAAATTTCAGTTGCAGTGTTTATTTCAGCCTGTATGCCTCATCATAGCTCTTCACCAGGGACTCTCATACAACAAGTAAACCTAGTAATTAATACTAATTTAATACATTAATAGCCAGGTTTGAATGTTCTAATTTTAGTTAACTTTCCTTTTTGGTTGATTTAGTACTTTAAAAGGACCCCAGTGGAGTCGTTAATGGATTGCCAGTTCACATTTGATAAAGGCCCGGAGAAGCCGCCAACTTCAGCACTCTTTGGTCCAAAATTCATGGCGGCCAAAGCTTATCGACACTGCCAATTAGAGGCAAGTTTATATATATATATATATATATATATATATATTTTAACAAGGCAAGGCCTTTTAATCGGTTGAAGCAACGATCAAACTGCTATATCTGCCTCATTTTCTGAGAACTTGGCTTCATATATGTATATATGTGTATGTGAATTTGTCCTAATTAATTGCATTGTTATTGCGTGCAGGATGTGGAGTTGGCCAAAATGTTGGTTCGACCAAGTGAGCTGTTCTTGGAGGAATTGGCCACGGCGGATTTGTTAACAGAAGAAAATTTCGGATCGGTGGATCGAGTTTTCATTGGATTAGAAGATGATGAAGTGATGGTGGAAGAGTTCCAGCGACTGATGCTTGAGAGCTCTCCAGCCAAAGAAGTGAAATTCATTAGTGGATCCGACCACATGGTCATGCTTTCCAAGCCCAAAGAGCTTTGCCAGCTTTTACAAGACATCGCAGATAAATTCTGCTGAACATGTACATATATATATGCTAAATCTTGAAATCTTTTCTTGTTTCGATGAAATATTTTTTGTTTTAATATACAAGATCCCTTATAATCATATATGAAATAATTTTTATTAAAAAAAATAAAAATTATATAGATTTTTTTTTTCTTTTGGAATTCATAAAATCTGAAGAACTTGCTTAAGTGGATGTGTCGCATTCAAAGGTATCACATAATGTCATACGAACCTGAGCTGTGTACTTGGCTCTAAATTAATTGCAATGTGAAGCAGGCGGCATGAAATGCTCCTTGGAGTGTTGTTTTTTGTCTGATCATATGGCACCTATGAATATCGCGAATTTATTTTAGAAAGAAAACTTCAATGAAAATGTCTGGCGTCAAATAACTTTATCTATTGCTTTTGAATATTTGGCTGTTTGGAGAAAAAATTCACCTAAAAAATTTCAGTATGAAACAGATTGTTTGGCAACCTCCTGATCAGAAGGGGACATTGTTAAATTAAACTAGGTTTCAAGCCCACATTTCGTCGCGTAAGTGAAATAAAATTATATATTTATGATTTAACTGTAGAAATAAAATAAAATTATGAATTAATAATTTAAAATTACAAGTGAAAGAAAGTCGTACAAAAATAGTTTCCAATCCAATTTCCAGAGGCAATCAGTTGAAACCGAAAAGTAGTTCAATTCAAATCTCTTCCCATTCAGAATGTTTGGTTGAAAGCAATTACCTCATTGGAACAAAAACAACGATAAACATAACCAGATTCTAAGAGCTCTGAGGGTATTGCTTGTACATAGAATTCACATAAGTCCCTACTCACACCAAGGCCTGCACAGCAACAGATAAAATCTATTAATTCTAAAAGTGACAAACAGAATGGTACATGTAAAATTGCAGTGATACATTTCATGCAAAGATTTATTAGATTTGACAAAGAGCAAAACAAATTAAGTAACTCTTTGTGTTTCAAATCAAGTAAAGATTCATTATGGGGCAGAGATTTGAAGAGTTCAGAACGTGATGGCCGGCTGGGTAGGAGAAGATAAAAAGAACAACATACTGGACATCACTAAATTAGGGGATAGAATTTGTAGCTTATCTGGAATGAACTGATGCTTGACTTTGTGTTTTTTCAGATCGAGGTATGGGATATCCCCTGATTTGATGATGGAATTCAGCTCTGAACACATCAGTAATTGTGCTTCCTGGGTGAATCACTTTGTTTCAAAAAGATGTCACTCCATGCCGAGTCATAATGCTTAAATAGTTCACAAAACAAACATAAATCAATTTGATAATTCAGCTTCTTTAGGAAGCATATCAAAATGATTAGTCCCTGGAATAAATTGTTCAAAAAACACATAAATTCAAACCATAGTCTAAGCAAGCATGAAAGAAAACCACATGAATTGTTGTTTCACATTGTTTATCATATGATCTCAAATTCTTCAAAAGCTCAATCCTGGCAAAGAATAATTTATAGCAAGTTAAACTGGATAAAAAACCAACTAAAAAATAAATTGATCATCCTGAAGAATGGCAAAACACTTGACACATATCAACAGCAAACATCAGTTCCAAACAACAATAAAAACCACCAGTGTCATGGTGCTCTTATCCATTATTGCAACATTTCACGAAACCATAGTTCCATGGTTCTTTACTCTCTTTCTGAATTACTACATGTTCCAATTAACCTAAAACATAAACTGATTGAATTTCATTTTCCTACATATGTTCACAGTTAATCTACATGTCTCTAATTAAAAAATGACAATAAGTAACGCTTTTTTTATTGATGCAGATCATCACGAAAAGGTCGGCAAATCTAATTTCTCAGCAAAGAAAAAAGAAGAAAAGGAAGAGTTTTCGAAGAAATATTAAATTATACCATTTAGATTAAAATTGAAGAAACACATCATAAACTGTTATGGTGGAGATTTTGTAAATTTAATAGCTCCAAATAAATTATTCCAGTATACTTGATGATGTATTCTTGGAAACCTGCAAAATTACACTAAGAAGAGAAATGAAAGGATATCTAACATAATTCGTGATATCTAAGCAATATTATATCACCTTGCACTACTCACATTGCTGCATATCCCTGCTACATAATAGCGCCTGCATTTTGAATGGTTTTAAAGTCTATCCAACATTCCAAGTTTTGAACTCTGCAACAGGATTAAACATTCCAAATCATCTTTGTGTGTGAAAAAAAATAGTAATCACGTGCCTAATACTCAAATTTGAAAAGATAAGCAATTACCAGTCAAGTTTGGTATTGCTTATAATGTCCTCTGCCCAACTTTTCTAGTTAGTTACAGACAGTGGAATGTGCAAATAAGGGTGTTGTACTTGGTAATTGATATACAAAATGATGGAAAAAGTTTCGTGGATGAAGATGGATTCAATACATGGACTTAGGAAGTCTTATGGTTTTTGCAAATCCTTGAATGTCTGGAAGACTGTGGAAGGATGAAATGGAGAAAAAACATAGAAAGGGATCATTTGTATAACCCTAAACCCAGCCATTGGTAAATCTCTGTTGCGTAATTTGCACATGTCACAATGTTGAACAGAAACCCACGAGGAATTTGATACCTTCCACTCCCATCAGGGCTGCGTAGATTCATCAGTATGATATGACAATAGAAGTTTGTGAGTTGACAAACCAATCCAAAACCAAACCCAATCTTCATTTGGAGGTCACTAACAACTGTATAAAGCGGGTGGTTTACGTAGTAAGCAAGAACCAAAGGTCCAGTAATAAGCACAATTTCTGAAGACATTTGATAGTGAAGATGTTGCATGGCTTAAGCGGTGGACGAAGAATGTTTCCATGATACGTTTGAAGTTGTGGAAACAGTAGTAATATAAAGCATATGTTTGAACAGGGTGGATGACACGCTTCCCTTCATAACCAAAGAACTTGTACACAGGAAAGTAGTAGAAGATGGGATAGAGAATCTAAGGACCCAAGCACTCAAAGAAGAAAAGGGTGCGGTAAGACTCTTGTGGACCCAGATCCTTGACCACTACAGTTATGTTGTTCTGGTTTCCACCGCAGTAGTCTTTGAGACTCTTCTTGTAGTTAAGGACAATAGGCCTCTTCTTTGATCCCGATGGCACAAGAAGTGTTAGTCCTTGTCTCGAAGGATAGAACTTTTTCGCTGCCAGTACGACACATGAGAATTCAGTTGAAAAGAATCTAATGACCAACGAAGCTGTCTACACGCATGCTATAAAAAAACACATCTTTTGAGGAATTGGGGGAAAGGTTCAAGATGACAATAAAAAGGCAAAAAAATCCATCAAAATTTCGGCATTTATTACCACTCAAATGCTAAACTATAACAGACCCCATAGAACCCCTTTCCCCACGAGAAAAAATAGGCAGCAAAGTAATATATGTTGCAATTGGCAAGATTTTCTTTCACCTCAATATGGATGGAATTCAAGACATATCTATTTTACAAAACCCAGCTGAAACTTAAGTAGGAGGAAGAATTGACTAACAGAGTAAGCAATTAAGCTAATTTTTAACAACTAAAAAAGCATATCACCTACTCTTCTTGTGAATTGCCTCCTGCAGATCAGCCACAGTTGCCTGCAAAAAAACACAAGGAAACATAATTTCTTATCTTTCCCTTCATTTTCCAAGCAAACAATCAACCCAACACTATAAAACAAAAAGGAAAGTAAAACCCATGAAAGATAAAAACACATACTGAGTCATGCCAAAATCACCCATTTAGACAGTAATAAAGCTTGCAGTCTTGGAAAATAAAATAAAAAAAAAGAATTTCAATATAAGAAGTTATCATATCATAATCACCCAAAACTCTCATTTCTGCAACTGTCCTGGCCACTGCTACATCAAATTTCTCCATAAAGTTGGAATGCCACCCCAAATTCTGTCCTATAACAATGGATGGACTGTGCATATTAGCCATGAGAAGATAAAGCTGAGTAATGCACTCAAAAATTTTTTTCCTTTTACAAAAATATTCACTTTCAAATAATGAAATAACCCATATAAGGACTGTTAAAACAATGCCTCTGCTCTTTCTCTCACAACCTAAACGTTGGACAGCCCTGTAAGACAACAGTGTTAGTGACAAAAGTTTTTTTTTTTTTTTTAATTTCCCGGCAGGAAATGAAAAGAATAGAAGTCAGGAGGAATGCAGACGTAGGGCGGCCGGTGAGCTCGACCTCGAATCATTCTTATTCAAGTTATCCCAATAGTCACTTTTCGTCATGTCTCAAGACGATCATATTATTTTAAAATAAAATTTTAAAATAATATAAATCTTAATTCATAACTATTAAAAAATTCTCAAATAAAATAAAATTTTTAATAAATAAAATAATTAAATAACAAATCTTTAAAAGTTTAATATCAAGTATTACAACTAAAAAAAATAATACTTCATAAATTTTATTCTCTAAATAGTTTTTCAATGCTCAATTCTTCTAGTTCTTCTCAAGATTAATCATACTTATTATTCATATCATCTGTAAAAAAAAAAAAATGAAAAATTAACAAATCATAGCTTAGCAAGTATACACTCACACATCTTATCAGATCAAATATTATTTTCATACGTATTATATAGATCATTCTAAAAACATTCATCAACTCATAATATCAAAAATAATTAAAAAATCAACATTTTGTCAAGAATTCATATATCACAAATCAATATCAAACATGTCAACAAATCATGGATCAATTTGTAAAAAAAAATCATTCATCATAAATCATCATTATCATTCATTTATCGTTAGCTACGATTATTGTTATAACTAGTGACATTAGTCGTATCGACAATTTCATTTTCATGATCATTGCTAATTATTATAACCCGCTAACCAGAGTCTTCCGCTAACTACTGTAACATGTTAACAAGGCCATATGATTATATCTATGTTAACTACTATTAACCGTTAGCTAGGGTCGTAAAATTAGTTCTAGTGTCGATAATCCTACTTCTTAAGGATGTAAAAAGCGTAGCTATCATAAATCATTCTTTAAATATAAATTACTTTCTCGTTTCATTCACAAGCATGATCCATCGTTTATATATAAAAACATAAAATAATCATATAATTGATTTTATTTTCATACTTCGAAAATAATTAAATAAAATATTCATTCATTGATAAACATACATATATACATAGATTCGAAAATAAGTAAAGTGTATGATATTTTACTTATCTTCTTTCAATTTCACCACCTAGTTTTTTTCCAAAATAATTAATGGCCTATTCAAGATAATTTCAACATAACAGTAATTAATCAACCCATTTGAGACCACTTATACCAAAATAATTAAGTTAAATAAGAATTAACTCAAGTAACTAATTCTAGTAGCCTACACTACTTTCACTAAAATGATCATATCTCAAGATGTCTAATTTGAAATTAAAATCTTTTTAATGCGTTAAAAACTAAACTCGATAATGTTTCAACCATATATGACTCATCTCGTGCTTTATTGTGGATTAATTATAATAATTTTTACAATCCACATCAGATATTGCTACCAGATAGCCTGTATACATTCTAATAAAAATTATATATTTATTCATAAGAAGCTCCAAAATTCAATTCCGCTTGTTTTGTTGGAAAGTAAACTCAATAAGCTTTCCAAATATATATGGCTTAATCTGTAAATCCTTCTATAAAAATTAAGAGGAATTTCGTAATTCCTCCTACTACTGCTACTAGGCGGCTTGCACATCCTTAAGTAAACATTAAACTACTCTTCATAAAAAATTCAGAATTAATTTTTATTTATTTCATTGAAAAGTAAATTCAGCAAGTTTTCTAACAATATATCATAATCATAGCAATATTTAATCTTTCAATACAAAATATAACCTTAATTTATTACTGTAAATACCAGAATTCATATTAGAGTTCATACGAAATAAAAATTTTCTTTTCTATTCTCATCAAATTTTTGTTTTCTATTTTTACAACAATAAAATCATATTACCAATTTTCTCAACATTTACCTTAATTAAAGTCTAAATTATTTGTCCAAACTAATCTTGAAGAGAGATAATGAAAATCTTAAAATTTTAAAAATTTTCGATTATAAATTACACCTCAAAACTTAACAATTAACACTCTAAAATTGAAAAAAATTATTTACTCACCTCTACAGACAATTCTCCTTACAGATTTTGTTATACCCTTCACTAAAAATCATTCGATGTCTTGTACGTATAAAAAAAGGAGAAGAGAACTAAGCTTTTATTTTTCCTTCGATTCATCATTGACTAAAAACTGAATAAGTTAATCTTATAAAAAAAATTGAATTATTTATCAATAGTATTTTACATTTTTATTTTTTATTAAAGAGTCTGTCTATTTATAAAAATACTTAAAAAATAATCTTCTTTTTTTTTTTTACGGATTTTACACCACTATTCTCAAATGCCCAGATGCCAGATCTGTTCTCAATTAAAACATGCAACCACAAAAATGGCGAGACATCAACTACCAAGCTTACCAATTCTAAAGAACAGTACGCATGGCTGTCCTCTCTTTCGCCACAAATTCAACAACAAACAACGCAGCACTATTTGAAATAAAATTATTTTTTTTATTGAAGTAAAAGGACTAAGAAGAGTAAATTACAGCTTCAATCCAATGTTGAAAAGCCAATTTTTATGCTTTGGCGTCCATACGCAAACCTTTCCCGACCTGCCAAAATTCCAAAGCTGATTATTTATGTAAATAAATAAATAAATAAAACAATAATTTGTAAAAATTAATAGAAAAAAGGACAAAACATGGAAAATTAAGAAAGTCACAGCTTTTAAAATAACGATTTTTTAATAAAAATAACGAAGAAAAAGAAAGAAAAACTTGAAAATTTTTTACCGTCAATCAACGACACCACCGGCATTTCAAAACCACCACCGTTATTCCCGACGGGGAATCTGATTCACTTGCTTCTTTCTTCGGACCATCCATAGAGAAAAAATGGGACGGTTCGAAGCCCCCACGTAACCCTGTTTTCTGAAGGTCCGAGGAAGAAATGTTACCAAATGGAGACTTTGACTGGAGATTGAAATTTGAAACAGCTGCTTGAGTTGAGGAGAGAAGGAAAGAATGAAAAGGTGGCGGAGAACCAGCTCTAACAGAATCAATGCCCATTGCCGACCCAAACATGAATCAAGAAAGGAAAAGGGGCCCTCTAGAAACTTCTAGCAATCAGCTGTACACCCAAATCTATCCTCTACTTTCTTCTTTTTGACATTCAATTCATGCACTTACAATTGGAGTCGGGGCCTCCTTTTATTGTAGGTAATAGATAATAGACACTGATGGTTCTGCAAATGGAAATCCAAGACCTGCTGGTGCAGGAGGTCTATTTTGATTTTCGAGGTAAGTGTATGTTATGGTTTAATTTGCTTGGAAAGTAAGATGTAATTATCAACGAGTGATTTAAGTGATAAAGAAAAAATATATTTTTTAATTTAAATTCGAATCTGTTAAGAAATGATAACAAAATAATTTTTTATAAATTCGTTAAATCTAATTGTTTGAATCAGTCAAAAGAAGAGATATAACACACGAAACTCAAAAATCTCTTGCTGCTAAATAAAAAAAAGTGGGATGCACTTCAAGCTTGGCAACCGAGTTATGAGGCTGACGTGATGATTTCATGCTTGCTGTTCAGTATAATTTCTCTAACTTAATTATTGGGATGAATTCATTCTCTTGTAGATTTGAATCTTATAATTCATGGTATTCAATCCTTTGCTGTTCATAGTTCCCTTATAAATGATTGTAGGTTAACCAAGCAGCAACCCAGAAGAACTACACTTGTTTATATTTTATAGTATGACCCATGCTTGTGCTGGTATATATATATTTTGGCAAAAATAGGAGCTTACCATCGGTAGGATTTTATTGTTTTTATCGAACCTCTTAATGGTGTTGGCCTTTCTTTGTTTGCTGATATTATTGGGGCCGGTTACTTTCCCTGTACTGTTTGTTGTAACTTGAACTGTTAGTTTATTAATTTATTTATCTCCATTTTATAATTAAAAAATGACTTTTAATAAAAGTGTAAGATTAAATTCATTAAAATTGAGTTAAAATTTAAAAACTAAAACTAGCAAATTGAAAATGATAGAGTTATCACGGGCTTGTGGCTGGTCGCAAGTTTTGTATGCTTGCTTGGATTGGCTGGTCTGGCAGTGACCTGGTTAGTGCTCTTGTCCTTATTGCTTTTGCTGCTTTGCATGATTGCATCCGATTCGGAATATCTGCAACAATGGTGGCCACAGCTTTTGACTCTAACCATCGAGGAGTTCCAAATTGGAGCGTACATGACCAATCATGGTACTCCATGACAACAGTAGTTCAAGAAGTAACAGATATTTCATGCCTAGCTATGATTTAAACTATTTTTACTATACAAAACTCAAATTTTAATTGAATTATTTTGCTATATATATAGTTCTCATCTCACTAGCTCTTTCAAGTTTCAACGGAAGGCCAGAGTATCCAATTGGACTGTCAATGCCAACCAATTTCATCTCCTTTTGGTCCAAAGCCCAGGTTACTCAAACATTCTCAATCCAAACTGGCCACAAGCCTTACCAGATTCAGTATAGAATTCAACAGCTGCATGCCTTGAGGTCGTCGTTGATGACCTATGTTATGCCTTGACTGCCATGTGTTATACCTTGACCTTCATAGCTCGATCAGCAACATTTTTACCATATCTTAAACTAGCCAAAATGCTGGTGAGGCCTACCTGGTTTTCCTGGAAGAATTGGTCAATGAGTCCCTGTTAAAGGGAAGTTCGAAAGCTAATTATAGATCCATTAATCAGACTTTTCGAAGTCTGTGAACAAGACAGATCCTAGATATGGGTTACCTAGAACAGCCAACTGAAGAGGTGAAGTTAACTAATGCAGCTTATATGAAATTTAGGAGAAACAAAAGAACTCCATTTAACTGCTTTTTGCTAGAAATTATTCAGATTGTGACATCACAGATTAATAATTTTCCTACTAATAGTCATGATACTGCAGAAATATGTACTTGTCTGGGACCAAGAAATTTCCATCCACGTGTAGTACAAAATACAGACTATTAAATGACCTTTTTTGTTTCTGATCACTGAATTCTACAATATTTTGTTCTTTTCTTGAAAAATTGATGCTGAAATGTAGCCTGTTGAAAATGGGTTTTGGAATATTATTCACGGCCACTGATGTCCCATCACGAGAGTGATATGGCAACTGCCAATTTCCACCTCAGAAACAGAGACAATTGAGGTTTGATCTTAAAAAATAAATAAAGGATATGGTTATTAATCATAAATGGTTCCCCATGGCTTTAACTGCCCTAATTTTCAATTAATTAAAGGTATATAATTTCTTAGCTAACTGATTAAGTCAGATATTATTATGGTCAAGCAGGTGGGTTATGCGCTTGAAATGGAGAGCAAGCACTATTTAGGCGTCAAATCTATCATATCCGTACCTAAGCAAAATGGCCAGAAAACAAAAAAACAAAAAAAATTCAAAACCAAAATTAATCAATAAAACGAACAGAAGGAAAAAATGGCAACTTGGAAGATCAATGCTTTTCTGAAGGCCTGGGCCATTGCAAAGCCCCTTGTCATCCATTACATTGCAATTTGCAAAGAATTTTCACCCTTGATGTTAACGGGTGGAGTCCCATTAGATAAGCCCCAATTACACTTAATTGCATGATCGAGCAAGAAAACGAAGAGGATTGAGACGAAAAAGAAATCAGGAAGCACTTTGTGCTAGTGTCACATGATAATTATTCTCTTTTTATATAATTGATTTATTAAAATATATAGTGCCAATATTTATATATCTAGTGATTTTTTTTCCCATTCAATGTGGAATTAAAGATGACATTTTTTTCTAATTAATCTCATTAAGTGACTTTCAATAGGAACGAAGATTTACTTTTTTGAAGTATTTAACATGATATTCTCTTTTGTTCTATTTCATGATATTTTCGTCACGATTACTGTTTTGCTTACTTCTTTTAAAATATTTGAAATGATCAAATTTTACTATCGTATTTATCTCGTTTGATGTTTAAAATAAAATTAAATGAGTTAAAAATTTATTTTAATATCACTTGTCTCATAATTATTACTCTCTTTTTACAAACTTTACTTATTAAAGTATATAGCGCCAAAATTTATATATCAAGCGATCCTTTTTTTTTATCCAATATAAGATTAAAGTAATCTACTTACTTTTTTTGGAGTGCTTAGCGTGACACTAATCCTTGGTTTGTATCATGGAGCTTGATGCCGCTACAACGCTGTCTCATTCAAATCAGCTGGTCCCCGTGTCACTGCAATTGAATCTTGGTGCCAATGGAAAAGAAGTGAAGTTGATTAATGGAGCTGCATGGCCACATCTGGGTCATTCTCTCTGGACCTAAAAAAAAAAAAAAACTTGCCAAGAATTAAATGGCTCAAAACATATAAGATGACAGTTTAATTTATAATTAATCTCCATTAGAATTCAAGTCCTGCTAATGGAATTTATGAGGAAAATAATCCAGTTACTGCTTTGTGCTTGAAAATATATATTTAGATTGTGACATCACAGATTAGCAATTTAATTTCCATCTGACCATCTTCACATTGCACAAAAGCATGTGCTAGACCAAGACCAAGATTTTGCATCCATTTGTGAACGTAGTACAGATATGCAATCAGCAATGATCTCAATAATATTTTCGCTTTACATCAGTTTCTTTAGTATATCAATGTAATAGTTGATTATCATTTTAATTTATCTTATACTTTAATTAAAAAAAACACTTATTTATAGAAGTAATGTAAACAAAATAGGGAAGCAATATGGAGAGAAATATTAAAGATTTTACTGGATTACAATTGATTCTCAAATCAATAATAGGTTACTCTCCCTTTTATCAACCAAATATTCTCAAGATTATTTCAAAAAAAAAAAATGTTGCTTTATTTAGTTGGGGTCATTTGCACTTAGAACTAGTCAATCCACATCATTTTATCTAATTTAATTCATTTTCATCCATCTTTTTACAATAACTAATTACCTTTTGAGAAAATAATTAATTACCTAAGATAAAATAGTAAATATATCTTGACAGCAAGCCAATAATTATGGTGGTTTGATCAATATCTCGTAATCTTTAATTAAATAGTTGGAAGATTTTGTTTAAGGCTTGAGCACTTAAGCAACCCCTTTATATATAAGCCCCTTACAAGGGAGAAAAAAATAAAGCCCAAAAACCCGTTGGGGAGAAAAAGGATGAAGCACTTTGTTCTAGTTCATGGCATTTGCCATGGCGCTTGGTGCTGGTACAAGGTTGTGGCACTCCTCAAATCGGCTGGTCATTCTGTCAGTCCTTTGGATCTTGGTGCCAGTGGAATCAACCCCAAGAAAATAGGTGAGCTCACTTCCATGTCTGACTATGCGCAGCCATTGATGGAATTCATCGCCTCTTTGCCTCAAGAAGAGAAGGTGGTTTTAGTGGGTCATAGTTTCGGTGGCATAAGTATTTCTTTAGCCATGGAGAGGTATCCACAGAAAATATTAGCCGGGGTTTATCTCACAGCCTTCATGCCAAATCATGATTCTTCCCCAGGAACTCGTGTACAAGAGGTAATACTCTTTTGGTCTTGGTAGATGATGACTGCAAATTTGTTCCATGTCGTTTTCAATTGTAGCATGTTTAAGGAGACATGGTGGTTGGAATATTGCTTGATTTCTGGAACCCACATTAATTTTCTGGTAGTTAATAATTTTATTTTCATTATTTATGGGAAACCAGTTCTTCAACGGTGTCATGGAAGAGTCCACTATGGATTTCCAGCTCTCATTTGATGACGGACCAGAAAATCCCCCAACAGGTGCCTTGTTTGGGCCAAACTACATGTTGGCAAAGGTTTACCAATTATCCCCAAAAGAGGTCAGTATTTCAACAACAAAAAAAAAAATTCAATTTCATGATCTGCATAAATGGTTCCAATGTGTGGTGTTCATGGCGCTGATATTGTTTTCAATGTAGGATATCGAATTGGCTAAAACGGTGTTGAGGCCTGGAAAGTGGTTCATGAAAGACTTGTCAAAGGAATCTCTGCTAACAAAAGACAAATTTGGATCAGTTAATCGAGTTTATATTGTTTGCCAAGACGATTTGCTGATAAAAGAAAGGTTGCAGAAATGGTACATTGAACATAACCCGACAGGCGATGTGAAGGTCATAGCTGGGGCTGACCATATGCCCATGTTCTCCAAGCCCAACGAGGTCTTCAAATGTCTCCAGGAAATTGCTGAGAAATATAACTGAAATTGTTGAATCGACATGAAGCGTTTCACTATGCCAGTGTTTGGGTAATTCACTTTCATGATAACCCACAAGCCAGCATTGTAATTGTAATCTCTTATTGGTAATATATCAATAAAGAAATCAAAGGTTTTTAATCAAATTAAGGCCTTGGATAAGCTAATATATATTTGTTTGAGCATGCATACAAAGTTATATTAATTTCATCATGTTTGTTCATGTTTGATTACATTTGAAAATTAAAAAGAAAATTTCTTTTATATTATTGGTCCTGATTGATGATTTTAATACCAAAAAAAAAAATGATATATAATATCAACGATAAAGTATGAGATGGAGGGAGTCAATTAATGACGTCTATTTAAGTCTAAAAATTCTTTAAAAAAAATCTAAGAAAGAAATGGGAACAATTTGTTTCCAATCCAAGGTCTACCTTTCCATCTCTCTGTATTTCACGTGGAAACAATTTCTTGTTAAACCTAATGAATTGCCTTTTTTTTTTTTTTTTTTCTGATGGGATGAATGTAGATTTGTTATTTATTGGAATGATATGAAGGTCTATTTTATTAAAATTACAATAATTAAGTGCATAAAATCAAACATCATATAATAACTTAGTAAGTTTTTTAGGGATGCGTCCAACCGATCAATAGGATATAATCAATTAGAGTCGATTTATTTTAGAATTGAATATAATTTAATTTGAAAATTTAAATTTTGAACGAATTTAATTTTTTAATTTTTAAATTTGATTCATAATTTTTTCAAACAATTTAAGCTCAATTCAATACATTTGATAAAATTTCGTAAAACTATAAATATAAACATTAAATATTATATTTTATCATTTACTTATATATTAATATTAAATATATTAAAACATATTTTAAAAAATTGATAAGAGTTACGAGTCTATAAAATTTAATATTAAAATACTTAAATTTTACTCAATTCATTATTTAAATAATTTGAACTTCAACTAGGCTCAATCATATATATATTTGACTCAAATTATTGGGAATTTTTGTGGGCTAATGAGTCACTAGAGCAGCTTAATGGTTTGGATTTTAAGCTTGTAGCTATAATGACGTTGTTGAATGATTTAATTTGTTATTATGTTTTTTTTTTTTTATCAAAATTTAATCTTCCCTGTTACCTTAAAATTCTCTTGCATCACCAAATAACAATCAGAAAATTTTCCTTTCTCGGATTTTTTTTCTTTGATGTTTTCCTTTTCCTCAAATTTTTATTGAACAAGTAATCAAGTTCCTGAAATCCACCCATTTAGGGGAAAACAAAAAGCCCTTAAATCCGGCATTTTTTGTTTAGGGCACCGTGAATGTGACTTAGGTCACTGTCAGGAGCGCATGAGCCCACAACTTCAATGGCAAATCAAAATCAACACTTGGAAAATTGTGGGTTTAACTTTTTTTTCAATAATTAAAGCAGGACGTATCAAAATCCAAATCAATAATGGAGAAATTTCAATTCAAAAAGCAAAATATCTATTATCAAAACCCATTTTATATATGCCTTGAAAGATCTGCAATGGCGTAATCAAATTCTGTGCCTAACGGGGTGAAGAGTCAAGAGAGCAAAGTTCAAACTCTCCAATACTGAAAAAGAAAAAAGAAAAAAACATGGCAGAGAACAAACGGGAAAAGCACTTCGTGCTGGTGCATGGGATGTGCAAAGGAGCTTGGTGTTGGTACAAACTCAAAACCCAGCTCGAGTCTGCTGGTTACAGGGTCACAGCACTCGACCTAGCAGCTTCTGGAATCAACATGAAGATGAAGTCAATCGAAGATATTCTTACGTTTCATGAATACAGTGAGCCCTTGTTGGAGATGCTAGCCTCCCTTCCTTCCAATGAAAAAGTCATACTTGTGGGACACAGCCTAGGGGGCATCAATTTGGCCCTGGCCATGGACAAGTTTCCGGAAAAGATTTCAGTTGGGGTTTTCTTAACAGCATCCATGCCAGATACCACTCACCAGCCATCATATGTTTTGGATAAGGTAATAGGACTCGGTACTAGCTGGCGGCTTGTCTCATTCAGATAAATCCATCTCATTATAAGGATTTTTTTAGTGTAATTTGTAAATCCAATTCCAATGTGTTCAGCCCAATGAGGCAATAAACTAAAGAAAAATGGGGCAAAACGGTCAATAAAAGAGTGTAAGACTAAATATCGTTTTTAGTAATATTCAAGCAAAAAGTGAGATCGTTTTGAATAATGTTACTTGGGTGTTTTAAAGATTGACATTTAGATTTTATTCTTGTTAAAACCATGTTGACATTAGTCACCTGAACATTTTAATTCTATGCTTTTGGTGGAGTTTTCCACCTGAAATGAAGCTGAAAAAGTGTTCAAAATGTGATATATAGGAAACAAAAGGCTTGAACTGAGTTCTGCTTCCGGATGTTTGTTTATGTAGTCAAAATGTTTTTGAATTGGCTTCTAGTCTTCTCCTTGCAACAGTGCTTTGGGAACGTCTCAGCAGAGGAGTGGTTGGACACTCAATATTCACCCTACAGTGGACCTGAACAGCCCCTCATATCAGTGACGTTAGGCCCTCAGTTCATGGCATCCTATCTTTATCAGCAGTGCCCTGTTGAGGTATTTGATCTCTCAGGCAAATCTCACTTTGATGTTTAAATTTTGAAAACTCAAGCTCTATTATATAAGTTTAAGTGTTCAAGAATTACATCTACTTCTCAACTTGCCAATAAGCATTTTGAAGTATCTAAAAAACTAGGAACTTTTTTTTTTTTTTTTTTGCTTTGAAGGACCTTGAACTAGCCAAGACTTTGGTGAGGCCAGGATCAGCATTTCTACCAGATTTGTCCAAGGCAACCAAGTTCTCTGATGAGGGATATGGATCCACAGCACGAGTCTATCTTGTGTGCAAGGAGGATAGAGTAATGCCGGAGGAATTCCAACGCTGGATGATCGAGAACCACCAGGTAAACAATGTAATGGAGATTGAGGGTGCTGATCATATGGCAATGTTATCCAAGCCGCAAGAAGTTTGCCGTTGTTTATTAGAGATTGGAAAACAATATGCCTGAATTTGCTCTTAGCGTGGCAAAAACAAATGATGCTGTTGGCTAAATTTAGTTCATCAGTTTATGTATTTATACCAAGTTGTTTTTCATTTTTTTTTATATTGGGGATGGGGGAAGAGACATGTGAACTCATAATTCAAAATAACTACTGAGTTAAAATTTCAGATTCAACTGTTTTTCATTTTTATATAGAAGAAACCATTAGCACAATCTAGGTTATGAAAATACAAATTTGCATTCTTTTTTGTTACTTAAACTCCCACTATCCATCCACTTTGTCTGAGTCAACGCATAATAAAATAAGATAATTTCCTCATTGCAATAAATTTGTTATTAATGGATTCATTTCCTCCATTTCAACTATAGGCCCTGTTTCCCTTGTTAGTTGCTTCTTTCTTTCCCTCGTTGTACATTGATACTATCCTCTCTGGATCACAAGTCACATATAGAGTATGTATTTCATAATGCCAACAACCTCAACATTGGCCCCCTGCAATTCCATATATCCAATTAATGAAACTTGAAAACGATGTTTACCCACTTTTATCCAAGTACTGTTTCATTAGTCATCAAACAGCAGCTAATACTTGGACCCGAAATTGTTTCCATTAGGTGACAAGTATACAATAGCACATTCAAGTATTTCTCGGCAATTTCTTCTTTTTTTTTTTTTTATTTGGGTGCATTCTCTGCTATTTCTTTAATATTTCCATGAATCAGGGGAGCTGGATCGACAAGTCAATATTACAAATTAGGCCATTAAAATAAAAAAAAAATGGAAGTTCGACATTGGTCCATTTTATTTCAGCTGTTTGAATCAAGCAACTACGCTCTAAATATATTTTTCTGTAATTTCTTGAAGACAAGAGCACAGCTCGTTCGGTTTGGAAAACATGACCATGTGATCAGAGTCGGTAATCAGCTTTACCTCATCTGGTGGATTGTTTTCAATCATCCACCTTTGGAAGTCTTCTTTTATGATATTATCTTTGTTGCACACAATGTACACTCGAGGCACTAATCCATATTCCTCCTTGGTGACTGCAGTAGCCTGGATTGATCTTTCATCTTTATAGACACCAACATGTCTGACTAAAGTTAGTGCAAGCGTTAAATCCTGCTCCAATCCATTGTATACAAACAAAGAGACATCAGCTCGTCTTTCAAACACAAAGGAAAACTGAATTCAAGGATGAAGCCTATTGAGACTCTTGCCTCGGGAGGGAAAGCTGGTATAACTTGGATGCCATGAAATTGGGCCCAAAGAGTACTGAGGTTGCAGGCTCATGCATACCATTGTGGAATCCAAATTGCGTGTCCATGTACTTGTCGGAATCCAATCTTTCATTGCCCTGTCCGAAAAAAGACCAGTAACGAAAGTTAAGAACTACGCTCAATGCATACTAAGAATTGCAGTTTGCAGTAATATCTCTTCTTTTTTTTGTTGAACGAGGTTCAACAAATAACTGTTTTGGAATTCTTTTTTAACCTTGGAAGCATCTTGGAAGAAATAAGTGAAATAAGTGTTGCTGTCTTGCTAGTAGCATACTTTCGTGCTTATCTATCCACCTCACAAATCGTCTTCTAGCTTAGTCTGAAGACTGGATATACGCTAAAATGCTATAGAAGGAAAAGAAAAGTAGCCAAAAACTGGTCTATGAACAAGGGCTGAGCTAAATGGACTGCTTCAGAGGTGGGAGTGTTGGTGCTGGAGAGAGGAAGAAAAGGGTTGTACCGTTTGAGATAGAGTCTGAAAAGTGAGTTCTGGATCCGGCATAAAAGCAGCGGCAAATACTGCGACAGCAACTTTTTCTGGAAACCTTTCCATGGCGGCTGAAACGCAAAACCCACCCTTGCTGTGGCCCACTAGAATCACCCTCTCCTCTGGTGGCAGAGACGCCATGAATTCCATCAACGGTTCGAAGTAATCAGACATGGAACGAATCTCATGAACTTGCTTTGGATGGATCCCAGAAGCAGCCATGTCAATTGCTGTAACCTTGTAGCCCATTGATTTCAGCTGAGTTGTCACCTTATACCAGCACCATGCTCCATGACAAGCTCCATGTACTAGCACCAAATGCCTCTCTTTCTTCACCATCCCATCCTATTCCAATCGGACCTATCCTTTTCTTACCTGTGGTTCAGTCTCTTGCACCATGGATCAATAACCTCATTCGCTTGCGTTTATAACTTTATAATGAAACCTCATTTCTTCTCAAAATTATTGGAGTAAACCAATATCAAACGTATGCCTCTCAAGTCGGTTTCAAAGTCTCCAATAATTTCTTTTTTTTTTCAACATTTATCGATTTTATCTTTTGGTTACTTCAAGACACTTGTCAATTCTAGAGATAATATTGAAATTTCATAACTCTATTCATTTATTCTTTTTTTTTTCTTTTTAAATTTGTTTTTTCCTTCTCAAAGACAATTATAAACTGAAATAAATATAATATTTCAATATTTAATTCAATGAATAAATATAATATTCATTTACGATATGAACTATAATACAGAATCTATCACATCATATAAAAATGAGTGAGAAACAAAACGTAACGGAATTAAAACCATGGTTCCTCATCTTAACATTCCAAATACAAAGTCCTCGGGATAGACGTGTGTTAAAAGCCAAGAGGACAACAACACAGAGTCAGCATACTGCAATATGCAGCAGCAGGTATCATCTCATTTATGAAGTCGTCTATATCCTAATGCAATCTCGAAGGATAAACATCGCAGCTGAATTTTATCCCTGAAAACTTATCTATGTGACTTGCTTCACCAAGGACCCAGCTGTGATGTAGGTTGTAAATTCAAATGGAAAGAAGCTATATAACCAAGGGAAAGAGTAGCTATGCAATGCCCATGTCTGCGAAGAGAGAGTAGCAAGTACCTCTTGACGCAAAGAAATTGACTGAGGTCAGGTCCTGGCATACTGGCAAGGGCAAAAACTGCGACAGAAATTTTCTCAGGGAATCTTTCCTTGGCAACAGAAATGGAAACTCCAGCCATGCTATGGCCAACCAGAACCACCCTCTCCTTTGGTGGGAGAGACGCCATGAATTCCATCAATGGTTCAGAGTATTCTAAAATCGTATGAAGCTCATGCACTTGCTTTGGATGGACATGAACCCCAGAAACAGCCAGGTCGGGAGCTGTAACTGTGGCCCAATGATTGCAAGAGAGTTACCACCTTATACCAGGACCATGCTCCATGAAAGGCCCCATGGACAAGCATAAAATGACTCTTTCCCTTCTTCATTTGTTGCCCTTCCGACCCTTTCTTGCCTTCGAACAAGTTTATGTGCAATGAAAAACCTTATTTGGCCGTACCAGGTCATGTGACTCATGTCGCACAATCACATACAAGTCCTATACTTTTAACATGAACCATCTAGTAGCCCCAGCAGTTAGCAAGGCTTCACCTCCCATACCAGTTGCTGAGATACTTAGGTTTCAAATGTCCCATTGGCCATAGCTTTATCAAGACTTTGAAAACGAATATAGCTACAAATTTACCAACCGCATAAGAGAAATTCATAACAAATTTCGGTAAAAAATTAACAGTAACTTTTATAACATGTCTTTTAATACATGATACATTTTTCTTTTATCGTGATACCATACATTTAGGATATAAAAGGATAACAATCAGTAAAGTAGTTTTATGAATTCTAGCTACATAAATAGTTTCTCAAGTACTGGTTGCCTACAAGGGTACCACATTTTAAATTTAATTTCTAATTATCATTTATATTTTTTAAACTTTTCAACCCTATACATAGCATATCAAGTTGATAGAAAATCAGACACAGCCAGCTTAGCTGTTTCTTGTTCGTTAAGTAGAATGAATTCCAACCAAACCCATAAATTTCTAAACAAATAGTAATCAAAGTTTCAAACTGTAATCTATTATATATTTCGTTAAGGCATTGTCAATTTGAAAGGCCTTTCCCCACACCCCCAATGACTGCCTCTCCTTTTATAGCTCTTCCTTGGTTACGAAACAGTAAATATTTATTCACTCATCCTCTTGCTCTTATAATTGTCAAATAGAAAAGAAAGATTATTAGCCTCATATGAGGGTCCGTTTGGAATACATCTTTCTTTTTTCTTTGAATGAACTGTCTCAACGAGGTCACAGTCATGCTGCACAACCAGAACAAGGCCAGTTCAAAGATTTCTTCCCCTAAACTTGAATGTTAGAAAAAAAAATCACAAGATTATAACTAAATTATGATTTTTAGTGTTCACTGCATCCTTACTTGATGAAGTTCAAGGATCATCAATAATACTTGTCTAATTTGTATCAACGTTTTGAGAAAGAAGATGGAAGTTAAAAGAATAACTATAGAGAGATCATTTACCTGACTAGACCTTCCATTCCTCAAAATGTAATCATCCTACTGCTTAAAGCAGAGTTCCTGAAATCTTGTTAGGCTGCAATGGAAACAAGAAATGAAGAGACATTCAGATATAAAACTACAATTTTCTTTTTATTATTGAGAAGCAATATGGTAAATTATTTATTCTCGTATCCAACACAAAAGTTACATGCATTTATAAAAATATAAAGAGCCCTAAAGCATTGAGCAAAGAAAAACAATCATAATAGAAAAATGAAGCACCGTTTTAGAAGGACTACTGGGTTATATGGAAACAAGTTCTTCAAGTGAAGGTTCTCCACAGATTTTTTCAGAGAAAGCAAACAATCTTTGGCTCGCTCAAACGCATAAGCTGCATATCTATTTTCAAGGTCACCCTTAAATTTCTTCTCTAGATGCAGAGGAATAATTTTCGCAGGTCCAGCTGATGGCTCGATCTTAAAACTTGATCTTTCTGGCAAAACTTTTCTTCTCTTGCTAGATGATTGATTTTTATCTTCTCCAAACACTGAAAATTCTGTAAATGTTTGCCATGAATCACATACCTTGCGCAAACACCTACAAACAAAAGGTCACACCACCAAAGTTACACTGAATCAGAGGCAAATAAGAAATGAAAAACTGAGCTCTCCTATCACACCACCTTGTAAGGCTAACAGATGAATACTAAAAAACATACCTTAAGAGATATTCTGCACAATTAATTCCTGTGTCTTTTGAGATAAGATAATCAAGAAGCACTTGATGGTCGTAGTGCAACTGCAGATGGTGAAGAGAAACACATGACATCAATAATAAAAATAACCCACTCCAAATAAAAGAAATGGACTGCATTTTTTTGGTTATATTTTCTTTGTCTCTCCTATTGTTGGAGAGGGAAAAAAGGGGAGCTTGGGGTGCTCATAGCATGATTAGGATGTAAAAGACTTGCCTCTGCAAGGAATAAATGAAATAGGTGTATGGGATTAAAAATATTTGAAACATGAAAAAGAACATCTTCTCTCACATCTTGAGATGCCCATCTTTCTTTGTGGAATCTACAGACAAACCAAGAAACAGTTGAAAGAAGAATCAAAGAAAATCATTAAACAAACGAAGGTAAAAACAAGGATATTATTGCTCACTGTTGTTCTTCGCAAGCTTGTAAAGAAAGCAGTTGCAAGAGCAACTTGAATAATAAGTCATCCTAAGAAAAACAAGGAATTAAAGCATGACACACATAAGAAAGCATAGATTAAAAAAAAAACAGAACAACTAGTTCTAGAGCAGCTAACAAACTCTTTATGCACAAATAATGCAGTACAATTACCAAAATAATAATAATGCAGTAAGCATTCTCATAAAAAAAAAAAAAAAACACACACACACACACACACAGAAGCATACAACAATATAGTGTTTAGAAGAGTTTCCAAGGGTAAAGGGAACTGACCTCATGCACATACAGTTTGATGAAGGAACGTGAAAAGTTTACACACTTCTCCATGTATGTTTCTTGGTCCACAAGCATATCAACAGGCAGATGTTCAGAGATCCATGAATAAAGCTCTAATAAACCTCTCTGTCTACCGCAACAACTCAGATCTGAATTTGCGTCAAAAGCCACGCCTGACTTCACAGTTGCACTAGGACAATCCATGCCAGTGTCTTTTCTCGGATTTATCAAACTGAAGGAACACCTCAAGAAAAGAAAAATGGCCTGTCTTTGTAAATGGCAAGAGTGCATACTATGCACTTCTCCATCAGAAATACTTGACATAAAAGGAGAGTCTTCTAGACTACCATCCTGATCCTCAACTTCAGTTAAAGGTTGGCATAAAACTTCTTGAAAGTAATTATGTAGAAGCTGCAGCCAGGAAACAAGAACCAAACTATCTAGTGGTATTTGGAAACTAAGCCTGATCATCAGAACCTGAAATTTTTTTTAAGTTCATATAATTAGAGCGCTTACATGCTAAAACAGATCAGAGAAAATAACAAAACATCTACATTTCCATACCAACAACTTGTGTCTGAAGTAACGAGACATGCATCTGTTGACACACACACCTTTCTTGCCAAGGCACCAATATAGAAGTTTAGGTACAAAGTTGATAATTTTGGAAAGAATAGCATGCTTATCTAGGGAATCATTTAATCCTTCCACAAAATTAAATTGCTCAACCAATGAACATAGAAACTGAATAAAATTCCCTAAGAACACAGTCCTCAGTTCATCCTTTTCACCACCATTTCCACCAAAGAACTCATCCATTGAATCCCAAGGCACATTCGAAATGCAAAAGCTTACTGAATCTAAAAACACTTGAACAAGTTCATCATCACACTCTTCCTTCAAAAATTTCAGTATATTTCTTAATATTCGAATAATGCCAGCCGCTGTAAGGAAGCTAGCATTTTTCAACTTGGGCTTCAATAAATCTGCAAGACTTAATAAACCAGAATCTGAATCTCCAACTCCAGTTATTGCAGGTTCAAAAGAACATGAAGATATGTTTGAGATTGAGAATTCAAAGCAAATACATAGCGAATGGATTAAAAATTCCCAGCTCTTTCCCTGCAATAACACGAAAAATCATTAAAAAGAAAACCAAACTGTAAATTTTTTTTTTTAAAATCTGTAAATTTTGTTAACATACAGATGAGGCTATGAACTCAGAGAGGTTTACGAGAGCATTGCCAGCTAAATGTTGAATGAATCGGCTTTCAAAAGTTAATAAGGTTATCTGAAAGAGAAATTGAAGAAGTTATGTGATTTGGGTTATCAAGAAAAATTATGAAAAAAAAAGGAGAAAAATCAATAAATTACCAGGTGAGATATTGCTTTGGATAAAAATTGGTGGTTTTGTGAGTTTGGAATTAAGGCAAAAGAGGTGTTAGTCGTGCGAATCAAGCGGCGAATTTCATTTGAGACCTGAAAAGTGAATGACAGAACAGAGCTAAGTGATGAAAGGAGTAGAGTGTACGAATTTGAGAGAAAGGGAGGAGAGGAGAACCTGAGAAAGGATGAGGAGAAGGTCTTTCTCTTCTTCTTTGCTTAAAGAGATGTTCTCTGATTCCTGGCATTGTAAAAGAAAAAAAAAAAAAAAAAAACTAAGGAAGTGAAGATTAAAGAAAAAAACAAAAGAAAGGGCAAACGAAATAGAAAATTGGTGAAGAATGGAACTGACGGTGAAAGGGTGAAGAGAATCGTTGATCAGACGGAAGAGACGGGAAAATTCAGAATCAGTGAGCGACGATAGAGATATTTCTCTTGCCATGATGAGAATCGTTCATGGATTTTTTTTATTTTCGACTCAGTTTCAAGAGACCGGATTTCTCAGTCGTTGATTTTATGCAAGGTGGCTTGTCAATTAGAAGGTGAAGAGTTTTTTTTTTTTTTTTTTCTTTCTTTCTTTCTTTGAAGCAATCACGAGAAAAAAAAATCGTATACTATTTTATGTTTTACAAATAAAACGAAATTAATCTTCAAAAATGATGAAAGTGAAGAGTATCGAATATTTTTTAATTTAATTTTAGCTATTAATAATATTTGTTAATAAATAATTTATAAGCCTAATATAATTTTATATAACTAAATTAAAAAAATTAAGATATTTAATTTTAAAAACCTAATTATTGTATTATGCATTGCAAATTTTTGTTCAACTTAAGATTTTTTTTCATAAACTAATCTGTCATGTGACATTGTTTTCAATCACTGTAATTAATTTTCTTTAATTTAAATAAAAGAACTCCATCAATATTTCATGTTTGCTGATTTTAATTTTTATTTATGGATTTTGTTAATAAATAATTTTAAACTTATTAAACTTGTTTATCGTAATATTTAATATTAAATAACAATTAATTTAATAAATTTTATGCATTAAAATTATAATTTATTTAATATAATATTTTAAAAATACTTTTAAAATATTTTATTAACAAAATCTTTATTTATTTATTTTTAAGACATCATCAATGACAAAAATTTGGTTTGGATTTTCTAGCATTGACTGAAAAATATAAAGCTACTGATTCGATAGTGTTGTGTTGCAGAATTCAGTTACAATCATCCCCCACTCTCATTGCCTGCGTGCATGCCACCGTCGTATGAAACCTCCTACCGGGGCTAGCCTCCATAACCACCCTCAAAAAGAGCGTCAACTACACGCTCTCCTACTGACCACCTCCCTAACATCCCCCCATTCCTCTTCCCCGTACCTCCACAACAGCCTCGTGTCATGTGCTCCAGAAGCGAACTCCCTTTTGGACGCCAAGAATACTTATGCTGCTGTAATTTCTGCAACTCGTGCACTCTTTAGCATCTGATTACGGGATGCCCCTGCCTGCTTCGTCAAATTACAAGATCAGGATAGGACAATTGTGCTTTTATAGGAACCGCAGTTGTGTCCATGAATTTCAAAAATGGTGATAATGAATCTGCTCGGATCGTTTTTAGCATGATCTTAAAGAAAATGTTATGCCCTGGACTGATATGATTATACGGGCTATTCCAGAATGGCTAATGGGGAGAGTGCCATTAGATCGTTCGTTGAAATGTGTCAAATGGGGCACAACATTCATAGCTTTGTTCTGCCTGGAGCTTTCATAGTTGTGACATCTCGTAAAAATGGGATTAAAACTATAATCCAACATACAAAGCATAAGCATGCGTAGAAGCATTGTAAACGAAAGCCCAAGTAACAATCAGAAATCCAGAACTAAAAGTGATTTGCCCTTTTATATCTAGTCACAAGAATCTATAATGTGTTCTACACTATTACAGTAATAAGGATCTTGCAACACCTGTATGAATGGTGAAAAGAAGAAAATGGGAATAGGATGTTTTACAAAGCTAACATCTTGTTTTCCCGGATATCATCATCAACAAACCTACACGGATCCTTCAACTCCAGAGCTAGAGACACTGCACTTAATACAATATCATGCAGAGACAATGTAAAAATGAAATGTGTGGCCCCCTTTATGTGCAAAGGATCATTTGAGTAGACAGAAAGTTGCTTCAGGATTCCACATCCAAGCTACCACAACTAACGCCGGGGAGTTCGAGATTTCGGCCTAGATGGTTTCTGCAAGAACACACAAATGAGGCTAATTAAGAGAAATATAATTGATCCAGGTAACAACACTGACTGATGGAGACAAAGTCACACGCAATAGCCATTCTTTGAAGCCAAGTCTATTTCTGATGATCATTTATGAAAAGGGAAAACAATTGACAGACAAGAAAACATTTTACTCACAGATGCAGCCCCGAAGCTAGCACCAGACCCTATTGCAGCACCTGGGAGAAAGAGAGCTTTTAATCAGACAACAAAAAACAATCAGATTAAAATTTATCAACGCATGTCAAAACACAGTGGTTACCCAAAAATGAAACGCCAAGCATGATTTTGAAATGACATTATTGAAAATAAAAGTGATTTCGGAAAACATATAGGATAAGAAGGTACCAGAAGCAAATGGTGTTGAAAAAAGTAAACCTCCAGCAGATGCAGTAGAGCCGAAAGCTGGTGTGGTACTAGAAAACAGAGAGGGAGTGGATGCAGATCCTAAGAGAGATCCTGACGAGGAACTGAAAAGGGATGTTTGGATGGAAGCACCTGTGGTTGGAGTTGAAAATAGAGAAGATGACATGGAAGAAGCAGGAGCAGAAGATGGTGTACTAAAAAGAGACAATCCACCACCGGAAGAAGCTGATGATATTGCTGCAGATGTCTGTGAGGCAGAGGCTGCTGCAGGAGTTGCTGAGCTGGCAAACAACCCAGCAACCTGAGTTGATGTTTGAGAATTTGCAGGTAAATGCAAGGTTGGATGTACCCTCTTAGCAGCAGCTTCCTGCTTGGCAGTTTCTCTCCGATCAGCCTCAAGAAAAGGATCATTAACATCTCCTCTGCGGCGCTGATCAGTAAGATAGGCTGTTTTCATTGATTCAATATATTGATGAATGTTCTCCACCTAAGAAACACATGGTTATAGGACAAGTCAAAATCTTTTTTTTTTCCTTTTTCTTTGGTGGTTGAAGGGGTGTTAAGAGTTTGAGTGAAATCAGTAAAATGAAAGATCATTTCTTGAAAGCATCTTAACTACGATAAACATAAGATATATCAATAGTATTTGAAAGCATAGACTATATAAGAAGACATAAAAAATCCTGCTCTCAACTCAATTCCAATTAATAAATTTTCAAACAACTTGATATATTTCTGCTCCTTACCATATGTATCAATTACCAAGGATAACATGCAACTGAAATTATACAACTATAAATGTACTGCCAATCAGACAAGACATCAAACAAGCACATAGAATGATACAAGTACATGTATCTTCTTTACCTTGGCAGCCACATGAACAAAAAAGTCGTGCACATTGGACATGACTTTCGGAAGAGATTGCAACAATGAGGATGCGTGATTGATAGAGTTTCCATCAGAATTCAAAAGGAGCAGTTGTTCCAACTCTTCAATCCACTGGCGGCACTCAGCCAAATACTTCTCAAATCTAGCAACTGTATGCTGTAGAAATGGCGATGGCTTCTTTGGAAGCCCATGGTAAAATTGAAAAACTGGTAACATGGATGAAGCAGTTGGTTGAGCACTAGAACCTGGTGTTGTTGTTGCCCCTGGAGCCTGGGATGGTGCAGTGGCATTTGAAGTGCCTCCTGTGTTTGAATGAAAGAACCGGGGACGAAGCATCATGAAAGATCGAACAGCAACCTCTGTGTTCCTTAACATATCTTTCACAGAAGCCATCAACTCCTGCAGCAAAGCTTTCTGCCGCTCCATGGCAGTACTGATTCCTCCAAGTTCCTGTTGAAACAAGCACGCTATTTTATCCACCAATGCTAAGCACCACAATAGGCAATGGACAAGGAAACTGATGGTTTGTGATATATATCATTCAGATGGGAACTGCTTCATTGTTCAAAAAGATCTATCGACTGATTCAAAATTGTAAGTTTAGAGATGCACTGTTCTTGAAAGCTCATAAAACTGGCATGGAGGTAGTAACTTAACTCTAATTAAAATCCAGTTGTTCTCAGATCAATGGGTTTGGAAACAACTTTCCAAATGTTGAACACCCTAACCTAATGAGGTTGGAAGAAACCATTCCAACAGTCAAGAGCTTGTTTCTGGTATTAGTCAGTAGTACACAATCAGATGACCCACTCACAGTTTCAGATAATGAACCAGATATGACCAGCAACCCAACAAGTGGAGCAGCTTATTTGCATCACTTACTAATGTGGCAGCAAAACTCAGAGAGAAAGAAAACCAAAAAGGAAAGCAAACAATTGTTAGTTCACATGCACAGGAAAAAGGATGCAAATGTTAAACCTGAACAATGTGGCTAGCATCAAGCTCAAACCCTTCATTGGAAACCGAAGAATCATAAAGGCGACTACACTGATCTAACCTTTGGCTCTCATCCCTGTACTCCAATATCCTTTCCCTACATTCCAAAAAGAAATTACGCTACTCAGAGAGCCATATAATACCAACATATGAGCTCAACCCATAAAACAAATCAGAAAGTCAAACTTATGCCACGCACTTTTCCAGGTAAACACTATTACAATATCAAATAAATATTCAAAATGTATGAAAAATTAAGTTCAATGCACCAATTCTCAACAGCCAAAGGGTTCGATTTTTATCTAGCTTAAAGTAGAACTTTGCTTAGTTTCTTTCTATTTTTTCTATACTTTCTCATCAACTAATGAGCAATACCACAAACCCAAATCAAAAAACAAAAAAAAAAAAAAACCCTTTAAAAAGAATTGAAAACATACTCAATTTGAAGCAGAATCTTTTGAGAATCAGGGTGCAGATCAGCCCATTTGGTGCTGTAATTAGCAGGAGTCTTGTCATTAGTAAAAAGAAAAAGGGGTTGCTGTTGTTGTTGTTGTTGTAGCTGCTGCTGTTGCTGTGGTTGTGGAAATTGTAACTGTTGTTGCTGTTGCTGTTGCTGTTGTTGTGGTTGAAAAAATGGGCTGCTTTGCTGGAAAGGTTGTTGCTGTTGTTGGGGTTGAAACAATGGCTGAGGTTGCTGAGGTTGTGGAGTTGAGAAAAAGGATGACATTGTTGTTTCCTTGGAAAGAAATAAAAAAAAAAAAAAAGAAGGCCAAAAAATTAGGGTTTTAGTACAGACATACGGGTCAGGACTGAGGATTGAGAAAGCCAAAAAAAAACCCTTTTTTTAAACCCTAGATAGGGAAAATAATTGGGGAATTTGAGAATTCAGAGTCTTTATTTGCAAATTGGCATTACTTCATTTTTGTGGGGCTGGACTACAGTTCATGGGCCCACCAGAACAAGAGAATAATCAAGTCCAATGGATTTGGGCTCTTATTTTTTTTAATTTTTTGGATGTATTAAGGTTTGAGCTAATCACATTTAACCAATCTTGATAACAAATAATAATATTCATACGTAGATTTGCATGAATAATCCCACATTTGGATTATCTATTTCTCAATCTTTTTGGCTTTGCTTAATGTCAAGTTTAATTTTCTTTTAAGGTAAATAAATGTTTTTTTAAATATGTAAAATTTTATTATCCAAAAGAAAGCATGAAAACCTGATATGGATTTTATGATGATTAGTCGTAATTTATATTACATTACACAATTCATCTAGGAAAAGCATTTCTCCGATGATATGGCTAATAAAAAGAATGCAAAATGGAGGAGACAAAGCTTAGACATGAGAGCTCCACTTGCACTATTCATGGAGGAATTTGAGTCTAAAATTCCATGTTCCACCAAGAACCAGGGTTTTCTGAATCCTGAAGGGGCTGATGCATTATTTTCATTTTTGATACATGAACTACCTTTGAGTCCACTCCATTTAGCACCATTATAAATTGGCAACCCCTTACCCATTTTTCTGCCTGCAATTGCCAGAAAATTAACAAAGGCTATGGTGGTTTGACATGGGTTGTGTTATATTCCATCTCTTGCGCACTGGACTAGTAATGCTGGCTTCAGGCTGGTGTCCGGGGGCTGGAATACATCATTGAATCATGATATTTCAGTTTTTCTCCCAAGCTATTAGGTGAAGGTTAGGCGCTTTTGATAAATGTGTCCATATGTCGAAATGTAGATCTACATTTAGTTTAAGCTTTTTACGTTCACAAAATAAAAGAAACTTTCTGGCAATTTGAATTAATGTTTATTTATTCTACTTATCAGACGTCCACCAGGTTTTTTGTACTGGTTAAATTTAAAGCGAATCTTCAATAAATATCAACAGCTCCTACTGGTAGCTATGAAGAGCAACGCTAACAGAGCTTCCTTTCTAAATTTCTGTCAAATGCAGCTTCAGATAATGTTACCCTTTCATAGCCTGCTTTTCCAATTCTGAAATTCAATTCGGTAAAAGAATAATAGCACATCTTCTAGTAAGCGGTAACTGCTTGTAAGTCATTTGATTGGGTGCTGGTGAACTTTCCAGCCCATAGTTTTGGATGCTGGTGAATTTTCAAGGAGGATGTGGCATGAAAACTGAAAGGGATTTTGGTTTATATTTCTTACTTTTTTTGTAGTATCCAACACCAGATCACTAAATTCAATAAAAAAAAAGTGTCATAACTACGAACATTATTTTTGGGGAAAAGATGCTTGAGTACCCATGAAACAGGTCGAAAAAAGAAAACTAATAACAAAGAGTTAACCCTGAACAATCAAGCCATTACAATTTGGAGAATCTAACAGATACCCAGAGAATTTGTAAGACCAGTGACCATAAATTGGTCAGGAGGAGAGCCTAATAGTAAGAATCATAAGTCGGATTTCATATGAGACAGGTGAAGCTAAATATGCAGCATTAGGAATCAAAATCTAATTGATTTCACAGTTCTACAATTATCAGAGGAGTGGGAAGTAATTTTAACAAGTGTTTTAATGCACATTACCCAGTGAAAAGGCTTAAAATTATTGGATAAGGTTTAATTGGCATTCCATCTGGCTAAACAAAAAAGAAAGCCATTTAGCCATCATCCGAAACAACACTGCTATCTAAACTTTTATGCTGACTTCGATGAAAATTATGAAAAAAATGCTGATAACTAGAAAAGCACGTAACGTTTAGCATATTTCTACTTTCGTATAGCTAATAATTTAGTTTCAGCATTCACTGATTCACATACTAAAAAGAAAAAAGAGGTTTCCACTTAAGAACAAAAAAAAAAAAGCATGAAAAAGGCAATGAACCCAAAAGAGCTCATTCACTTGAGCCCATTTCCAGGAGTTGAAATAGCTAGATCAGGACAAGAAAAGCAATCCCCACCAACAAACCCAGGCTCCCCGCCTTCAAACTGCCATGTGTTCCCCATTCCTGTAGCAGCCCCAGCATTGCCACCAATAGCAGCAGCTCCATCTCCCATTCCTAAAAAAGGCCACGTTCCTCTTTCAAGCCCAAACCCGACATCTTCAAGTGCTGGAGCAATACCAAACCCTAACCCACCGAGAGTCAGAAAATCCGGCCCCTGAGTATTCAACAATGAAGTAAAACTTCCACAGATGCTTCCACCCCCGTTGCCCCTGGACTCTCCACCAATGCCAAAAGTTCCCTGATTCGCTGACAGTGGCAACAAAACCGGGGTGGCAGCTAATGGGAAGCTATTATGACTAATGGTGGTGGCAGCATTGGTGGAAGAAATGACGGTACCATAGGTGGTGTTGGTGGTGCGTGAACGCTTAGCATTTTTCCTGGTGCCACCGCCAACAGGGATGTCCCGGAGGGTGCCACCATGAGTCCAGTAACGGCGACACGATTTACAGAAATGGCGAGGTTGAGAAAAGTTATAGTTGTTGTAGTAACAAAACTTAGTGTTGGTGGAGTCACATCGTGGACAAGGCAGCTGTTCTTGTTCTGGTGGTGGGGCTCCCGTGTTAAGGGCCTTGGTTAAACGCCTGTTTTGATCTCCGGACTCGGATGGCATTTTCAGACAAAAGAAAGTGGCTTGAGTTATAGTATCTTCAAGTCTTTGTTTTTGTTCTTGTTGGGTTAAAAAGTTTGCGTCTTTTTTTTTATTGTGGATGGTTTCGGATTTGCTTGTTGTGGGAGGGTGAGTGAAGGGGGATTTTATGGGGAGAGAGAGTGAGAGAATGAGAAGCATAGGAAGAGGAAGAGAAGCTGTTGGAAAGTGCAACATGTTCTGAAGGTTATATGAGCAGAGAGAAAGAGAAGAGAACAGGCTTTACAGTGCTCTGCTGGGCACGACATTTTGATCAGTCAGATACAGTATGGGCTCTGTTGAGGGTCGGCTCTATCAGCTATGAATGCGGCTTGCTGTTGCCAACTGTTTAAGTTCTTCTTTTTGGATTTTTTTTTTAGCTTTTAGCCTTTTAGGTTTATGCCAAAAAAAACAGAAAAAAAATTGATAATCATCAGATGGATTGGCAGTCAAATAAGGGTCCCATTTGGTGCAGTACTTTGGTTTCTGTAATGATTTCGACTTGGGAATTACAATAATTAGTAATGGAAGATGACAAAGCTCAAAGAATACTACAATCCTGATGGCAAACTAAATACATAATTTAATTGTTCAAAGTTGTACTGTGACAATATTCCAATGATGCAAATGACAAAGCAATTATTGAGATTGTAAGGAAATTCCAATGTATGTTATCTTTCTGTTTTGGACAACAAAACCAACTCTGCAATATTAATTGAAGCAATATTAAAGGTGCATGATACAAATAGAGTTCCATTCTATTTCTAAACAATTTTCTTCCCTATGCTAGATAGAATCAAACTTTGAGGGGACATTCCAGCAGAAGAAGAAAATTATTACTCAGAAGTTAATTAATATTGTCTTTTTCAAAATTACTTTTCCAATTTGGAATATCCAAATTCAACCCCAAAAGCTCCATTGCTTTGGGTGTACATTGTGCCATTGCCATCATACTAATAATGAATGGACTGAACTGAAAGGAGGGTAGACAAGCATGCCAAAGGGGCAGCTACCGGTGCCAATTCCCAACAGTTTCTGGCTAAGCATTGAGAGCCAAAAGAATTTGAAACAAAGAAGAAAAAAACCCAAAAAAAAAAAAGACTGGAGTTATATTATACTCATAGGAGTAGATATATACCGTGAAAGAAGAAGCCAGAGATTGAGAGGGATTGCTGTAGGTGGGACAGTACAGACAAAATCATAGTGTCGGACAGCGTGGGGTGCAATTATTGGGCTCTCCTCTGATTTCGGACGCGTCATGTCTGCATTAGATTCCTCCTCCGTACCCCCTCCAATCTTCTCACCGGATTTCTCGCTCTACTGCTCTCATTTCTTTATTACCAAAAAAAAATACAAAACTATTCCCTCTTCTGGGCACGGGGCTTTGCTCTGTTTTCACATGTTCACTGATGATTTCTTCCTGTTTCTAGCCCAGCAGGAATCAAGGTCTGCCATTTCAGGAAGAGAGATGCCTCCTCTACGGCCTAGTCTCTCTTCCCTGGTCAAGTGAACAGTGTCCTAGGTTATTAACCTGGTGAATTGGTGATTCATAGGGTTCAGCCGTGGTCAAGTGAACAGTTATATCGATATTTATCTCTTTCTTATTTTATTGGTTACCTTACAACTCACACAAGTCAATATTTAACCGGCTAACCCCACTTTGTCCGAACCAACTAGAAATTTTGAAGCTCATATGTACGTATAATAGACTTGAAAGAGTATGAAAATATTGAAACATGAATACTAAATGAGCAAAACAACAAAAGACTTGAGACTTTAAGCCTATCTGCCCTCTAACAGTACACTCAAAGATTATCAACCGTATTAACCAAGTAAAGGTAAAGGGAGGTGGGGTCAAGAAGCAACTGACCAACAGTGGAAGCAGTCAGTGAAGGACCGCTGCTGTCGGTGAATGTGGGGTTGGAGGGGTCTTACTTCTTAGCCATTGGCACGCGCGGAGCTCAGTAGCCATCTAAGTATTCCCGGCACAACAAGATGTGTCGCTTTCAAATAACAAACTCAGCCTCCGATCCTTCTCAGTTGTATTTATTCGATCGCCCCATAATAACTGACATTTGCTTCCATTTGTTTCTTCACTCCCCACTCCTTGTTTCAACTATTACCTTGTTCTTTTTGGCTTTTTACTATAGTTCTGGATTCCCCTCCACACCGGACTTCAACTCATTTAGATTTCATTCCTATATACTTTTATCTGTTTCGGAATTGCCAATTAATTAGTCAAAAGCTCCAAAATTAAGTAGATCATCTTAACATTTTAGCTTCAGAATTGGTGTCATTGTGTTGATATTAATCGGAGTATTTAGATATATCTAGTTACTCTTTATTACTAGTATCTATTGGTTGAATTAATTATCATTCCCACTGAAATTTACATGCTTGATTGCGTTTACAAATCTACGAAAACCTGTTTCCATAAAACATGCTTACTTAGGCAATTATGGTGCAAACAGAGGCAAAAGAACAGTTACAGGTGTAAGAAAAAGACAACCAAAAACAAAGATGCAAGAGAATGAAAGGATGGAAGAGTCTTGGAAGATTGATTTCTATTCTGTTTAGGAAAGTTCAAAAGAGCTAGGTCGGCAGGCAGATAATTGTTCACTTTGTATATATGGAGTACAGGTGGAATATGATTAACAGGGGACACACTACCAATCAAAGCTTCAAATCAGGTAGTTGTTCGTTTGCCTACAAGAAAATTAAGTCTTTGCATTTATTCAAGAAGGTAGGTGACACAGGTTCTCTGCAGGCAGGTCAGTTCCTGGTGATTTTGTGAATAAAAATCTTTGTTGAAAAGCCGATTATCCACCCTCAACTGTATCTATAGCACTTGCACGAAAACTGTATGGAATCATTTTCACATTTATTGAAGCTTAAAGTTACTCAAAATTAGTTTTACAAACATGGATGATGGAAGTAGATAACAATGAAGAAGAAGAAGAAAAGTGTAGGAAACTATAAAGGGAAAACAGAAAGGAAATTCTTTAAAGTAATATTAAAGCTACAAAAGATAATTGTGTTCATGAAATATTAGCAAATAATAATAACTCTAAAAGATGAAGGAAAAGGAAAAACACAGCTAATTAAAGATTACGAAGCTGTTTAAGATTCACTGGAGAAATATATTTTGTGCCTCCGTAGAGAAGTTGCCTGGCGATTATAAGATTGGCAGCCTCACTTGGGTGGTAAGGATCCCAGAAAACATGCTTGTCACGACCATTGCACATGGTGGATGTTGGTCCACAAGGAATTATCCCTGCATATTGGCCTCCATTTCCACAACAAGCTTTGCTTGCTGCTGTAAAACCTACATAAAAAAGCTCCCAATGTTGAATAATTGGGTAATACAGGCTTATCATCAGCATTCATATACTGAAAGACTCGAAATGTCGATGTTAATACCATATTTTTGATAATTTGTGATGAGCTCCATCACTAAGTCATAGACATTGGCATGAACAAATGTGGCTCCAGGGAGCTTTCCATTCAATTCAGTTAGTAAATCCTTTAACCGGCCATTGTACTGCGTTGCTAGCTTATTCGCCATATCAACACATTCGTTTTCGTCCAGTTGATTGATGGTTTTCTGGTAAGGTATGCAGCCTATCGGACCAACATTTCCTATGACAAACTTCCGAGCGTCTAGCTGGTAAAGTCTCTGCCACCATTAACAGTACACCATTGTTCTCAGTTGATAATCAACAAATTAACCAATTTTAAATGCAATTCTATTGGTTATTAAGCATATGGTTTTATCTGCATTATACTGTTAATTGGTTCCTTAGGTGATTGATCATGTCATCGATGAAACCATCCGGGCTCTCGGAAATCCTTGCTCCTATGGACAGAACCGGGAGAAGATAATTGTTGAGAAAATCATTTGCTCCAATTGTAACTGAGAAGATGGATCTTCTCGAAATGTAGTCTTTAGCCTTGGATGAACCTAACAATTTATCAAACTGTTTTCTTGTATTATTGAAGAAGTCGATTTGGATATCCAATCCTAGCCTGTTAACCTGCAAAATAGATTTAATTTTAGATTCCATCAGCATTTTAATGTGGAAATGGATAAACATATAAGGGGTAAAACTTTTGATAGAAACTGAAAAATATTCTTCCAGTTGCATTCATAATCCCTCCTCCTCCTGATACATAATTTACACCATACAATATAGCTTTTCCTGTAGAATTTGGAGCAAGATATGAAACTGCATAGTTTGGTACTCCCAAATCTTCTCCTGTTTACAGAAGTAAACAAGCTTTACTCATTCATGTTTAATTAAATCATTTCCTTATGGTAAAAGAGGAGATATATAGAGCTTACCGACAATGTCACCAATGGTTCCGCCATTGGTATACCGGCCAGTAGGCATTCCTCCGGATGCTTTAAAATCAATTCCATTAGGTGGAATATTTGCCCTAGAAAATGTTGGTAAATAGTTATTATTACCAGCATCCACCAGAGAATCACCAAAGATGAAAGAAGCTCCAAAACCGCCACTACTATCATCAGCAGCATTAACCAAATGGCTCAAACTGATGCACAAAAGAACCAAGGCAAGGCTCCAAGATTTCACCGCGGCCATAGCTACTGTTTAACTTATCCCAGATTAAAGCTGATAAAAAAGTTTCTGAATGGAAAGTATATAAGAACTTTCCTTTGCTACTCTGTTTATATGGAGTTGCATTTGGTTTGAACCCTTTTTGTATAGGGATGGACCGTTTGATGCAGGGTAGGTGATCAACATCTTGCAGATTTTCTCAATGTGTCGTGAACTTTTAGGCCTTGCTTTAGGTATAAGCAAGGTGGCAGCCAAGATTACATTCTATGGTCAAATACATAGGTGATTGTTTGGTAATTATTCAAGAATTTGGGATATAAAAACTGAGAAAAAAATGTTCTACACGGCTTGGAGAATATCTATTATTTTCAGTCAAATCTAAAGTGCCCTAGGTGGATCAGTCATCAAACCATATCAAAATAACTGAGAATTGAAAAGGAAAATGATATAAAAATGGGGATTTTTTCCCCACTTGTGTAAGGTTCCAATTTCTGCCCAATGTCAATATATTCCTAAGTTTTGAATCCTACTTGCTTTTATTCTAGCTGGATTTTGAGGGTCGGAAAGGCCAATTCGGGCAAAGCCCCCGTCAAGATTTGAAGGGTAGGCTTTTTGGTTGGCTAATCCTCTTCTTCCCTCACCCTTTCAGATAGAGAGGCCAATCCAATTTCTAGGCCCAGTTATTTCAGTGGAGTGGAGGGTCCAGAGCCACAAGATAAAGCCCAAATCTTGAAATGGGCTTAGCTCCAGTAAACTTCAAATCATTTATTTTTTTATTTATTAATTTGTGTTCAGTAAATTTTCTGACAAAAATTCACTTATTTTACCTTAATGTCTAAAATCCACAAGAAATTTAGATGAACAAATATAAAAGGAACTAATCTAATATCATTTTTATGTGTTTTATTAATAAAAAAAATAGAATCATTTAATTTAAAGTATAAAATCATATTTAAAATCACTTTTTGAACACTTGGCATCAACGCAATGGCATGTAGTAATGAAAATAAAGGAAGTTCTAGTTCAGACTGCTCAAGTTCATACTCAAGTAACTGTTGGGAAGAAAAAAGCAGCCCAAGACCAGATATGGTTCGGACCAAAGTCAGGTTGGGTTTAAAAAGACCGTTTTAATTTTCCCAAGACAAGTTAATCAAAGAAAAAGGTGGTCATCTCCCAGTCATTGCAATCAAATGAAGCCTCTCCCGATCCAACTCTTAACAAAGCTGAATAGCTGAAGATGTCTGATCTTGTCTATTGAAGAACAATGATAATACGCATGGAACATGAATGCTGAAAGCTGATTGACAGTGAGAAAGGATTCCCTCAAGCCATGCATGTAAATTTTTGAAGCCTATCATTGTTGCCAAATTGTTTTTCATTTTTCTGGCATAAAACCTTCACAATATGTGAATCTCACGTTGAAGTA
This sequence comes from Durio zibethinus, assembly GCF_002303985.1. The sequence goes on from NW_019167860.1 coordinate 21,314,353, forward strand.
ATAAAATTGATTAGTATGGTTTTGTTTTCCTTAATTTTATAAATATATATTGATGGCATAAATGATGATTTTAACAAGTATACTGCCTTAAAGCATTTAGTAGCAGAAACTATTTGTTAGCCCTTTTATTATTGTTGTGAATGATCATTGATTAAGGCTGAGGCTACTTTGATGGAGTCTGCATAGTCAAGGTTTGACCATGAGTAGTTTGGCATTTTGCAGAGATGTTTGACTAATCATGAATCATGGATGTAGGCTGGCTTGCAAAATGGAGTCTGACTCAACCTGTAGTTCATGTTAATCTTGTATCTCCTTTCAAGAATTTGAATTTTATCTTACTGGCTGACTTTGTAGGGATTGCCTATCTTAAATAGTATTTGCAATTCAATTCGTATTCAGTGAATTTTGATCCGATTTTAAAAGGTTTTTCTAAATTAATTTTTAGGTTAAGTTGAATTGAATATTTAAAAAAAAAATGAAGTCAAATTTTATATAAATCTAACTTGACCCAATTTGATATATTATTTTTTATTATTTATTTAATTTTATATTTTTATTTTTAAAATAATATTTTATATTAAAAGTTAATATTTTATTTATTTCGAATTGAGTCAATTATAAATTTAAATATATGTAAGTCAAATCGAATTTGCATATAAAAATAATACTTTAATATCAATTCGAATTAAATTCAAAATTTAAATTTATAAAATTGAATCAAATTCGAAATAAAAAAAAAATCTATCTCAACTCGATTTATTATATTCGTAATCTTTAAAAATATTCTAATTTAAATATATGGACTATGCCATTTTAGTACAGAAATTTTTTTTTCTAATTATTAAAATAAGAATGTTAGTCAGTGTCTAATAACATTAGTTAAAATAATATTTAAAAAATTAAAATTAATGTACAATCTCCTATTGATTTTTGTGAAAATAATGCATTAAATGTAAATTTTTTCTTAAAATAATATTTGTACTAATCTTAACTGATAAACTTCTGATAATCAAACCCTCAAATCCTTAATAAAATAATAGTTTCAAATCCCGTATGGAGAACCCATCCATCCATCCATGTAAGGGTTGACTTGAATTTTGTTTGTTTTCTTTGTATCATATTTAGAAGATGAAGCTATCTTTGATGCATTTTATTATTAAAGAAAACATTGTTTTATGGCAAACTCCAATGTAATATTATTAATTCCTGTTCAAACTTGAGTGCTAAGTTTTTTTTTTTTACATTTTTAACTTTTTTTTTAAATAAATTATCTCTAAATTTGACTTAACAATGTGATTGTATGTAAAAAAAAAAAAAAACTGAAAATAATTTCTCATTATGATTTTATTGTTTACTTTTTGACAAGACAATCCCACCATGCAACAGCATGTCAAGATAAAAATAAAAATAACTTTGTAAAAGTAAACCAAATTGATCAGTGGAATATTTTTGGAGAAATGGCAGATCCAATGGCTGACCTTTTTAAACACAAGATTTTCTGATTGTTGGGTTGCAGTCTTCTAGACCATCATTAGCTGAATTTTGCCGAGTCCAAATTTAAAAAAAAAATAAAATGATGAACTGTAATCTTAGCTAATTGGTTGAGTGGCCCTCTACTTTTTGGGCAGGATATGGGGTTTTGTGCATCGTTCATGCTACTAAGGAGAGGAATCCAAAGGCAATGGCTTACTTGTTTTGTGCTTTTTGCCTTTTTATAAGAAAATTTTCCACCCAAAATAAGGAAGTTGGATAAAAAAATTTATTTGTTGAGAAAAAAAAGAAGAAGAGAGAAATAATGTTTATATTGTATCCAATGCAAGTTGATATATAATTTCAAATACAATATAATAAAATATAATATAAATGTATTTCATAAATATGTTTAATAAAATTAAAAATATATATTTTATATTTTTATATCGATATAAATTATGACACATCATTTTTATATAAAATATAACATAAATATATTAATTATTAATATTTTATATAATACAAATATATAAATGATCAAATTTAAATATAAAAATTAGATATTGATTTATCAAATAAAAAGTTAGATATTGGTAGCAATGAATTAGCAATTTAGTAAAATTTATTATTGTTCATGTCAAGAATTAAGATTTGGGCAAATTGTACAAAACAAATAACACTTGGGAGGCACATAATTTGAGTAGAAATTTCAAAATTCAAGCTATAATGATAAAAAAATAATAGTGATGCTCTTTTTTTGTATATCAAAAATGAAAAATCAAAGTAAATTGTATTTTTAGGCAGCTTTTTTCTTGTGAGTTTTGATCTATAGTTAGTATTTTTTTTAATATTTAAACCATACTCATTAGCATAAAATTTTCTTCTATCTTTTTGGGTTTTCAAACAAAACATTCTCCCTCAAAGAGGTTGGTAACTGCTAATAAATCAGCCAATTAATATAATTAAATATATATTTTGCAAAATGTACATGTGAAATCTTCTCCTATTAACAGGGACAGGAGCCCCCACATCAACTAACATAATTAATAGGGGTTTCAGAATTGTATGCATTCATTAAATGCTATATGCATGATGTTCATAAATCTTGGCAAAGAGTAGTGATTTTTTTGGGGTACTAATGCTAGGGAATTTGGCAATGGCAGCTGAAAGACAATGATCTGATAGAGGAGAATATTAGAGGATTTGGCTGAAACTTACTACAAAAGAAATTTATGGAACTACAAGGGTTTCAGAAATACCACCAAAGTTGAATATGACATATGATTAACAAAGTTAAACAATTCACTGCGGTTATTGGATATTAACTTGTAATTTATTACACATTTACACTGAACAAGAGGAAGCTGAAAATTTGATAGAGAACTGGGACTAGAGCTCCTTTAAATTTTGATTGTTTGACTAAAAATTTTTCAGCCTTTTTTTTTTTTTTTTTGGTTTTAGGAGGAAAGCTGAAAAAGGACAACTATAAGTCTATAGAATTAATTGTATCCAACTCGATGTGCCCTTATATGGTAGCACAAGTCTTTTTCCATTGCAAATATATATTTTTGTCTTCTTCCAGAAATAGCTGAAATAATATCTAGGCTTGAGCCCTGACCAGGCCCATAGTCAAAATTTAAATAACATTCATTCGTCACATGCTGCAAAAGAAAGGATTTTCTTTTCCGTTCTTTTTTTTTTTTCTCTTCTAGGTTGGAACAATCTAAGTTTTAAGTGGCATGAAAGCAATATATCTCCTCCCTAGAAAAACCTCCATAATTCAAGCTGCAAAAATTTCCTTATCATCCTTAAGTTTTTTAGCAATGCAAAAACTTGGAGAATAAGAATTTCCCTGTTATTAAATTGGGTTGCCACTCTTTGCATTTAGCTCACAATTGACAGTAGTTGTGGCTGAACAAAGAACCTCTCTTATTTGATGATCTCCAAAGAAAATTGTATTATAAACTTCTGATCGGAAGTTAAAAATGGAGGGATTAATAACAATCTAAATTCAGGGCAGGCCTGAGGAGGATTGGAGGAGGTAGCCTTTTTGGTTGCCTAGTTGGACGGAAAACAGCTTTTGCAAGCCAGCTGATTTTTTTTACTTTTAGCTGAGACCAAATGATTAAAAAGTTTTCTCATAGGCCCCACCCACCACTACACACAAAAGAAGAACATGAAATTGGGCAGTTAGATATAAAGCTTTTATTAACACAGTAACAAGCAGTTTCATTTGATTTGTGAAATCAATGTCCTTTCTCACTGTTTGTTAAGGATAGGCTTTTTTTTCTTTTTTTTTTTAAAGAGAGAAAGTAAAAGAAAGACAGTCAATGAAAGAGAGAGAGGAAAGAGCAAAAGAAAGAGATAAACACAGTGGATTATGAATTCTGGTTGCATGTTTTTGGATTCTTCTGCTCCCCCAAGTAAATGTAAAATGTGCATTTGATGTAAAGGAGTCAGCTTGCTTTTGTTTGTGTTGCAATTAAGAGAGAGAGAGAGAGAGAGAAAGGCCCATTCTTTTAGCTGGTTTTTACTTTTTAGTTGTTTCATGGAGCTGTGGATTTTGGGTTGATGCAGGGATTTTTTATATGCTATGTTTTGTTTCAGTTAAACCCTTTTGGTTCTTGTTTCTTCAAGTGTCTCGTTTGGGGAGGGTTTTCCTTGTTAATTCTTGGGATCTGGGTTTTGGGGGTTGTAGGGCTTCAGTTGTTCAGCCTTTGACTCAACAGTCTCTTCATTGGGTTCCCTTCCAAGCTTTTGTCTTTCATATACTTTTCTTAAAAAAAATGGGGCTTTGACTTTCTTGTATACTTCCAATCCTGGGTTCTTTTCTGTGGGTTTTGCACCTGAATTTATTTTTTTTTTTTGGTTTTGAACTGATCCTGAGATGCTTTTTTTTTTCACTGATTGAAGCCTGAGAATTGTTGCTTGATTTGTTTACCCTTTAACATTTTTGGTTCCTTATGGGCTGTTTCTCTCTCAATTAAATCCTTTTTAGTTGAATTTTAGGGCTTTCTTGATCTGGTACAAGATTCCTCCTTGTGCTTTGAGTTCTAGGGTTTAAAAATTGAACCCACTTAGTTAAAAAAGTAGGGTTTTTGTTAGATGTGTTAAAAACTCTCTTTTTTTCGTGGTGAATATTGAGCTAGTCTTCTTCCTGGGTTTTGTCTCAAATTTTGCCGCTTTGATGCATCTTTCACTGTGGAAACCCATATCTCACTGTGCTGCTCTGATCTTAGACAAGAAGAGCAGGAGAAGAGATGGGTCTGAATCAGCTGCTGAAATCAAGAACCCTTCTATTCTCCGGAAGCTACATGAGAACAAGCTCAGGGAAGCTCTTGAAGAAGCATCTGAAAATGGGTCATTGTTCAAGTCCCAGGACATGGAACCTGATTCTCTAGCCAATCAAGATGAGAGCTTGGGACGATCAAGATCCCTTGCAAGACTCCATGCTCAGCGTGAATTCTTGCGAGCTACCGCTCTTGCTGCGGAGCGTATATTTGAGAATGAAGATTCTATGCCTGATGTCCGTGAGGCTTTCAATAAGTTCCTCACAATGTACCCAAAATACCAGTCATCAGAGAAGATTGATCAATTGAGGTCAGATGAGTATGCACATTTGTCACCAAAGGTATGCCTTGATTATTGTGGATTTGGGCTTTTCTCTTATGTTCAGACTTTGCATTACTGGGAGTCCTCTACATTTAGCTTGTCCGAGATTACTGCAAATTTGAGTAATCATGCACTTTATGGTGGTGCCGAGAAAGGCACTGTGGAATATGACATAAAGAGCAGGATAATGGATTATTTGAACATCCCTGAACATGAGTATGGCCTTGTGTTTACTGTAAGTAGGGGGTCTGCGTTTAAGTTGCTGGCTGATTCATATCCTTTTCACACGAATAGGAAATTGTTGACCATGTTTGATTACGAGAGTCAATCAGTGAATTGGATGGCTCAGAGTGCTAGGGAAAAGGGTGCAAAAGTTTACAGTGCTTGGTTTAAATGGCCAACCCTTAAACTTTGTTCTACTGATTTGAGAAAGTTGATTTCGACTAAGAAGAGGAAGAAGAAAGATTCCGCTACTGGTCTTTTTGTTTTTCCTGTGCAGTCTAGGGTAACGGGCGCCAAGTATTCATACCAGTGGATGGCATTGGCTCAGCAGAACAATTGGCATGTCTTGCTTGATGCTGGGTCATTGGGTCCCAAAGACATGGATTCACTTGGTCTGTCCTTGTTTCGTCCGGATTTCATTATCACATCATTCTACAGGGTGTTTGGATATGATCCAACTGGCTTTGGGTGCCTTCTTATAAAAAAATCAGTCATGGGAAGCCTTCAGAACCAGTCTGGATCTACTGGTTCTGGAATGGTGAAAATTACCCCTGAGTATCCTCTCTATCTGAGTGATTCTGTAGATGGTCTTGACGGATTGGGTGGAATTGACGACAATGATGTTGGTGCAAATGGTGATAAGCCCTCTGAAAACCGTCCAGGAACACAGTTGCCTGCCTTTTCTGGTGCCTTCACGTCTGCTCAGGTTCAGGATGTATTCGAGACAGAAATGGATCAAGATAATAGTTCTGACAGAGATGGAGCTAGCACCATACTTGAAGAAACTGAGAGCATTTCTGTAGGAGAAGTGATGAAAAGCCCTGTCTTCAGTGAAGACGAGTCATCAGACAACTCATTCTGGATTGATTTGGGCCAGAGTCCATTGGGGTCTGATAGTGCAGGTCAGTTGAATAAACAGAAAATTGCCTCCCCTTTGCCACCTTTTTGGTTTAATGGCAGGAAGAACCACAGGCAGCTCTCTCCAAAGCCAACATCAAAGATATATGGCAGCCCAATATATGATGATAAAGATGTTAACCTGGGTCATGATCATCATCATGTGTTATCATTTGATGCTGCTGTTCTATCAGTTTCACAGGAACTGGATCGTGTGAAGGAGATTCCTGAAGAAGAAAAATTTGCAGGAACAAGCATCACCTCACGAAATCATAAGAAGGCTTCAGACCATTCACATCTTCTGGAAATCAAGGAAGAACAGGGTACCAGTAAATCACTGTCTGTGGGGTCCGTATCTAGTTCTGCTATAAATGGTGCTCGCCTCAATAATTCTTCTGTCTTTCGGAATAATGGCCTAGCAAATGGCTCAACTACTGAAATTTCCTCAGAGATTAAAGAGAGTGCCATAAGAAGAGAAACAGAAGGTGAATTTAGGTTGTTGGGGAGGAGGGAAGGAAATAGGTATAATGGTGGTAGATTTTTCGGGTTAGAAGATGAACATCCTAGCAGGGGAAGAAGGGTATCATTTAGTATGGAAAATAGTCGTAAAGAGCATCTGAGTCATACTTTGGAGCCAGGAGAAGTGTCTGTGACCAGCCTTGATGATGAAGACTACACCAGTGATGGAGAATATGGTGACGGGCAAGATTGGGACAGGAGGGAGCCTGAGATAACTTGTCGGCATCTTGATCATGTTAATATGTTGGGGCTGAATAAAACCACTCTTAGATTACGGTTTTTGATTAATTGGCTTGTAACCTCATTACTGCAGCTCAAATTACCTAATTCAGATGGTGATGGCAGAGTGAATCTTGTTCACATTTATGGCCCAAAAATAAAATATGAAAGGGGTGCAGCTGTGGCTTTCAATGTGAGGGATAGAAATGGGGGACTCATTAATCCTGAGATTGTACAGAAGTTGGCTGAAAGAGAAGGCATCTCTCTTGGTATTGGTTTCCTCAGTCACATACGAATATTAGATAGCCCACGACAAAAGCGAGGGGCTTTAAACCTTGAAGATACAACCCTGTGCAGACCAATGGAAAATGGACGGCATGACGGGAAATGTGGATTCATAAGAGTTGAGGTCGTCACAGCTTCTCTTGGCTTCCTGACTAATTTTGAGGATGTCTATAAGTTGTGGGCTTTTGTGGGAAAGTTCCTTAACCCATCATTCATCAGAGAGGGTACACTTCCAACCGTTGCAGAAGAAGAATCAGAGACATAACTTCTGAAATCAAGCAATTGAAAATCATTTGCAAAATAATCCGGGAGTCTGAGTCGAAGATTTAGTAGACCCTGGATAGGATTTGGAGGTATTTGTATATGCATGGCTTGCTCTTCCTCAAGACTCTCGGATGCAAGCAGGTGAATTTGTTAATTCATGTTTGTTGTTGCTTGAAATTTTCTTTCTCTTTTTGGGTTTGCTCTTGTAGAGTTGGTTTTAGAAATATGTACCATTTTGAATGTTACCATACCTCAAAGCAGAAGCATATGGACACAACTGTTAGCACTTAGCATTCTGCTTTTGGTTTATACACATTTCATTTTTCTTCTCTGTAAAAAGATGTAGCTAATTTTACCTTCTGCATTTCAAATGCACTCACTACGATACTGATTTGTCTATTTGTTGTTGTTGAACCCTTTTGCATTTGATTTAAGTCTGGAAAGACAAGATTTAAATTTGCACTAGAAGTCTAGAAGCAATGGATAGCCTTTCCTGCTAGACTTTGTTGGAAGTTAGAAACTTGTGTTGGCTATATACTAAATTATGTTTTGGTGTCAAATTACAAGGCATTAAAGTGTTAATAAATCAAGGGTAGATGCTGGTGGGTGATAACATATTGTTTCTTTCAAACAATTATCAGTAGGTCATTCAACATCTGAGTAACATTATTATCTCCTAAATCAGCATATTTTTCTTCAAGTCTGTTGCTAAGATATGAATTAAGTAATAACCTTTTAGATAGACATAATAGAAGAATTGATTAAATGTCCTTTTTAGAGAGAAAATGGATTGGAATTGGTCAATTTGCAACAGCAGTTTGACGTTGAACAAGAAATAAATGATGCAAAGCCCTGACTTGTGCTCTGGATAAATTAGTCAAAGAATTTTAGGGTGGACTAATTAAAGAGTCTGATAGATTCCTTTTCCAACTGATAATTATCAAAGGTTGGGCCATACGCATTGATTTTTGTTTCCCACCGGATGTAATGCTGAAGTTACGTATCATCCAGCTTCTTGTTCTTTTGGTTTTTCTGGATTCCAGACTCTAGGAAAAAATATATATAAAAACTTTAGTAGGTTTTCTTAATGAAGTTGGTAGGGTATAAACATGGAACTGCAAACGTCTTTCCATAACCTGAAATCATGATTTAGAAATGAAACAAAATCACAAAAACCTTGTCAGTTGAACAAGGGGATCACCGTATTTGAAAGCTTCTCTAAGGCGAGCTGTCTTCTACAGCGAACTTGTACGAGGTGGTTGGTGATGGTGAAACGTTGACAAACTTCATCTGATTGGAGATGCAGTTGGCCACCAGTTAAAACTGTTAGATATGGAAGATTTTGCTTCTCATCATCATCCTGAATAATTATTATTATTAAGACACATAATGCGAATACAAAAAAGCTTCTGAATTGTTAAAGGGCTATGGTACAATGGCATTTTCAGTTAATAAAACTTATAAATAATAATATTCTTAATGAGTGAAAGCAACAGATGGCCAGAAAATTGAATTTCTGATTCGTGCATCGTCTAAAGTCCTGTCTTTATTCAATTCGCCGCTTTATGTTGAACCACTTGAGTAAGCCACGACCATAACATAAAGAAAGCAGATTCCAAATCTATATAACACACGAAAGCAACCAAATCAGAATAAAATCATTGACAAAGCCCCATCATTTAACCCTGGATTGTGCACGAGCACTCTGTTATTGAGCTGATTGTTGCTATGTGCTTATGGTTTTCCTTGTTGTATATGGCACAGAGTAGCATTCTGTCACACAACCCGACAATAACTTCTTCAGGACATTGGTCAAGAAAATACAACCAGAACTTCTTTAGAACAATTGAAGTTTATTCAACCCAAAAAAAAAAAAAAAAAAGCCACACAACCTCAAAAGGTTGACAAAGGTAGAGCAATAGTGGATAAATCGACAAAAATCTTCAAGCAGATCTAATGTAGTTGCCATTGTTGTCTTTTCTTTGCGGGCTGACTACATGCATGTGACCGCCTCCAGCCAACATTCAGTTTCTGAACATCTCATAGGACCTAAGCCATGACCAATTACCCGTCCAACCAAATCATGATATCTTAGAGTTAGACCATAAACAAATTCATGAGATGCATGATAAAATAAACTAATCAAGCTGTTGACCATTACTAAAAAGAACAATATTTTCTTGTGGCACCATCAGGAAAAATTCTGATGATTCAAGGACTATTTTTCTTGGAGACAGTCTATAGCTTGTTATTTGTTGAAATAAAAATTCATTAACAGATAAAAGACTGCAACCAATTACCTAGCTCTCGTTTTTTGTTGAAGTCATACCACCAAAATAACCATCCAAAACCTTGTTTAATTGTCTCATCACACATTTACTAATCACATAATAAATGTGACAGATACCAATGAATAATTGACTCAAGTGGTAAAGAAAGTGTACTATTTTCTTTGTTACCTAGATTCAAATCTGCCGGAAGATTATGGAAAGGTAATTTTCCATGAAAACACTGAGTTCAACGTAAATAAGCCTGTTTGGACCAGGCATGACAGATACAAAAGCAATCCATGATAGTCATAATATATTTCTAAATCACAATAAATCAGATAAGGTACTTTAAAAGATCTTGAACAGTATCTTTGAGTAATCCTAAACAAGTAATATATATATATATATATATATATATATATATCAACTTCATGATTAGGCAGTAATTTCTCGATAACCGGAAGGGCTTGGTTGAGTCCGTGAGAACTGTGTCAAGGTGACTATCTCATCCAAAGCTCGAAAGATGATAACATTAAAGAATATGATTTTCCTGTTGGCTTTGCTTTCCTCATTGAACTCAAAAACACAAGCATCATGCTCTTCCAAGTTGTTATCCTTGACAAACTTGACCCATCCTCTTGTGAATGCTGTTCTCCACTTGGAGCTTGTAATTCTTACAAGCCATCTCTTCTCACCTGGTGGGACTCTCAGCTCAGCTATTCTAACACCATCAAGGATGTGCATGGCTTCCCATCTTTTGGGAATACTCTACATGCAGAGGAATTTTAATGAGATTTCTGATCAAAGATACAGTTCAAGATTGAGTAACTTAGGCTGATGAACAGCTAGACAATACTCACTAGTCATAGCCTTAAAGGATTATTGTAGTAGAATTCTTAATCGAGATTTTTAATGGCTAGAATGACACATAAGGACAAAGATTTTACCACTGTAAAAGACCTGTAAACGTGAGAAGGCTTCATAATAATGCTAAAAGAGGGTTTTGTTGATGAATACTGCCTGGCCAATTTACAGGATCTTTGCTTCTCCTCCGCTGTTAACTCTCGTCTGTTTGATATGAAAAACAGATTATAAGTTCCTTGCAAATCTACTTGCCTTTGAATTTTACCTGAATCATTTGTAAGCAACCAAAAAGGAGGGGGAAAGTGAGAAACATAGAGTTGTAGTATATTGAAACACAAAAAAAAAAGGAAAATTATCTAATTTGTAGTGGAGGATAAAACTACATTTCCATCTTTCGTTCATTTAGAAGATTTGACTTCTAAAGCTATCAATTTCTCCTATGAGGATTTAGGGGAAATAAACCTTCTTGCCTTTCTGATTTACGCTTCAAAGATACAGACTCAATACCCCAATTTTCACTGGCCTCCATTGCACATCCTGAGGCTTCATCTGATTCATCCATCAATACTATGATTCCATCCCTTGCAGATTTTCTAACTTGAGGCTGCTTTTTCGTTGTTGCTTTCAGTTGAACACGTTTATAGAAGGTGTCAACAGCTTTTGAACTTGGTCTTCCTCTCCTCTTGTTGATCTTCTCTTTTTGCATATGGTTTTCATGGATTTTGTCCAAGTCTATAACTTCTTCAAAGTCTTCTCCATCTTCCTTTTGAAACACACATCTGCCACTTGAACAGGCATTCATGTGTTTCTTGACAAAGTATGACCCTTCTCGCTCACAGCCACTTGGATCAAATATAACTACATTGAAAGTTGAGTTGCCATCATAGCGGAAAACAAGTAAATCAGCCTCTGCCAAACTATGCTCTTTCACAAAAATTTCCCAACCATTTCGGAAAACTACATCGCCAAACATTCTTTCGAGTTCCACAGTCCACATGAATCCACTTGGACCTCTAAGGTGGATAGTCCCTGACAAATTCTCCCTGAAATTGCTCATAAATTTTCTAGGTATCCTCTGCAAAACAAGCAAAAAAGAAAGTAGTCAATCAAAAGGCATTGGGAAGCGACAAGGAGGCAAGTAGCCAAGCACAGGGATCATATTAATGCTCAAGGGTTCATCATTCGTCATTTACCAGATGATTTCTAAAATCACCAACCATTATCTTGAAAAACTGATGCCTGTTGGATTGAAATTCTTTCCAATACTTGTGTTTCTCCGATATTCTGCAATTCTGACTCATTGCTGCCATTCCTGAGACACAAAACATGAAATACAGAATGATGATGAGACCAGGCTTGCATTGGCTTTCTAGTTTCTATTACTAAAAGAAAATATAAAATTAATAGAAATTAATTGGCAGAGTACTATGGGTTTGTAGTGGTTGTACACAAAAACAAGAACCGGTTCTTGAACAAATAAGACATAGATTAAACTTAAAAATACATACACCAATCTTTCAACTTCAATTGACCTACTCTTACAAGAATCCTAGATAAAAGATGCTGAAAGTGAAAAGAAGAGAAAGTTTAAAACCTTGGCTCTGCATGAAGCTTGAAGGATGAAACTGCTTTGATCTTTGAGCAGTAAGGAAATGCTGAAGAGCAGCAATGAAAAAAAAAAAAGGAGTTTTACTCCTTTTTAGAGCTGGCTATGGCAAACCGCATCATGCTGAAAAACCAAACCTAAAACCAAGAACAAAACTGAAAAGTTCTCCTTCTACTTTCTTTGAAAGAGACCAATAAAGGGCAAAAAAAAAAACATAAAAGTTTTAGAATTATACAGCTTGGAACCACTGAAGTGGTAATTTCGTGTTCCCAGTGATTTCTTCATATCATAAATCAACTTCCTATTATAGTTAAACTGACAACAGGCCTCATGTGAAAGGCTGCAGTCCCCTTCAAAAGGAAGATGATTTCATTTGGTTGGATTCCAAATATTGAACCTTGAACCAAACCCTTAAAACGGTTCGTTTTGCTTCAAACTGAGTCTATGGTTTATACAGTGACTTCCTGTGTCATATGTCACTTTATCCCCTTTGTGCTCTTCTTTCTTAAACCCTAAACCCCCCCCCCCTTTACCAACCTACCCATCAAGATTTGGCCGGAAAATCAGTAGAAAACCGTAAATTTCATCTTCCCCAATTTCTCATGCAATCCACTCTTTACTATGCACCTTCAAATTCTCGTCATTTCGCACTCCCGTGGAAATCCCCAAAAACCCCTACTTCCAGAAACTCCCATTTATCTTCAAAAACCCTGACTTTAAACAATTCACTAAGAACCCAAATCACCTACGAGCTTGAAGGAGACGTAAACGATGGGCTTGAGTCATCAAACCCGGCCCAGCTCCCGATAGCGATACGGAGGTACGGAAAAGTTTCAAGGTTCTTCTGGGATGGGAACCGTGTTAAGTTGCTTAGCATCGATGGCTTTGGCGGCGCTGGGGCGTCGTTTTGTTTCAATTTGGATAAGGTAGTTGAAGTTTCTAGCTTGGCTTTTAGGAACTTCTTCATTCCAAAGCAAGTCAGTGAAAATTATATGGGCTATGTAAAGTGGAAGTTTTTGCACAGGGTTTTTAGCTCTGCTCTTCAAGTCCTTGCTACTCAGGTAAATGGTTTTCTTTTTTATTATTTGGTTAATGCAAGTTTCAAAGCTGAATTGTTTTTTATTTGGAATTTTAAAGCTAATGTCATGAGAACAATGGGTTTAAATGGCGATCCTTTACGAAAGAGTAGCTAGGAGGTAGTAGGGGAACAACTGTTGAATGCTTTGGGATATATTATGTATTGGGTTTTGACAGTTTTAAGTACTTTGAAAAAACTGTATTTAACTTATTTTTGACAGAATGTGATCAAAACAGGCTATGTTTCGGGCTATGGGTATTGGACATTCTCATTCACTTCCATCAGCTGCTGCCTTTAACTGGGTATTGAAGGATGGACTTGGACGGCTAAGCAGGTGTATTTATACGGCTAGCTTGGCCTCTGCTTTTGACACTAATTTGAAGGTACGAATTACACATTTTTAGATTTGGGTTGCAGGTTGCATATGATATCTTCAGCTTTCACTTGTTTTATGATTTTTTTCCCCTAAATTGCAGTTTTGCTGTTGCCAGTACTCTATTTTGGTGTCTGGTAAAATATTATCAGAAATTCCAAAATATAATAAATGTGGTGAATTGCTTTCCAGTGACTGTAGAACTGCAAAATAAGAAATAAAATTCTAATTTGTTGTCTTATCACATTTGAAGAGAGTTAGGTTTTCAACATCATTGCTGTTCACTTTGAGCATTGGAGTGGAGCTGCTCACTCCTTTATTTCCTCAGCACTTCTTGCTTCTTGCATCTTTAGCCAACATTGCAAAACAAATGAGCTTGGCATGCTATATAGCAACCAGTGTAAGGATTGAGTTTTCATTTATGCTTTAATATCTTTAATTATTTTCTCTTGAAGATTTATATCTGTCTTTGGCTTTTTTTACACATCATGTAATTATCTTTAAAGCTTATTTGCTTCATCTTCCCTTTTACTCTCCTTGGCCCCAAGGAATTTTTTTTAACAAAAAGGAATCATTATTCAAGTTTTCCTGTGTTGATGGCTTTTAGCACCTTCTCATTTGGTGATTTAATGTTTTCCTAACCTTGCAAGCAGTCCGCCATTCATCGAAGCTTTGCAATAGCAGATAACCTTGCTGAAGTTTCTGCGAAGTCACAGGTTATGGTTCTTTCTTCACATTCATCACATAAACTTTGATTCTTTTTGCGTGGAAAATGCTCTGATCTTGTAATGCATTTCAGATTCAATCAGTATGCTTTGATAACCTCGGTCTCATGCTTGCTGCTGCTTTGAATATGTTGCTCAAGAACAATCAAAGGTTTACACCTTTTCGTCTCTCTGATATAATAGTTCAGACTGTTATTATTTTTAATTGGACTTACATGACTAGTTTTGTTTTGTTATATCTGGCATCCTCATTTCATAAGGGCAATTCTATATCATTGATATGGCTGATACTTGTCTAAAGCCTGTGCTAATATGAATATAGTTTCAAGTTGTGCATAATGCTTCTGTTCACTGCATAAAAGTTATATATTATTATAAAAAATCTCTGCCAAAGTTCCCTTTTCTATCTTGATTATGAAACATATTAAGTAATGGTTGCCACACTTGAATTGTTACATTAGAGTCAGAAATTAGTGGGAAATCTATATTATTTTTATTTTTCCTTGGAAAAATTAGAAATATGCTTCATCCTTTGACTGATTTCTTTGTGAAACTAAATGCAAGCATGGTTTCTTGACTTGTCCTTAATGTGCTAGATTGCAAGCAGGCCTACCTTTCATTGTATACCCCTTTTTCTCAGCAGTTGACCTCTGTGGAATATACCAGGGGCTCAAGCACGTCCATCTGCAAACTTTAACTAAGGTAGCATTTTCTATCTTCCATTACATGTTCAATTATTCAATGGCTTATCAGTTTTCTCACATTTTTATTTGGAGAAACCAAAAATCCGCATGTCTCATCTCATGTTTTGCATATGCCAGCCCTATTCAGTGGTCATTCTCTAGATGAAATTTGGGCAGCTTGTTCTCTCTATAGAAATTGAGGAAATTTTCCTCGTGAAAATCTGAAGCTCTCTGTCTCATTAATTCTATTTCTTCTTTGTTTTTCTCTTTTTCTTTTCCAACATTCAGGATAGACTTGAAATTATACTTGATGCATGGATTGCAATCAGACATGTGCCTTCACCTGAAGAAGTGAGTAAAGAAGAAGACTTCAATTTTATATGGAGCAAAGGTGAAGTTTCTCATGGTTGTGCTTTAGCTTTTGGTGCACTGTTGATATTAGCTGTTGTAGAATTAACTTATAGTGATAGATGAAATTAAAGTCAATTATTGAAATTTGGATTAGGCAAGGAGCCATGGCGCATCAGGATAGGGTGCCTGAATCCCAAGGGTCAATTGCCTAAGTTATCAATGATGACAATGCAATATGTAGGTGACAAGGATTATTATTTTGTATGCATGGAGATCTTCTACCGACGATTGGCAAGAACTAGAGAGGTGCATACACAATGGAAATCTTTACTAGCTGTTACATAAATTATGGTGCTTACATATAATGATAATATCACTTCTAGCTTTTTTTTTTTTTCCCCCCTTAATTTTTGCCTCTTCTGAAACTCTAGCAAGGTATCCTTCTTTGCTTACGTGAAGGGGCTTGCACAGCTGACATTATCAAGGGATTGTTGCAGGTAAAAGGATTTATCTTTGAAAAACTGCGCAAAAACCCGTTTAGTTTGATACTTGTGTACACAGAAGCTTATGTTTACAGTTAGTGAGCTTAAGATTGAGGCCAAATGTTTGTGGTGTTCTAGGCATGCTATGTTCGCAAGGCCCTCCGTTCAAGTAGTTGGGAAAGCATGATGAAGGCTAGTGATTTCTCAGACTTAATTCTCAAAGAGTGGTTTAAACTGATAAAGGACAGCAAGCAACGTGCACAACTAGAATTTGGCCCGTTGAAGGAACAAATGGTAGCAGTAGGTTGGGCAATAAAAAACATTTTATTGAACACAGAAGAGCAGGCACGATACAGTTACATAGATGACTGAAATAAATGTTCCCCTGAATCGGTTGCTCTCCTTAAACCATTGGAGAGTTTTGGGGTTTGAACAGTTCGGTTCTTTTTCATTTTATAAAAGTCAACAATACGCATCAACCTAGTCACCATAGCAAATCTGTTTACACAGATCTCATTGTTTTGTTGTTATTTTAGACATTTATGCTCAATCAATGTAAATAGAAAAACCCTTACTGATTTTTGTTTAAACAGCCTGATACATAAATTTATCATTTGAGTGTGCTTCTATCTCTCTATCACAAAATGAAAATGAAAAATAAGGGTAGAGAAGAGGCAGCTGTTACTTGTTGACTACATATAATTGCATACTGCTGTTCTTGCCAGATTAACAGTTTAAATGGCCCGCGGAAGATACGGGCTCTCCATAACAAGATACTGATAGCGGTTGCTGCGCTATGTGCTTCAAAGCTGAAAATTTCCAAACTACAAATGATTTGCAATTAGACGAGGAACCCATCAGCTCATCTCTTCAGGATTGTGACTTGTTAGAAAAGATAGGATCTGCATGTCTTGGACATGAATTGTCACATTCCCAAGAGATTTTTTCACAACTTTAATATACTGGAGGAGCCTACTTAGGGTGGTCTACATTCTGGCTAGCAGTGAATCATACATTTTCGTCATATCTTACAAATGAATGTAATGAATTGTGTACAAAGTGGCAGCTACACAAAGCATTGTACAAAAATACATCTGAACTCACAGTATAAGACATGGAGAATTACTATTCCAAAATAACTTGTATGCTAGCATCCAAGCAAAGCACCGAGGCATGACACTTGGATGCAATGTTTAAAACGGCCTTGATTCGTAATCTTCAGCAGCAAAGAGCGTAAGCAACAATGTCTTCTTGTGCATTTACATGGCATAGTATGTACACCGGCATTGATGAATTAATAGAGGCATTTTCTGGCCTAGAAATTAGACATCAATGAGAGAAGGAACTTGCTTCTGTGCTATAAAATGAGTGCTCACTTAAGCTGAAGTTGGCTCTCTCTTCATCCCACTTCAGAATCTCCCTTGCAAATTTAAGAGCCGCATCAACGCTTTTGGGTTCCAACCCTTTCAAAAGGGAAACATACAACTTCCGCCCAGTGAGTGAAGAATAAAGCCTCTTGAACTTGACTGCGATATAATGGAATGCTAGCTGTCCATGGGTAGGATTATTATTAATGCTGTTGCTATTTGTATTTGTACGATGACGACTGATCAGGGGATGAAAATCATCAAACCACTCACACCGAGTCAATGGTACCTGTTCTACCTTTTCCTCAAACTGATCAAATTTGTTTAGTATTAAAAGGAAGTCCATCTGATCAAATGTTGGATGAGTAACGATGCTTTCAAAGAATTTCCTACTCAATAGCATCTTATTAGTCCCATCAGCAGAGAACTGGTCATAGTCACTCAAGGCAACACAGAAGATGACCATTCCAATATCTTCGAACATCTCTAGCCACTTGCAGTTTTCTCCAAGGCCTCTTGCTTGCACTCGAATTAGTTGGTACCTAAGAACCAATCAGAAACTATAAGGATAACAATACATTCCGCATGAGAATATAAATTACAATAAAATGGGCTTTCAAAGTTCAATACGCTATTAGATCACCACAGAGTAACTGTTTTAACAAGTGATTTAAGTACCACTTGCTTGGTAGCAACCAATAAGAGCTACAGCCTCACAAAATGCACATAAATGCATTTGGAAAACAAGTGACTAAAATGCGCACTCAATATTGGCACCTACCTGAGCAATGAGTCATGCTGATCAGCAGTGCCAATGTTTTCATCACACAAAGACTGGGGAAATGAAAAGTCCACACAGGCCAGCCCATTTGATGAAGTAACACCCTCAGCATATAGGATATCTAAGTCTGAGGGTTCATAGTCCATTTTCAATATTTCAACAGCCTGGAGAGTACCAAAAAAAATTTACTTAGAAAGAACTAATAAAAAATAAGCACCGGTCATAGCGACTATCCCAGCACAAAAGCTCAAAATAAAAAACGTAGTCACATAAAGAAGTGCAAGCATGAGTGCTGGTTGAGATTGCTTGACAGATCAGTGTTAAGAATGATATGGACCTCATTAAGAGGTCACCTAACCTTATGCATTAGCCTAAATAGAAGGTAAGTGTATTGCTAAATGAGCCATAATTAAGGAATCCCTAGCTCTGCTTATTCAGGAAATAAGAACCTCAAAGGTCAAGAATTTGCCATTATCCACTTGCTCGGCGAAGCTAAATGCTTGTGCAGCACACAAGATTCTGCGTTGAATTGATAAGATTCTCCATTCCGAAGAGATTTTTATTTTCTTTCAGAAGCATTAAACCTAGTGTTGCACAAACCCTGCACTTACTGGTAGCACATATAACATCATATTCACAAAACCAAATGTTGACCCTCTTTTTATCTGTTCATCTTGCAAACAAAACCTTCCAGTCTATATGCTTGACAATGAAACACAAACAAGGAAGCAAGAATTTGCCATTATCCACTTGCTTGGTGAAGCAAAATGCTTGTGCAGCACACAAGATTTTTTTTTTTTCTTTCAGAAGCATTAAATCTAGTGTTGCACAAACCCTGCACTTACTAGTATCACACCTATCACATCATATCCGCAAAACCAAATGTTGTCCCTCTTTTTATCTGTTCATCTTGCAAACAAAACCTTACGGTCTATATGCTCGACAATGAAACACAAGCAAGGCAGCAACTTTTCCTTTCAAGTGAAATAATGTTTTTCTCTAACCACATTATGAGTGTATAATTCTTCATAAAGCAATTTATTGAAATGTCCAATTTAAACATCCTGGTATAATGTAGCTATTGACAACAAGTTGGAAAGATGAAAGGAGTTTTATTCTTAAAACTCGCAATATGTTCAAGCAAACTTCAGATACATAAAACTAGTGACATGTAAGTAAATGTTGAGAATTTTCAACAAATTTAAACAGGCTCAGTAGTTTCAAGCATAATCTTACCCGCTCCAAGTAATAACTAGCAACACTAGGTAGCATTTCCAATTCACTTCTCCTGTTGTAAGTTGCCTGAATGGCTGCATCCTTCCACAGCTCCTCAATTAATGGTGCGTATTCACGGGTAGCAGCGAGAAAAATGGTTTCCAAATGGCCTGACACCATAGTCTTCAGAAGCCAGTCAGAGAACTCTTTGAGCCTCAGGCCAATGGAATAGATAGTTTTGCCATCACCATCATCAATACTCCCTACTAATAAATATGAAAAAAAATAATCAGATGCTTCAAGTAGAGATACTATTAATCAATTCATGATGATCATGCTGACTATTAGATGCTAAAAAGCCCTTCAAAATTAACAAGGATGGGAAAAATTAGAGACTTAAATCCTTAATGATATCCACATATAAAGAAATTAGTCGACAAAGAAGCTGCCTATGAATAGCATAAACAGTGTCATATGTGAACATCCAGCAAGAGATAGATGGGTACTAATTTCTAGTTGTAACAAGCTTGTTCCTTTCAAAGTAAGATCATTTTGGCCAAAAGAGAAAAAGGGTTGAATGAGGGTAGAAGCATGCATATATATATTAGAAAATCCAAGGAATACATGTAGGTCAAAAGGATGACTTGGTGAATAAAATCAACATGCAGCCTCACCTTCAGGGTCAGTGTCCTTGGAACATGCCCTTTTCCTCATTTCAGCCAAACTTTCTTCCTCAAAACGTTCACGGCCCTCAAGAAGTATGCCAAGATAACCATACACATTGCTTTGGATGGTCAACTTAATATTTTCACGCTCATCCTCAGAGAATGGTACATCTTTATAAAGAATCTTTGCCTGAAACAAATCATTTCATTTAAAAGATCAATTGACCAGTTGGTTAATTTTTGTTTCCATCTTACATTCCATCTTTAAGCAATTGTCTTAAATTAACACGACAAGTGCACACTAAAATAAAGACATTTAGGAAACAATAATGAGTTGAATGCAGGGAAAATGGTAATCAGAAACACTGAAGTCAAAGGTTCATGAAAATGGAGGGATAATTTCCTATGCTTACAATTAGGAATATAGATTTTCCCTCTTTCAAGAACTTGACAATCATAAATATTGTAACACACTACCCCTGAGAGTCTATTTGCACTATTACCCCTGCAAAACTATGGTCTAACAGCTGTCTAAATATATAAATTCTACAGAACCATTAGAGAATTATACCCAAACGTAAGGAAATCCAGTCGCTGACATGTGAGTAAATTTGACTGATGCACTTAAATATCTTCTTTAAACCAATTTTGGATCTCCTTCAGTGAAAGAGAATATGATATGAGATTTTTACACAAGAAGTTTTTAGCAAAGAAAACTATTTGCGCATAAGTAGAACTACAGAGCAATGAAAATGAAGATATGATTCCTGATAAATATTTACCTGCTTAAATATGGTACTTGACCCAGATCCAGTAGATCCAACCAAAAGAATTTTCTGTAGTATGCGCTGCTCAAGATAGTCAGGAACAGATCTGCCGGACATGCTGTTCAGCAGCTCCCCACCAGGATTTGAAGATTTAGAAGGAACAGGCAGTGACAAGACAGCACAGACAAGCTTCATTCCGGCCTAAATTTAATTTGAACAAATGAATGCTTAATTAGAACTATCTTCATCAACTCAAAAAAATAAAATAAAATAAAGAATAATCATATGAAGGCAAAAGAGCATGCTGAAATATGTATATAGTATATACCTTTCCCCAGATATATCCTTTCATATTTTTTTGTCCCTCTTCTTGGTATGACCCATCTTCATTCACCCAAAAGTGTGGGTTGCCTGCAACTTGAACCCCTGCCAACTGCAATGTTCACTAAAACAGTCATTGATAATCCTAGCACAATAATGACCATCTTAACAACATTACATGTTTAGAAATTTCAACCTGCAACATACGAAGTTCTACTTTTGTGATTTCTCGACCATTTATGAAAATTTGTGTGTTTCCACTGCTAGCATCTGGCCTGATAGAACCACCAACATTTAGATGGGGACTAATTATCATCGAAGGTTTCTGTCCCTCCTGTTATTTGTAGCACATTCATTAGTTTCCATAATGATGAAAATGAATTCTAGCCAAAAAAAAAAAAAAAAACAAATAACAAAGTCTTTCAAAGATTCCATATTCACCTTTCCCCAAAGACCAGATACTTTATCATACCAATAGTTTCCTGGTTTTAGCTTCTTGGGTGGGATAGGGCAACTCTGCAATATAGCCAACTCCTCATGACAAAGTGGTTGCCCATTCACACAAATATACTCAGGGGGCAGCTGATTCGCTTCACACAACTTCTCAGCCTTCATTATCTGTCTTACCTCCAAATCAATAAACAGCCGTTTAAGCATTCGAGAACACTTTCCCAAACTCCCACGTTTCGCCTCATCAATTGGAAATCCAATGCAAGTAACACATTTCCTTCCTTCAGGCATAGATCCCATAGCTCCAAGCACACAATTACTACAATACTTGGCATCACAAACAATACAAACCTCCTTCTCTGTAAACCTATTCCCCTTAAAACATCGATAACATGACCCTTTCTTCCCTTTCGTTTGTGGCTCTCTTTTAACTCTAGCAACCTGAGGCTGCACCTCATCTTGACCAAACTCCTCATCAAGTCCATCATCCGATTCAATATCTCGAAAAGTAACAACCTGAGGTCTCTTAATATCAGCATTTGACTCATTATTACAATCCCCAGTCTTACGAGATGAAACCCGAGAAGAGGGGTAATCTAAACTCAAAACAGACTCATTAGAACCCCAGTCAGGTTGATTCAAATCATCATCATTCGAAACCCTTGCTCTCGACGAACTTTCCCTCGATTTACCAAAGCTATCACAGTAATCAAGCATACTCGAATGTTCATTACTAACAGAACAAGCCCCTAACCGCCTCGAAGAATTATCATTATTGTTAATCAATTCAGCTAACTCCCCAGACTCGTAGCTACTCAACTCCCCAGATAACAAACAGTTATTAGTATCCTCAGAAACCCTTTCTTCAAAAGCAATAACCGAAGTTGGTGAAACAGTCGGTTGAAGAAGCAGTTCTTTAGACAATTTGTTACGATCTGGTGCTAAAATTGGAGGTACAACCGGTATATGAAGTTCAGTATTGGAGAGCGGTACCTTTGAAACTACGGTGGCTACTGGGATTTTCTCGACGTTGATTGGAACTGCGCGTGGAAGATCGTACGGTACCGGAGGACCGGTATATTCAACTGCAAAAGAGTATGGCTGTTCTTCTTCGTCTTCATTTTCCAAGCTTGGAAAAGTTACAGCTTCTTCCGGAGGCATTTCTGGGTGTTTTTGGGGTTAGAGAATGGGAGAAGAAGTTTTGAAATTTGGGGAAGAAGGAAATGAAAGGAAAAGGTGAAAAGAGTATTGGGGTTGGAGGGTGTGGGAAAATGACAGCAAGAAAGAAAAAAAAATAAAAAATAAAAACAAACAGCAAATGGGCTACAGAGATTGGCTTGGAATTGGAATCCAATTTTTTTTTTTTTTTTAAGTTTTGCAAAGAGAGCATGTGGTGTATTAGCTGGGGAAGAACTTTTGTCTTTTCAGGGTAAGGTGGCAAGGCAGTGAAATTTTGAGTGGTGGTATTGCAATTGCAGCTGTGAAAGAAAAGAGAGGGGAGTGGGGAGCAGCCATGGGAGGATTTGGATTTGGCTGTGGATTTTTTTCTTTTTATGGGTACTTTTTGTTTCCATTTGTTTGGTCATTGGATTGAATCTGATGTTTCACTTTCAGAATTTTGATTGTGTGTGTGAATTTTTCAAAGCTGAGGTTTTCTACTGGCTGGTTGGTTTGGAGGCTTCTGCCTTTTTGGTTGGGGATGCAAATGCAATTTGGAAGGAATTGGTAAGGAATTTTTTTGGAACAAGTGAGTGGTTAATGGGTTGGTAAAAGGTTCGTTTGATTCTGTTTACTGGCTTTTGGTAGTTTATTACATAATAATTAAGTGATGATTAAGTACTTGTTTGGATTCAATCCCATTAAATCCAATTACATTTTAATAATTGTCAAATAAATTCAAATATAATTTTAATAAAATTTATTTAAAATAAAATTTTTAATCATAATTACAATAATTTTTATTATTATTTTAATTTTATCAAAATTAATTTTATAATTTATCCAAATAAATTTTAAGAGTATCTTAACCAATTTAATTATCAAAGTAAAAGACTTTAAACACTAATAATAGGAAAAAGAGTTATTTAATTTTTGAAATTTGAAGTAGTTTATACTGTAAATGGTTTTGAGATCATCAAATTATCAACCATTTGAGTTTCGATGGTGACTTTAAGTGGCAATTGTTTAGAAGGCGATTATAAGTAAAATTTGAACTCCGAGGCTTATATTGTTGATTGATGGGATTATAAAAGAGAATACTTGCAGTCTCTTTTGCCTGCTGCTGCTGCACCTTGGATTGTGGCGATACACTGGCCAACAGGCCCCACCCTTAACGGGTCGGGTCGGGTTTTTGCTCGCCTCGAATCCGACCTGACGATTTTTTTTCATTTTTAATACCCGATCCGATATTGTATAAAATCAAATCCAATCCGACTCGACCCGAAATTAATAAAATATTATTTTAAATAAAAATATAAAATTTAAAAAATAATTAAAAAATAAATTTTTTATATATCGGGTCGGGTTTGCTTAAAACCTGACCCGAATCCAAAAATTTTTTTACTCTACCCGACCTGATACTCGATTTTCAAAAAAAAAAAAAAAACCGACCCTAAGGGGTCGGGTCGGGTCGAAACCCGACGGGTTCGGGTGATTTTGCCCTCCTTACCCTTGGGGCTTGGGGCCTTAGAAGAAAACCTTCTGTCCTCAGAAAAAATCCCTTAAATTAATGTAGTTTCTGGTTGGGATAAATAAAATTTATGAGAAAATAAACAATTGATTTGAATCGATTTTTTATCCGAATAAAATATTAAATATATATACTAAATTTAGAATAAAATATAAAAATAAAAAAATTGAATTAAATTATATATTTTTATTTATTTATATATTTTTTTAAAATTTTTATAAAATAAATATAATTATTTTATGTATAAATATATTTCTATATACTAAAAATCTTGTTAAAATAATTTAAAATTTTAAAAATAAATAAATTGAATCAAATCAATAAAATTTAATTTAGATTATATCGATTTTAAAAAAAATTTACTCAAATATAAATCATATTTTAAAAATTCATAATATTATATTTTATCTAAAAAAATCAAATCAAGTTGTAATCACCCATAGTTTTTTAGTATTTATAATTTGATTTTAATTGAATTAATTGATCAAATTAATTTATTTTGGTTAATAAATCAATCATCAAATTAATTTCGGTGGATTAATGAAAATGATTTTAAAAAATTTTTGATTTTTTATTAATTCGGTTCGATAATTAAAATAATCAAATTAATCAAAATTTTAATTAAAATATAACAAAATTTAAATAAAAAATAAAAAATATATGAATAAATTATTTTATTTTATAAGTTGTTGAAATTTTTAACATAATATTTTAGTATTTGAATATTTTATTGAATAATTTTATTTAGTTTGTTTAAAATATAAGAAATAAATTGTTTAAAATATAATTTATTTTAAATATATTTATTATTTGATTAACAAAAAAAATTCATCAAAATAATTTAATTCAATTCAATTGATTTAATTTTAAAATTAATAAATTTACTTCAATTAAAAAAATAAAAAATAAAAAATAAAATAATTTTATTATTTTAATTTTAAATAAATTAATTTAAAATTAATCAAATCATGAATATCCCTAATAGTTTGTTGATACATGTTACGATAGACTCAACCTTAAATAATTCATACAAAAAAATTTTTATAATCTATCAATAGTAACGATTAAATTTGATTTAGATTATCTCTAACTGTAAAAAAATATCTTAGATTTGATTTGGATTATTTTTAAGTAATTACATTTACCTTTTAGGTTGAATGTTATTACTGCTATCATTCTAAACGCTATAGTTTATTTTTAATTTCAAATTATTTTGATTCAAGTGGTTGATCTTTATAACTTAATTTAATTTAAATTTGTTATTTTTTCAAAATAAATTTATATTATATCAACTATCAACTATCATATTCGACAAAATTTTAAAATAAGAAAATAATATTTTTTGTTTAATTTATAATCCAATTTGCTTTTGATTTGAAGTGATTGAGAGTCAAATTAGGCCATTTTTAAAGATAATAATTTTAAAAGTCATAATGAGCTTCACTAATTTATCAAAATTTCAAATCAAATCAGATTTTTTCGCCTTTTGTTGCGCAGGTCAATTTCATTACCGGTACCGGTAGGCATTGATATTTGATAGTCTCAAGAATGGGAATCATAGCATCCCAAGCCAAGGTAACTTTGTTAAATACTACATCAGAATCTAGCTATAACCAACGTCTCATTGTCACAATTTTTTTTTATTTAAAAAAGTTTAGGAGCAGAAAATATTATTTTATCTCAAATGTTAAAAGCAAGCCGTCAATCTAAGATTTACGAATTTAAAAAAAAAAATTTAATTTACAAATTATTTATTAATAAAAATTTATGAAAGTTTGAATTTGAATATTTTATACCTAACCCTAAACTTTAACTCTTATTGGTTCATTGTCACAATTTTGAAAGTCTATCATCTAAGGCCATGATTATGACGATTTGAAGGCGACTAATGCCTTAGGGTGTTTATGTCTAACCTGCTTCTCTGTTTGAGAGCAATATTTTCCATCAAACTTTATCTCTAAAACCAAACTTCAATCCTGTTTACTCCTAAACTTTGAAAATTAGGCCTTTCCGTGAAAGATTAGTCACCTGCTGAAATTTGATTAATGCTGTAACAGATTGGTCTGCCAACAAACACTTAAAACAAATACGGTTAAGGGTTTAAATATATGTAAGATAAGTCGGATTTAAATATTAAATATATAAAATTATGTTAAATTTGGAATGAATAAAAATTCACTCGATCTTGATCTTTGTCATCTTTAACCATAAAGTAAAAAATTGTTTTAGTATAAAATTAAAATAAATTATTTTAAATTATAGCAGTTGACTGGCAAACTTAATTTCATTGTCATATTATATTTGTATTTAAATACATATTTTATCATTAATTTTAATTTCAACACTATAATATTTAATTTTATTTAATTTTCATCATAATTATTATTTTTAATCTTACCATCAATTTAAATTTAGCCTTAATCATGATCTCGGAAGTCTAACTTCACTTTGAGAGTAGCTCTAATTTTCCATGTTCTTTTGCTTGATTCTTTATAAGCAATACTATTTGTTTGCACCCTTGGAAACGGGGATTAACAGTCAAAATGCTTGATGTCAATCTTTTATAACGAAATGATCCAATACTTTGTTAATCAATATGTCAACTTCAACCAAAAATACTTAACCCACATTTGATTAATTAATGTTCGTTCTAAACCCCCAAACTATAACTCTTTCATTGGTTCCTCCTTTTGAGAATTTGACTAATGTAACTCTGCTGAGCCCACTTTATTGTTCAAAACTTCTACATTCATAGTAGAATTCGAAGCATGCAGGCAGACGAGGTGAAATTTTCTTGCAGAGTGGAAGATGATAATCTTGAGATCATGATTTAAAACGAAATTCATCACCTCAGATTGTGTTCACACCAAAATTGTAACATAAGTCAACGTTGGATTCAGTGATGGAAACATACCGAAAGTCTGAAAACAGGGGACGCAGCCTCGATGTCAAGGTTCTAAAACAAGTCATAAGCCCTTTGGCTGTGAATTACGGTTTTAGAATATAAGTATTCACATTATTTTTAATTTATAAAATATTTTTTATAAATAAAATCATAAAATTTAATGAAATCAAAATAAATAAGATTTTATAAATTAATGTGGATCGTGTCCTTAAATTTTGAGCTGCAGTTTTCAAGATTAACATTTTAGGTGATTTCTTTACTTTTTTGTATTTTATTTTCCAATTTAAGGCTATATTTGTTTCATAAAAAATGATTTTCGAAAAATAAATTGTAAAAAATATTTATATTTTCTAAATTGAAAGAGGTTTTTTGTTGTTTGGATGAATTAATGAAAAATATTTTTTATTGTTTGATTTGTTTTCAAGAAATTTTGTTTTTTTTTTCAAATAATATTAATAAAACTATTAAAATATTAAAATTTATTTATTATTAAAATATATTGAAATTATTTATTATTAAAATTATTAAAATTAAAAAATAATTATATTTTAATAATATTTAATATTAAAATATTATGTTAATATAAAAAATACTTAAAATATAACTAATTATTGCTCTTTATATTATTTATTAATATATTATATTATTTATTAATAATATCTTATTTATTCATATATTATTATAATTAAATTAATTAAATTAATAATATTTATTATATTAATATTATATTATAATATGATTTATTTATTAATATAATAGTATTTACTGATGTATTATAATATTATTTATTAATATATTGTAATATAATATTAATAATATTAATAGTATATTATATTAAAATAATATTGTTTATTAATATAACATTATTTATTAGTATATTATAATATAATATTATTTATAAATAAAATTATGCTCAAAAGTATTAATAAATAATTATAGTCATAGACAATTTTTTTTCAAAAAATGTCTTTCATTTTTCAAATCTATAAGACAATTTTCAAAAAAATAATCTAATTTTACATTGATCAATAAATCATTTTTCGTTGATCAACCAATTTTCAACCAAACAAATACTTAAAAATATGAAAATTATTTTTCAAAAATCATTCTCCGTGGAACAAACGGATTTTAAGAGTAAAGATGCAAGTGAAAGAAGCAAGCAGACATGAAACTTAACAAGGAAACTGAAGTTCTGTTAAGATTCAGGAGATATGATAGGTTATTACATATTTTGGTCTAAGCACAAATTTAAATTGGATTAAGTTGTTCTTTTTAGAGGAAAAAAGTTAATTATTACATTTCGTTGATAAATTGAATTTGCTATGAATTCATAGCTTAATTCATTGGTTCATGCGATTATTTTTATAAAATAACATCCAATAAAAATGAAGTTCAAATTTTAATATTTGCAAACGTTTCACCTTTCCTCCAGCTGTGGCTGCTTTTATATAAAAAATAATCTGCTATGAACATCTTTAATGTCTAATCTTCACTTCAAATCATAAGCATTATCGGTTAAAGTTAACAATCCAAATCAAGTCCTTGGTCACACATCAAGTATCTGAACCTGAAATCCATTCCCAGAAATGACCATGCGAAGTTTAGGTCATGAATCAATATTACGCCCAAGGGTTGAAATTCTTCGCCATTACTTGTTCTGGCTAGTTCTGCCCTGAGAAGAGAAAGTAGGAGCCACTGACAAAGTGGTTGGCACACGATTGCTGTCTGATGAATAAGGTTGCTGCTGGCTTTGCATCATTGGCGGCGCTCTTTCCGATATGCGCCACATCTTCACGGACTTATCTAGGCTACCACTGTAAAGAATCCACCGTTTTTCACCAGATGCTGATTCATGATCTCTTTCTATTGCCAAGCACTTGACAGGACCGCTATGGCCTCTTAACATTGACAAGCACAAATGCTCGTTCCCTGATCTTTTCCATACAGAAATTCCCATGTCAGCTGATCCACTGATTACAATATTCCCAGCTACTACCAAACAGAGAACAGCGAGTTTATGGCATCTCAAAACGCCACCATGAGAGAGATGATTTTCACGTTCCCAAAAGTTAACCAGCCCATCCGATGAGCCACAGTAAACAACCGTAGCATCAGGATTCACGGCTAATGCTGTAATAGCACATTCTTGTTTCAACAATGACTGTGAAAAGAAATGCTTGGTTCCTTTTCCTTGTAACTCTCTTCTCCAGACCTTGACTGTTCCATCTGCTGAACCTGTAAACACTAACCCATCGAATCCTGCAACAACAGAATTAACTGCATCATCATGAGCTTGAATCGATTCTAAACATTTTGAATCCGAAACTCTCCAAACTTTAACCGTTTTATCCCAAGAAGCCGAGTAGAGCAACGTTTTATCTTCATTCAAACCAAGGCAAGATATAGCATCCAAATGTTTGAGCCATATGGCGCTACGATTGCTCTTCACTTCAACATAACTACTGGGCTTGATGGAGTTTTTAAAATAATCTTTGAAAGTTGGTAACGTCCCAACTCGTTTATGAACACTTGAATTTTTGTTAGAAATCTTCCAAACTCGAATCTTCCCATCTTGATGACCCGTAAAGATCTTCTCTCCTGCAATGACTATAGCTTTCACCAATCCACTATTCGATTTAAACCCTGAAAACTCTTTCTGGTTCCTCCAAACTCTGATGTTCTTGCTATCAGAACCAGTATACAACAAATCCCCAGAGGCCGCCAAGGAATATATATGCCCTTCTTCACGTACCAATGAACCCATCAGCACATTAGGAGAGAAATTGGTGTCTTCAACCGCAGAAGAATTCAAACTACTCGCCATGTGAGATGACCATGGGGATTTTTTGAATGGAGATGACGATGAGTCATTGTAGGGAGAGCCACCGTCGATTGCCATTGAACAATACTCTTGGCTGATTATGCCACCACCCTTTTTGTAACCCTTATGGATTTCGTATACAAATAAGATAAACCAAATAAGAGATGATTAAGGAGAACAAAGAACCGAGGGAAGGGTTAAGGAAAAATAAAGAAAAATGAAACAAGGAAGAAGGAAGGAAGAATTTCGTTTTTCTTTTTTTGCCGGGAAAGCTTTGTTGGATGTTTTGTTGGGATTGTTTCCATTTCAGATCGTATATCCAGTTGGATTATGCCACGTTGACTTGAAGAGGACAGAATGACAAACATCCCGGTTTTGGAGGGCTGCCATTGATCTGTTTTGGGCTGTATAGACCAAGTCAAACCTTCATAATTTTCCTATGTATTCTATGCTAAGGTTTGAGATCGTGGCAAAGAATGGTGCATCTACTGAAGCAAACAATTTCCCAGAAATTAGGATGAATGTTTTTTTTAAATGGATAGTTTAAAAAAAGTTTGTTTTTCTTTTTTTTTTAGTAAAATTTAGATAAAGCTTTAGCTGAATTTAAGAGTTCGTTCGAAAGGAAAAGATTTAGAATAAGTTTTTTAAAGGAAATTTGTATAATTTTTTTCTAAAAATGATTAAATAAAAATAAAAATGAAAAATCTATTTGATAAATTAAAAAATTTCGTTATATAAATAAAGTGTACAAAATTTGAAAAAAGTTTAATAAATTTTGATATATATATTTTAGATAAACATTGTTTATAAAAATATTGATTTTGAATAAGTATTGATCAATTTGAATTATAAATAATATTTTTAATAATTTTTATTATATATTTTTTATTTTCACATCAAACTTTATTAATTTATTAATTTTAATTTTTTATTAAATTATTTTTAAGAAAAAATTTTACAAACTTTATTTAAAAATTTTTATTTGAGTTTTGTTTCAATTCAAAAGCTCTCATCGTATTAAATGATGGGTTTTATGAATCAATTTTCAATCAAATTCTTAAATGAAACTTAAATTATTGATCACTTTTTACATGAATTGATTTTTAAAATTTCATATAGAAATGAATGTTAAAGGATGGATCACTACTAATTAATTTCCTCGCAAATTTGATTTGAATTCCATTACACTCCATTTTTTTTACTTGAACATAAAAAAAAAAAGAGATTTCTTTTTTTTTATGATAATAAAAAAATTGATTTATATTCAATGATGACTCTATTAAGTTTAAAATTATTTATAGTTAATCTTAAAATCTTAAAATTTAATAAAATTATACACTTTATACTAAAATATAACATTAAAAATATAATTAAAAAACTTGATTAACAATTGAAAGTGTTCCAATCAAATAATAAAATACTTAAACTACCTATGTTTAATTATTAAAGTTAAATTTAATTAAAATAAACTCCTTCCAAATTATGTATATATATGATTTAGGAAATTTATTTGGTTGGTTCGATTAATTTCGAATCGAATTATATTATATTATTTTTGTTAATCAAATCAAAATTTTTAATTTTAAAAATTAATCTACTGAAATTAATTTGATTAATTCAGTTAATTTTTTTAGTTAATAGAATAATAAAATATATTAAATTATATTATATTTTAAAATTTAATTTTCTCATATAAAAAACAAATTAAATAAAATTATCTAACAAAAATATTCAAACACTAAAATATTAGATTAAAAACTCTAATAACTTGAAATAAAATGAATAATTTCATATATTTTTAATTTTATGTATAAATTTTATAATATTTTGATTAAGATTTCAATTAATTCGATTAATTCGATTTTCAAATCAAATTAATAAAAAATTAAAATTTTTGTAAGATCATTTTCGATGACTAACTAAAATTAATTCAATGATCATTTGATTAATCAAATTAAATCAATTTAATTGATTAATTTGATTAAAATTAAATTTGATTTATTCCATTAATTTGGCAAATACGATTCTAAAATTGACAATCAAGTCATTCAATAAAACACGGTTTTTTGGTCTCCTACTTGGTGAAGAACTGGATTCCGGTTTGCTTTTGGTATGACTTTTTGGGTTGATTGGAGTTTGTCCTATCTTTGGGCTTTCCTTAGATTTCGGCTGGTCAGGCCCGGCAGAATTATTTGGACGGGCTATTCTCTAATTCATTTAAAAAATATCTATAACAAAAAAGACAAACAACTTCGGATGACAAAATGTCCAATTCCAAACGCAAGAAACGATAGCACCAAAACTTCGATTTGCGAAAAAAAAAAAAAAAAAGGAAAAAGCTCGGTGCGCATATTTACACACTCTGTTGATCCAATCGAACTTTCCCGCTCTCTCGGCGCATCGTAAAATGAATTTTCCGTTCGTTTCTCGCGAAAATTCTCTTATTTGTTTGATGGAAGGAACGGAGATTACCTTAATCCGCTTCAAGTAATCGAAATCCGCAAAGAAATGTTCTTGAGCAACTTTATTAAACGGAGACTCTCGTCTCTGCTCCGTCCATGGCTGGAACAAGATATCGAGCTAGACCTCCAGTTAGGATTCATCAATTCCATCGCAATCGCCAAAAATCTCCGTCTTGACACGTCAGCTCTCAACCACCAGCTCATCGACGGTTCATCTTCTTCGCGGTTCTTTTTCAAAGAATTCGTTATCGAAGAGTTCGTTTTTCGATTCTCTAATTGGTCGTCTTCTGCCTTCACTTTCGAAGCTCGTGGAGTCAAGGTTATTCTGTCGTATGAGTAAGCCACATCGCTACTTTGCATTTTTTTTTCTTTATTCGATTTTTTAATTACTTAATTTCTTCTTTTGAAGGGAAATTAAAGAGGAAGGTAACGGAAAGGCACGGAAGTTGAGTAATGCGGCGTTGAAGAGTTTGAAGAAGGATTTGTCCATGATGGATCCGGAGGTTTTTTTCTCTTTTATTTTTGCCTTTTTTTATAAATTTTAATTTCATGGATTTAAATCATGTTCCTAAGTTGCACCTGACTTGACAATAATAACTGGTGAAGCGCCGGCGTTTTACTATGAATTACTAAACTCATCAAACGAATTGTTAATAACTATATATTCCTTCTGGGGGAGTGTTATAGTTAGGACAAGAGTGGTGGAGTAAGTAGCATTGTTCATGTCTTGTTAGTATTGAATATATGTAAGAATTAACTTCTGATTGTTACATGCCTTTGTTTCAATTGTATATGGTTTCTTGAAATTTGTTACTTGCCGCATAATTACTTTTAAAGTAATAATTTATCATCTCTATGCCTCTTTGTGCTCAATTAGGATTGCAATTAAGAGATTTTTTTCCTTCATTTAGGCGTGCCGAGAGGCCCAAGACTTTTTCACTACTTGATGTGTAAAACTTGGCCAAAATAACATAGGCTTTCTTCCTTGCCAGGGTAGTGCTCTACATGATATTCTGGAAGCCATCTTGACTACCACTTGTTGGAGTAATCGGGTTAATTCTTCCTTTTTTAATCTCATTCTCCAACATTGCCGTCTACAGATACTTAGCATTAATTTGCAAGTACAATTCACCATGTTAAATGATTCCTTTGCATATCTGTTGGATTTAGAGGAGCTTAATGCAGAATCTCTACATTTTGTTCATGGTTGTCTTTGCAGAGGGCTTGTTAATGTGTTCTTTATACCTCTGAAGGAGGGATCTTTCGTTATCAGTGGTAGTTGCTTTAAGATGGGGTATAAGAAAAGCAATCAAATTAACGATGTTTGTTCCTCCAGTGCACTGGCTACCTGCATCAAATTAAACAATCTCAAACTTGTAGAGTTCAATCTTCGTGTTCCAGAATTAAGTTTCTTATTTTCTCCTGTTGATTTTCCTGTTTTCATTGCACTTAGTAATTTGTCCTCTAAAGAATCCAAGCGGGTGAGAAATGGTCGGCATCTATGGAGACTAGCAGCAATTAAAATAGGCCATGTGATTTCAGCTCCCAAATTATCATGGTACAAACTAGTTGGTTTTACTAGTTTTTGGCTAAATTATGTGAATCGTTATGAGTATTTGTTGTCTCTAATGCAATATTCTCCTGATCACTTGTTGGAAAGATCTGATATTAAGCTGCCAAGAGACAAGGTAATTTTGACTTCTGCCAAGCACTATTGGGAGGTGATTCTTGACATTGAGAAAGAGCTGCCTGCTGAAGCTATTGCACAGGCTCGGAGAATAGCTCGGTATAAAGCTTTGTCAAGCGGTCAACATTCTGAAGATAATTACAGAGAACTCTTTGTTAATGCCTGTTTCAAAACCTTTGTTCGAAAACTTATGCAAAGAATCCAGTCAACAGCACACCTTTTCTTTGGGAGGAAATCTTCAACTCAAGATGAACATTTTGTTGGACACCTGGGAAATGTTTCTGAGAGTTCATATTCATGCTTCCGCTTCATTTTAAGTCTCGGAAAAATTTACATCACCCTTTCCTCAATGAGTGCATTTCAGCCTGTTAATGAAAAAGTGGAATCACATATTGGGACCTCACATTCAGATGTTTTTTCATTCCGTTTCTCTGTTAAAGTGTTTTTCCTAATGTACATAGAAGACATCTTTGAACAGACGTTATCTTTTTCCTGTGGAAAAGTGAAAGTCAAGTATTTCATCAGTTCTGTTGGAGAAGAAAAGGAGAGAGTTAAGAATTTGAAAATTATTCTGCATGTTGAGCCCGCAAAAATCTTTCTCCTCTCAGATAGTAATAAAACCAGTGCAGTCAGTCATGCTGGAGGTGGTTGTGACCCATGCCTAGAAAATTTTATTGGAAAAATGTGCTTGAATTGGAGAAGAGCTTGTAAGCAATTTGAAGAAAGTGACATCAAGTGTCCTCAAAGTCCACGCCTTATTTTTGAGGTGAAAAGCTTTCTGAGAAATCCAGATCTAAAAAAACTGGGTTCTGGGCTTTGGAAATGTAATTTGACAGTGGGAAAGTTCAACATACATTTGGGATATTTATCAATGCTATCAGTTGTTAAGCTTCTTAGGCAGATACAATATACTTTACACTGGACTCAGGGAAATGGGAGGGCCAGGGATCTTTCATTGTCTTCTCAAAATACTGAGCACCAACCAGAGGTTAGTTGGGAAAGAAGTTTTGAGTGCTATTCTAGTAAAATAAAGATGTTCTTTCTTAGAATGCTTCCTGGGAAAGACATTCAAATGGGAGTGCTCATAGCTGGCCCTCAGATCCTATTCTCATCAAGGAAGACTGGAACAAGGAATGTAAACGAAGGTGTGAACAGCCATGTAGTTAGTGGGGATGGTTTTCACCTCGGATTTGATATCCATGATATTGAAGTTGTTGTTTGGCCAACTTCAGAGTCTGGTTTGGCACCAATACATGCCTGCAGAGAACAGGATGCCGAAGATCCTGAGTGCCTCAGGTTGCCGGAGCCTAAGATACTTGATATTCCAAAACTGGGAACTAAAAAGTATACATCTAAAGATGAGAATTCTCTTCGATTCTATCTGAGACTTAATGGTTTGCAGGCTTACTTTGAGGACATGGTAGAAAGACAGAAAAATCAAATATTTGTATTGGATCCCATAACATTTCAATTTTCATCCTTCAGGTAGGGATTTGAGCCTTGCATTTTCTTATACAAATATTGAAAATTTATGGTGACTTCCTTAATTTTCACCCGTGTCTGTTCCTATCAAATTCAAATTGTTTGCTGGTTGCTTAGCCTAAACTCAGTAAAGTTTAATGTTTGGTTAGAGGAATGTCCATTTCATTTCTTTATTGAACATAATTTTTGATTTGGTTCTTATTGAGCTTTCAATAACATTTGTTAATTGTTAGAAGTTAATAAACTATCATGTACATTTTGAAGTTATCATTACTTTTAGTAGAGTGCATATTCAGCTGACCGCCTGACCTTGATTATTATGCAACATTTTGCTAGTCTTTTATGAAATGTTTTTAATGAATATCATAAGATACTGTTTTGTTGTTCAACTTTTTAAGTAAATGACTCAATGATGCTTATTCTATTGATCTACTGAATGCTTGATAATTTCTTTACCATAAAAATTTTAATTACTGGAATAACGTTGTATATGCTGAGATGTATATAAAGTATGAAGGGCATTTAATTTTTTGAACTCTGAAAAGTTAGCAAAATATGGTTCCTTTCAAAATTATATGTATTTATGGAGTATTGACCAGTCATTATCTCTTGCTTGAAACACAAAAAATTCTTGAAAGCCTTGTGATTCTTAACTGACATGTCATTTGCTTTACAATGATTTATTTCAGCCGGTCTTTCTCTCTCTCTCTCTCTCTCACACACACACACACACACTCTCTCTCTCTCTCCCTATAATATTTGTGAATCATGTATCTTGTATCCCTTCTGATATCCCTCTCTTACACCATTAATTCAATTATTTGTATGTTATGCAATTCTTTAATTCTATTATCAAACATGGTCCTCACTTAGCTTAAATAAAACTTTTTGATGACTAAGAATTATGTATCTGTCACAGGGAGTGTGTTCATTCATTTAGCACAACCTCTATTGCTTTTTCAACAGCTTTTTATGGGCTGGCCATTGGATGTACTCTATTATTGTTTATGGATGAGTTGTATGCTCGCATTCAGGTGATTTCTTTTCAACTTTTGTTGTCCCATTGGCTCTGACCGTCTATTTATTTTTGAACATGCATTAATTTCTTCAGTGATTATGATAGTTTTATTTTTTTAATACAAAATACTGGATACTTATTACTACTGTAATTATAATTATTGCAGTATTAGTTATCTTAAGTCTTAACCACTCATTAGATGTGTGGCCAAAAAAAAACCTACTCATTATATGCACTTGAAATAGTATTATAGTTGCTTTTACCTGCTTTCATTTTCTCTTTTCCTTAGTATTCAAGTTAAATAACTTCTGATTCCTTTTGATTCATTTACATACTTACTTAACCTTGTACAAATTAATGACAATTAAATGTTATTTGTTCCAGGTTCTTACTGGTTTATTTTCTGATTTATCACATCCTTTTCACAATTTTGGCTCTCCTGGTAATGAATCCTTCCAAATGTTTAAGAGACAAGATATGGTTTTTGGGGTTACTGAAGCTGAAGAGCTTTCAATGGCAACACCCTTCATATGTAATAACACACTGTTTTTAATTAATGGCATCTTTAAACTCAAGTCAGTGGATATCTTTCTCTGTAATTCTAGGAAAAGCAATAAAGCAAGGAGTTCTAAGATGGTTTTTGATGCTGCTAGTAGCACAAATTCAACTGCAGATAACTTGTCTGATTGCAGTATTTGGTTTTCATTCCATCGAATGTGTTTTGACGTATTATATGAGGAAAGGAAATTGGAATTACTCATTGATTTATCACAAATTCAATCTGTGATCATCAGATACCAGGGGTACATAAGAAAAAGTTTTAATCGCTCTGAATTTAGAGAGTTTATGCTTAGTTCACACAATTGCTTATATGAGGCATCTCTTTCTCGTTGCATATTTACTTTGTCATTGAGTCTGCCTCAGAATTCATCATCTTCAACTATTGTGAATGAGATGCTAGATGTTTCTTCTTCTGACGCTAATGCATCATATGCGGTGGAAGATAGATCTTTTAGCAGTGAACCAAAGCCAAGTGTCCAGTCTCCTGATTTTCTTCAAAAGTTGGGCTTTACTTTGAATATCCAAGTGCCAGCCTCTAGCCATGGGATATTCATAAATGTGGTAGTGACTGAGGTTTTCGTGACAAGGTGTTCAGTGAAAAATATTGTGATTGGTGCACAAAAATTGAATAAGCTTCTGTCATCACTTCATATTGAGGCAAAATTGCAGACAATTGTTTGGGGGATCCAGGTGCGAATATTGTAGATTATTTATGTTTCTTTTATGTTTTCACTTGCTCATGCAATATATGTTAGAACTATTTTTTTTTGCTCTGTGCTTTTGGAATAACTGAGTATGGGGATAAGGCATGATTAGCCACTCAACATTTACTGTACATTTATGCCATCAAAAATTTTATTTGGTTCAATCAAGTTATCAAACTATTGTTATCATCCATTTTATAATCTTAACTTGTGATGAATGACACATGATGGGCAGGGAGGTTTTCTTTGCCTTGAAACAAAAGCTTTGGCAATGTTGGTCCAGTGCTCTGCTTCCTATGTACATCACATTAAAAATGTATTATCTATTGTGCAATCGACTTCCAAGAACGTGCAAAGAGCTGAACATGATGGTGATCATTTTGTTGGTGGGCATGAGATACTCCTTGCATCTCAGCAAGTCAAACGGGAACTGCCAGAAGCTTTCAACTTAGATGTCTCTCAATTTTCTCTTGTTCTTGTTGTCGAAAGTGAATCAAGTAAGTACATCCCTTCTTTAGTTGGATGTTTTGATTATCTGTATTTCTTTCAATAATTAGTCCCCTTATGCAGGTCATATTCAGGAGTTTGTATTGGAGCTTGATCTTATTCTGAACCTTGATTTGAAAAATATGCAAAGGAAGTTTATTTTTAAGCTTTCTCGGTTATCAATCTTTTCCCAGGTCATTCAACAAAGTGCAGAAGATGAAATCCAAATTCTTCATTTCTCTTCTGCCGAATCAAATGAATTATCATCTCATTTTTTAGCTGGAGAATCTTCTGTAGCATTTCAGCATGAAGATGGTTGCTCAAGAGCTCCTGTTTCTGAGGGGATATTTTGCTTGCGTCATCAGAACTATATCTTGAAACATCTAACTTCTTCTTTATCAGTTGAGAAGGCCGAAGTTAGTCCTTTGGACCCAGAACAGGTTTGGGTAGGCAGTGGTTCTGTTTCAGGTTTTGATATGTCAATTTCGTTGTCAGAACTACAGGTAAGAAGTTCTTTATCTTTCCTGTTTCTATCATAATTTTCCACACACCTGATGACTTTGTCAGGTACCATCATTATAGAGTATGCACACCTTGTTTCTGAATAAAACTGTTAAGGCTCATGTTGCTGCATCTAACCTACTTTTCAACCTCAGATGATTCTCTCCATGGTCTCATCCTTCTCTGGGTTATCTGTCAAAGGCTCGATTGGTGAAGCTGTGCAAAGGAACTGGTCTTATAGCCAACAAGATGACAATAATTTTGAGGCGAGGGTTCCTGATGGTATTTTATTTTCCAACAACTTTTGTCTGTTGCTTGCAAATATTGATGAATTTGTACTAAACATTACTCATGATATGCCCAGGGGCAATTGTTGCTATTCAAGATGTGCACCAACATATGTACTTCATGGTTGAAGGTGCAGAAAATAAGTATGCTATAGGAGGTGCAGTTCATTATTCCCTTGTCAGAGAAAGGGCTCTTTTTAGGGTATATTCCTCCCACTACATATTTGCCATAAACTGGCCTTGTTAATGCCACCTTCTTAAAAGAAAAAATAGTTTGTTTGCATATATTATATATGAAAAGACCTATCTTTATACATGCTGATGCAAAATTAAGGTTGCTTTGCACCCTATTCTTTAATTTTAAGAAATTAATATCTTAAAATTTTCTAATTCTCTTAAATTGTAATGCTTTTATGTTGGTAGATGTGGTGCCACTTCAATTTTACTAATATTTGTGTTTTTATTTTGTTTATTTGATGCCTCTGTTATTACTGGTTATTTTGTTCATATATGTGAATGGGAAAACTGGTTACTGCTATTTAGCATATGTTTAGAAGAAGATGCCTTATGAATTATTATAGGAAATGTGGGCTAACAATTCATTCACCGTCCTCATTTAAATAGATTTATTAATTGTTAGTTTCAAGCCTTTCAAATGCCTTTATGATTGTATATAATATTGCCGCAATATGTACAGGTCAAGTACCACAAACAAAGGAAATGGAACTCATCAATTTTGTGGTTCTCCTTAATATCAATGCATGCTAAGAGCAACTCAGGGGAGCCATTGCGATTAAACTCTTATCCGGGATCAGGTTTTGTTGAGCTCTCCAGCACCACTGATAATGCTTGGGCACTTTGGAGAGTTCTTTCTTATGAACCAGAGAGTTATGAGGGTGACATTGACTGGGAGCCGTACAATCAAGTTCTTAGAAATAATTGGCACCTGGTGAACAAGAAGAATGACTGTGCTGTTGCTTTCAGTGATAGGGTTCCAGTGTTTGTCAGGAGGCCTGGAAATCCATTCAAGTTCAAAGTGTTAAGTGATATGTCAGTTTCTCAAGATGTTGTGACATATAGTATGTACCCTATTGAGTCTTCTGGAACCAAGATGGGTCATAGTGCACATGAAGATGGAGAGGGAAGTTATTGGCAAAGTGGAAATCTTTCTTGCATTGGTATTACTATTGACAAAGTTGCTTTGACCATTGTCCATGAACTTTCAGATACAAATGACAGGTTTCCTCTCCTTCATGCTTGCATTGATGATACTCAACTTACTTTACAAATTCTCTCCACTAAAGCTAGAGTTATAAGCACCTCAAAGGCTTTGCTTCAATACTTTGATGCTCAGACAAACTTCTGGTGAGTATTTTACTCAGAACACAAGGAATAGCTAATTTTTATAGCATTTGCCTTTCTCTGAAATTAGTTTTCCATGTAAATGTATCTAATTATTCGCCTCCTCCTTTTGGTTGCAGGAGAGATTTTCTTCACCCTGTTGAAATATGTATTTTCTATCGTTCTAGTTTCCAAAACCCACACGGTGTGCCTGTCCATGTCTATTGTAGGACCAAAGAGGTCCGGAGTTTTGTATGCCATATAATATTTCTTTTATGGTTCCTTTTACTATTTATGACATTTTTAACAATAATGATTGGGCTTTGTTGGCAGTTGGAGATATCTCTAACTGAGCTTTCCTTGGACATACTACTTTTTGTGATTGGGAAATTAAATTTGGCTGGTCCATTTTCAGTGAGAAGCTCCGTGATTCTAGCCAACTGCTGCAAGGTCGGCTTGTCATTCCCATATTTTTCTCTCCTTTATTTAACTGACTTAACCAGCAGAACTAATCACATGGGGATTGATATGTCTGATGTCTCAATCTGATCTTGTATCTGATATAAATTTATTTCAAGCCATATCAAAGAATGATACTGCACAGAATTTCTGCGATTTCCATTTCTTGGATCACTAGACTCATAATTGTAAATATTTTTCATGGGTTAAATTCAAACACAGATTGGATAGGGTATATGGTGATACCGACCCACCAATTCATCCTTCCTCCTGCTGCTTCCTGTCATTCATCGAAGATTGTTCTACCGCTGGCTCTTTTGCTTACTCAAATTTAACCATTTCTATTATGGCAGGCGGATAACGACCCACCAATTCATCCTTCCCCCTGCTGCTTCCTGTCGTTCTTGCAAGATTGTTCTACCACTGGATCTTTTGCTTACTCAATTTAACCATTTCTATTATGGCAGGTGGAAAACCAAACAAGTTTGAACCTTCTTTGTCACTTCTATGGTAAACAAAGTGTGACAGTGGGCAGGAAACAGTCTGCTTCCTTTTTTCTAAGGTACATCCTTGAAATGCATAGGCCATAGTTTTTCTGCTTATGGGTCTCTTTGCCCAAAGCTTGATTCCTGCTTTGTTGTAAATTGATAGTTGCATTCTTGCATGACTTGTCAGAAACAAAATTGTATTGAAAGATGCAAGTACTCAGAACTTAATTTTTTCTTGGTACTTCTAACCTTTTTATAGGTTTTTCAATAGAAAGCTTATATATTTATGTATAGTGTATGTGTGCCTGTTCAAGTAATTTATGCATATTTATGTCTATTAAGGATTTGAGGTCAATTTTCTTTATTTATTAGTTGACCTTGCTTTATTCATGTTTGTAAGGCTCTCAGCTTTTGCAAATCAACCACCGGAAACCGTAGCAGTTGTTTCAATCCAGCTTTCCATTCCTGGTTCATTTACAACTTCACCAGTTCACCTTTCTCTCTTAGGAGCTCAAGCACTTGCTTGGAGAACACGTATAGTGTCACTTCAAGGTATGGAATCTGCTATCTTCACTATGCAACATCATTGAGGAGTTTTACTGAGTGGTTTCTCTTGTTTTGAGAAACTTGAGCCAAAAGACTCTAGAAGTAGCATCATATTATCCACTATACTGGTGAGGATTTAAATGTAATATGT
Organism: Durio zibethinus; assembly: GCF_002303985.1. The sequence continues at coordinate 21,356,430 of NW_019167860.1, forward strand.
GTTTATAACTTCCATTAGAATAAAATGAAACATGCTATTGTCAGCCTAAATTTGCTCAGGATACGATGTGGAATCATCTAACTACTGACCCATTCATGCCATTGTTTGAGGTGATTGGTTAGATCTCAAAGTGTGTGTAGGAGAAGAAAAAGGAAAATGAAGAAAGGAATTCCTGATTTCCGGTAGTATCTTACATTTCTTGATAACAATGTTTGGCTATGAAAGCTAACTTCATCTGTGCATCTATGCATGGAATTTTATGGATTTAGGCGAGGATGCTTATGGAGTGTGAGTTACCAATATCAGTCTTTGTTCAACTATGCATACCACATTCTTTTTTCATCTAACTCTGAATTATATTATGACTAATTTGTTATATATGCGAGAGAGTATTTTGCCCTTCTTAGTTTGGACAAAAGAAAGTCAGGGAGGCAGATTTTGTTTCTTGTATTATATATATACTCTATAGAGAGGGAAATATCGTGTAAGTTTTCCTGTTGTCATTTTTTTTAAATTTAAATGGAGATTATGTGTCTGTTTGCATGGAAGAATCGGAGGAACATGCAGAGGACTATTTTCTATTTGTAACAGCCCATTCTTAATTTAAATACAGAGGGAATTGTTTCCAGGTTTTATGTGTCTTTTATAGAGCTTATGTAGGACTTGAAAATCTTTGGAAGACATTGTTTCTATAGAGTAGGCTTTTTGATATGTGGAGTTTGACACTTATGCTGCTTTTGTTGTTGATGAAGAATCCATGGAATTCAGTGGTTTATTGCTGAACCATTTTGTAATTAATGGCATGCCATATAGGATTGATCTCACACCAAAGTGAACTATGGTTGGCCACAGATTCCTCTTCAGACCACTGCTTATAATTTTATATTGTTATATATGGGGTAAAAAAGGGCTGAAATTTCTAGCATAATTATATTTTTATAGAAAAGTGACATGAAATATGCTTTCAAGGTTCTTGGAGTTCTAAACATTCTAAAAAACATAAAGATGATTTATTTTGATTTCTGTTCCAAATAGGCCTGTAATACATTTGAAAGCAGAAGTTTCAAGCAGCCTTGGCATGCTCATCTCTAAAGTATCCATAAGCTTGTAATTTTAGTTAAAATTGAAAAAATAGTCTATTAACAGATACATCTCTCAGACAGAAACTGAGTCAAGCTGTGCAAGGCTGGTATGATGAAATAGGTTAAATTATGTTAGGTTGAAGTGATTATTTAGAGGTAGGATCTTTGGTCTTTTCATCGGTAAATTTTTGCTTGTTCTTTGACAACATCCTGCTTGCTAACAAAGATGATTTCAAAAATTAAATTGATTTTCCTTCTCCATGGGTCTTACCTAGACTTTATCTTTGTTTCTTCCCCTGCTCCCATCTTTGAACAGATTCAAAATCTTACCCTGGGCCATTTGTAGTGGTTGACATTTCAAGGAAATCAGAGGTATTTTCCAAGATTAGTTTCCCACTGTTACATATGCACAAACAGTGCACATAAATGCTTTCATTATAATGTTCTTTCTTGTTCTTTCTTGATATTGATGATAAAATTGTAGGATGGTTTGTCAGTAGCAGTTTCGCCTTTAATCAGAATACGCAATGAAACTAAATTCTCTATTGAGCTACGTATTAGACGAGAAAAAATGGAAGATGAGTTTGAAGATGAGTTTGTATCCGTGTCATTGAAGGCCGGTGATACAATTGATGACTCAATGGCATCATTTGACGCTATAAATTTGTCTGGTGGATATAAAAAAGCATTGATGTCATTAAATGTTGGTATGTGTTGCTAATATTGCTGCTTAAATTTAAATTCTCACTATCCTGTACTTTTCCTTTGCTTGGTGTAATCTACCATCCTTATCTTTTGTATTAGTATCCATGTTTTTGCTCTTACAGTGTGTATTATCATCTTGGAAGGATTCGGATTTGGTGAGTGAGTATGTTTCTGCCAGAGCTAGCCATGTGTCTGCAAAAGTTGTTCAATAACAGATTTTTTCTTGCACATGCATTTGGGATTACATGTCACTAGTTTGGTTGAAGCTTTAAATGAATTAAACATTTTTATTTAGGCATAATTTTAAAATAGAAAGTGTTAATCCATGTTGCGTTCTACTGCCATGTTGCCCCTTTATGGGCCTTACGTTGATTTATCCTCTCTATTTTCCTTTTGGCCTATCGTGCTGGTATATGTGTTTTCCCTTTTGTTCGAAAAAGTGAGGCTTTAGTACAAGATTTTCTTTTTTGGATTAAGAGGAGTTAGATGACTAGGCTATTTGGGTTCTTGTAACGCCCCCAATCCTCCATGTCGAAGATTTGTGAGGATATAGGATATGCTATGATATATATGTAAAGACTTGAACTCGTATTTGTGAGGATCTTTTTGTGGACAAAACCATGAGACCTTCGGTCAAAATAGATAATACCTCATAAGTTAAGTGTGGATCTCCACAATTAAAAGTATCAAAGCCTAAGTTTGTGATTCCGTGGATTTTGGAGTACGTAGTTCGATTGATATTATATATTAGCTTTAGAATTCCAAATGAGGAGAAAGTTCAATTCTTTGATAAAGAGTAATTATATGTGTGGGAAAACACTTACTTACAGCTGGTTGTAATCTTGTAATCTGTATATTTATATTTGTATCTCTAAAATTAGGATAGACAATCCCTCAATTATAGGATTAGTTTTTTAGGAAGATTTAGTTTCCTAGTTTAACCCCTAGTTAGTTGTATATAAACCTAAGATTCTTGTATATTTCTTAAGAAGCAGTTTTTTAATATACATTCAGTTTTCACACTGATTTATTTCTTAGTTTTTCCGCATGGTATCAAAGCTTTAGGCTCTTCTTGGGAAGCAAAATTTTCAGCTTTCATTGCTAACTTCTATTTTAGGCCTTTATTGTCGAATCCTGTTTAGGCCTTCATTGCCGAACCCTTTCAAAGAAAAATATCACTACCACCCAATTTGAGAAAATGTCAACTGGGAAAATTACTGGAGTACTATAGATGTCTCAGAAACAAGGAGAGTTCAATAGGGAAGAGATTGAAAAACTGAAAAACTTATTGAAAATCCTTGAAAAGTCCACTGTGGTATGTTTTTTGGGTAAGGTTTCTAGTTCAGGTAAAGTTTTCGGCTCTCATGGATTAAATGTCTCGGCTAAGCCTATTACGAGTTCTTGGATCATTGACTCAGGAGCCACAGACCATATGACACATTCCTCACAAAAGTTTAGTACATATAACCTGTGTCCTAGTAATAAGAAAATTGTTGTTGCAGATGGTTCACTTACTACAGTGGCAGGATTAGAAGATGTTCCCTCTTTTGTTCTCAAAAATGTTCTTCATGTTCCTGGATTGTCTACTAATCTGATATCTATACAAAAACTTACCAGAGATATGAATTGCAAAGTAACATTTTATCCATCTTATTTTGAATTTCAGGACCAGAGTTCGGGGAAGATGATTGGACTTGCTGAGGAGAAGGATGGACTATACTATCTTGAGACATCAAATAACACAAGTAATATCAAGAATATTTTATCTTTGTCATTTCTTTCTGAAAAATCTTCCAATAAAGACAAAATCTGGCTTTATTATTTTCGTCTTGGACATCCTTTTTTTAGAGCTTTGAGAAACATGTTTTCTTCTTTGTTTAAAGGATTAAATGTCGAAGATTTTTATTGTGATATTTGCGAACTTGCAAAGTATAGACGTGTCTTTTCCAATCAGTAACAAAAGAAGTTCTACTCCCTTTTACTTGATTCGTAGTGACATTTGGGGTCTCTCTACAATTCCTAATATTTCTGGTGCGAGATAGTTTGTTTTATTCATAGATGATTGTACCAGGGTCTCTTGGGTTTTTTTACTTAAATCCAAAGCAGATGTGAATAGTATTTTTTAAAGCTTCCAAAACATGATCTAAAATCAATTTGGAGTGAGAATCAAGAGATTTAGGTTTGATAATGCAAGAGACTACTTTAACCAGAGTCTATCCACCTATTTCCAAAAATAGGGGATTATCCATGAGTCATCTTGTGTTAATACTGCACAGCAGAATGGAGTGGCAGAGAGGAAAAACAGCTATTTACTAGCCACAACCTGAGCCTTTCTTTTTCAAGTAAATGTACCTAAATCTTATTGGGGGGAAGCTGTTCTCATTGTCACACACATTATAAATAGGTTACCTTCAAGGGTTTTGGGATTTAAAACTCCTATGGAACTACTCTCACAATTTTATCCCAACCTCGATACCACAAACAATCTCACACCTAGGATATTTGGTTGTACTTCATTTGTTCATGTTTATAGTCATAACAGGGGAAAGTTGGATCCAAGAGCAATTAAGTGTATTTTTGTGGGGTATTCTTCAACTCAAAAAGGATATAAGTGCTATCATCCTCTTACCAAAAAATTCTGTGTCTACAGATGTCACTTTTGAAGAAAATAAACCATTTTTTACTCAACCTTATCTTCAGGGGGAGACTTCATTCATGAAAGATAAGGATAAAAACTTCTTTTGCTTGATTTGCCCCATTCTTCAACATTTACACCCATTAATTCTTCCGAGTCGAAACTTATTTCTACTGAGCCCAAGTTGAACACTGAATTTGAGTCTGAACCCATTCCAAATGCGGAAGATGTGACAAAGGATAATATTGTTCTTGATTCTATGAAGGAATTACAGGTGTACTCAAGAAGGAAAGTTCTAGATCCTGAACCAGTGCCAGTCCAAGAACCTGATCCTAACTCTGGAAATGAGGTAACTACAGTTTTTGACTCTGTTTCTTAAAATGAGCATGAATCTTCTAAAATTATAACTAGTGATTATGATCTGCCTATTGCCATTAGGAAAGGAACCAGAGAATGTACCAAGCAACCACTATACCCAATCTCTAATTTTGTGTCATTTGAAAAATTTTACAAAAATTTTCTTGTGAGCCTAAACACTATTTTTGTTTCAACTACATTATTCGAGGCATTATCCAGTGAGAAGTGGAGGTAAGCCATGACAATAGAAATGGAGGCCTTAGAGAAAAATCAAATATGAGAACTGGTAGAGTTGCCTAAAGGAAAAAATCCAGTGGGGTGTAAATGAGTTTTCAGTGTAAAATACAAGGCAGATGGTACTGTTGAAAGGTATAAAGCCAGGTTAGTGGCTAAGGGCTACACTCAAACCTATGAAGTGGATTACCATGAAACCTTTGCTCTAGTTGCCAAGATGAATACAGTTAGGATTTTGTTATCATTGGCTGCAAATTACAATTGGCAGCTTCAACAATTTGATGTAAAGAATGCTTTTCTACATGGTGATTTGGAAGAAGAAATATATATGAAGGTTCCACCCAGATTTGGAGGTCATCTAGAAGCAAACAAAGTATGCAGGCTGAAAAAAGCTTTATATGGTCTTAAACAGTCTCCTAGAGCTTGGTTCGGGAGATTTGCAAAGTGATGCTAGCAATGGAATATAAACATAGTCAAAGAGATCACACATTGTTTATCAAGCACTTTGATTCAGGGAGAGTCACAGTTCTATTAGTGTATGTTGATATAATTGTAACTGGAGACGATGAAAAAGAGAGAGAATCTCTAAAACAGTGTTTGGCTAGAGAATTTGAGATAAAAGAGCTAAGGAGATTGAAGTACTTCCTAGGAATTGAAGTAGCTCACTCACGGCATGGTATTTTCATTTCACAATAGAAATATGTGATGGATCTTCTAAAGGAAATTGGGAAGCTTGCATGTAAACCTGCAAATACCCCTATAGATCCTAATCATAAAATTGGAGAAGCTAATGAAGATGCTACTGTAAATAGAGAGATATACCAAAGATTAGTTGGAAGACTCATTTATCTCTCACATACTAGACCTGATATAGCATGGGCTGTGAGTGTGGTAAGTTAATTTATGCATTGTCCTAAAGAAGTGCACCTATAGGCTATCTATTGTATATTGCACTATTTGAAGGCCAATCCTGGGAGAGGTATCTTATTCAAAAGAAATTCAGGGTTAGTTTTAGAAGCATATACAGATGCTGATTATGCAGGTTCAGTAACTGATAGAAGATCCACCTCAGGCTACTGCACTTTTTTAGGTGGTAATCTTGTGACTTGGAGGAGTAAAAAACAGAATGTGGTGGCAAGATCAAGTGCTGAAGCAAAGTTCAGAGCAATGGTTCAAGGAATTTGTGAACTACTATGGTTAAAGATTATCCTAGAAGACTTGAAGATCAAGTGGGATGGACCAATGAGACTTTACTGTGATAACAAGTCTGCAATAAGCATTGCACACAATCCTGTGCAACATGACAGATCAAAACACATCGAAGTAGACCGGCATTTCATAAAGGAGAAATTAGACAGTGGGTTGATTTGTACACCTTATGTATCAACCAAGGGTCAACTTGTAGATGTGTTGACTAAAGGTCTCAGCAGTGCAACATTTCAAGAAATTATTTCCAAGCTGGGAATGGAAAACACCTATTCACCAGCTTGAGGGGGAGTGTGGGAAAACACTTATTTACAGCTGGTTGTAATCTTGTAATCTGCATATTTATATTTGTATCTCTAGAATTAAGTATTTGTATCCCTAAAATTAGGATAGACAATCCCTCAATTATAGCATTAGTTTTTTAGGAAGATTTAGTTTCCTAGTTTAACCCCTAGTTAGTTGTATATAAACTTAAGATTCTTGTATACTTCTTAAGAAGCAGTTTTTCAATATACATTGAGTTTCCACACTTATTTATTTCTTAGTTTTTCCACAATATGTTTGTAAGTGAAGTGATTTTTGTGTGATTTTTTTGAGATAGGCATTTTAAGCTCTAAAATTGTTATGGGAATGATTTTGACTTTTGAAGATCTTTTAGGATTGAGGTCATTTTTGGAGTCTTTTTTTAAGGATATTTAGTCAATCTTTGATCATGGTTTTAATTGTACTTCCTTGGAGTAAAAGTATGAAATATCGAAGTTGTCATGACATAATATTTTGAAACCTTTAGATATTTATTTTTATTAATGTTTGTGAGTTGCCATGATGGATTTTGTTCTCAATCTTACACTTGTGATGAATTAATGTTATGATGCATAAAGCTAATATTTTCTTATTTTAGTGTGGTTTTGGTTTCAGCAAATAAATATCTTAACTTGTTGATAAGAATTGATAATCTGGCCATTTGTTGATGTTCAATCATTAGATGTCTATTTTGGAGTTCTATGAATTTCTAAATGGTAAAAGCGTTTAGATGGTGATTATAGTTTCAAATTAATGCACAATATGAAATTTGTTCGAATATTGTTTAATGGTATAAGGCATATGTTACAATTTTGTGTATAAAGGTAATGTTATGGTTATTGAAAGGTTTTATTAAAGAAGATGGTTTTGAATGAGTAATTTGAGTTACAAAGATGTGTTTTGCTAAGAAAATTTGATATGCTGTAAGTAAAGAGGATGATTGTTATTGTGGTACTAAGACCAATTCTTAATGATAAGTTTATATATTTTGTTGTATTGAGCATGCATTCAATTTTGAGGAATTTAAGAAATTCTATGATATTATGTGATGCATTTGGTAATTTGTTTGTAGCTTTACTTTTGATATGAGTTCAATTATTTGGAGTTCTTATTGGTTGAGACTTTTTACTAGAGGATTTTCCTTAATGTACATAGATTTTGACTTTGATTTGGAGTTGATAATAATATATTGGTTAAAGGAAAATTTGGGATATTATGATGTTTGTAAGCTTTGTTGCGCAACTTTTATTTAATGATTGATTTATGAATTTAAAAGCAAATAATATTTGAATTTGAAGATGATTTGGGCACTCAGCAAATTATGTTTGAATTTGGATGTTGTAAAACTTATGATTTATTGTATAAGTTTGGCCCTTATCACAGTTTTATACTGGTTAAATTGATAAGAAATATTTCTACAGTTAGTGAAAAAGAAAATGATGTTAGTATGCGATTTTTGAGGTAACTAGATGATTTATTGACATTGTTATTCAGATTTAAAGTTTTGTATGGCTATAATTACCTTACAAATTGAAAGTTCTTTCCCAAGAGATTTTATGTACGTGTTATTATGTTTGGTGTAAGATAAGATTAAAAATTCAATTTTGTTGTTTTTGAGGTTATATTTGAATGAAATATTAGAGTGCATAAGGGAAGCACAATTAGTTTAAGTTATGAATTTTTGGACATTTTTAACAAAAGGCGACTAACAAATTTGTATGTATATTAATCGATTAAAGATTATGGATTTTGATACTTGGGACTTGGAGAACTTATAAAAATTGTGAAATTGTTTCACGTTTGTTATGTTTGATCTTGTTAGCAGAATCGTTTGTATGAAACCTGAATTGCATTGAAGTATATTTGCTCTGGCATGATTGAGATGTATGTATTTTGCATATTTTTCGGGACTGAAATGTCAGAGAGTTTGTAATTTTGATTACTGCATCTTGTTATGAGACAAGAATTGAGATTGAAGATTGGGAATGTCTGTCTATTAGAGTGGAGATAAAATGAATCCCGAATCTGTTAAAGTGAGGTAACTTGGGCACATAAATATTACGAGGACCTCCCCACCTATTGCCAAATAGTTTTAGGTTGGATGCCCATCTTAAAATTTAACACTGTTGTATAGGATTTGGATTGAAATTCATTTTGATTTGATTATTAGATAAATGATTGTGAGGAGTTTCATAGATGCTTTTAGACAGCACAAGATGATCTCTTCTAAGAGGAGAATTGTATGTTACATTTGTTTGAGAGATGGATAAATTTTGAGTTCATGAAATTTGGAATTTGGAGAACAAATTCTCTCAAGTGGGGGGGCTATGTAATATTCGGTCCAACATGGCCCAAGATTAATAAATAAGATGGATATTTGGTTAAAGCCCTTAAGATTATATTTGGAGTTAAAAAAAAAAAAAGAAAAGAAACAAAAGAAAATATTGCTCAACAATTTTGGTTTTGGCGGGTGAAACAAATTGGGAAATAATTGAGGGAACCTTAGAAAAGAAAAAGAGGCTGGAAATTGAGCTAAATTCCTCTCTGTTGATGGATTAAGGTAAGATTCAGTGTTGAGATTTACTTCCTGATGTAAACATGGACTTGGTATGACGTGTTCTTATACAAAGTTTAATGCAGAATGTGCAGATTAGAATTAGAGCAATTATCTTGTTTGAAAATGGGTTTGGGACCTTTAAATGGTATATGAGATTTTTATGGACTAAAAATTTTTCTATCTACCATGTGATATTATGCCATGTTTTATGTACCATGTGACATTATAGTGGAAGAAATTTGAGGCAAAAATCAAAAGTTGCGCGTGAGTTTTGTTCCTTTAATTTATAAATTAAAAGGTTTTTATGAGGAATATATAACAAGTTGAATTTTATAATTTGTGGATATAAAAGAGCTCACATTCAAGGCAATTGGATATTGACAATCTTTTGTGATCTATGTATCTAGATAACTAGCCTTTGCAACAAATTCGAAATTTTGACTTGCCGAAATGGATTAATTAGGGGGCTGCTCAACCAGAGCAAACCTGTGACCGTAAATACTTAAAGCAGTAGTTGTCCATATTCCTGATTTCTTTGTGTTCTTCAGAATTAAGTTACTTCTAAAGTAGATGACAATTTATGTACTGAAGATTTTTTATTTTTCTCCTTAGTGCCTTATTGTTTATTTGCTAGTATAGCGAAGATGGTCGTTGTCAGCGCTTTAGAAAAAAGGAGGAAAAGTAAGACAAAAGAAGAGGGGAGGGGGGTTGAAGCAATTAATATGCTTGTTTTTCCTTTATTTTCCTCTCGTGTGATTCTTTGAATTCATTTTAAAATCTTCTGTGGTTTGTGTGGTTGGTGATAATATGCAGGTAACTTCTTATTTTCTTTTAGACCTGAAATGTCAAATGACTTGATACAATCTGATATCCCACTCTCAGTTCAGTGGTCAGATGAGATTAAAGGTGGAAAGGCAATTCGTCTTTCTGGAATTTTTGATAAATTAAGCTATGAAGTGCGAAAGGCTTTATCTGTTGGATCAGTGAAATGTTCCTTTAGCACAACATACTGCAAGGTCAAATCTGCAGCTGCACATGTTTCTGACATGCACTTTTTAATTCAAAGCATTGGAAGAGAAGTGCCTATCATAAAACCTGATAAGTCTATGGATGGGCTTGAAAACAGAAATGCACCAATTTCACTACAAGAGCAGAAAGAAATTTTTATTCTCCCCACTGTTCGTGTGTCCAATCTTCTGCACTCGGAAATACACGTGCTTTTGACTGAGACAAGTAAGACATGCAATTTTTTTAAACAATAAAGTATTGCTGTTATTTTACTCTTTGAACTTCCATCTTGTTGCAGATTTATTTGCCCCTAGTGGCTATGAAAACATTGGGAAGGAGGCAACTCTACCTTGCAGATCAACTGTCGATTTTTATGCAAATCCTGCTGTAATGTACTTTTTTGTTACTTTAACTGCTTTTAGTTCAACGTGTAAACCAGTAAACAGTGGTGAATGGATCAAAAAGTTACTGAAGCATAAGAATGGTGTTCGTTGCTTGGACATTGACCTGGATTTCAATGGTGGAAAATACTTTGCATCCTTGAGATTATCCCGTGGGTACAAAGGCATATTAGAGGTTGTAAGCAAATGTGATATCTTCTAAATTTTTCTTGACGTGTTTATTATCTAAGGATCATACCCCATGAGTTTTGTTTTCAATTATGTTTGGTTTGTTTGCTGTAGAAGTTCCCATGCATGTCTGTTAGCTGAATTATGTATCTATTGCAGGCTACTGTCTATACACCGTATACCCTGAAAAATGATACTGATTTTTCTCTGTTCTTTGCTTCTAGTCAGAAGCCTTCATTTAGGTAGTTTCTTTCTCTGAAAATTGTTAGCAAATTCTTTGAACTCAGGTTTATGCTTGTTCTTATGTAATTGACGGCCATAAATATCTGCAGAAATGAAATGGGGAGCATTCCTCCTGAATATGGTTTATTTTTGCCCCCAAAGTCAACAGGGTCATGGTTTCTGAAGTAAGAAATTTTATTTGGAACTATTATATTAGTGTATGAAGTTCATTATCTACCTTTATGACTAGAGAAACTTTTGATATTAGGGGTTTCTTCATTGGTTATAAACTTTTTATGCACCATTTGTTGCCAGATCGCATAAGATGCATCTCAGATTATTTGAAAAACATGCATCTGAGGCACAATTCGACTTGGATGCTCTATCAGGCCCCACAGAGATAAGCCTAGAGATGGAGGAAATATCCGGAGTGAAATATATTGCAAAATTTGGGGTATCTATGGGGCCTTCCTCGAGTAGAATTGTGCCTTCACAAATAATAACAATGGCTCCAAGGCATGTTGTGCTGAATGAGTCAGAGGAAAGCATCACTGTTCGTCAATGTAATTTGGAGGTTTGTATCCACCAATATAGGATGTAGTTGTCCTTTTATGTTTTTCAAGTTCTTACTTCTTGTGTTCTTCCCCTTTCTGGTGTGTGGATGTGAAGGTTGACATGGATGGCATGATTTCCATCAACAGTAGGCAGAGAACATCACTTTTGCTCCAGAATGAAATTAGCAAAAGGACAGAATACAGTTTATTTGAGAATTTCATCAAAAAGCATAGAAATGATTGTGATAGTTCTTTAATTTATATTCAGTTTCGGTTGAATGAGTCTCAATTGGACTGGTCAGGACCATTATGCATCACTTCATTAGGACGTTTTTTCCTAAAATTTAGAAAACAATCAAATCAGTTGGCAATAGAAGACGAAAAGATTGCAGAATTTGCAGAAGCTAATGTAGCAGAAGAGGGTTCTACTATTGTAGTGCGCTTCCAAAAACCACCAAAAGGCAAGCTGCCATATCGGATTGAGAATCGTCTGCATGGTGTATCCCTCACTTACTGTCAAAAGGTTGTGCTTTTATTCAATTTTACCTATTTTCTCTGTAATTGATGGATGCGTGGTTGAGGTATTCTATATGTATTGATTTGTCACTATTATTTATTATTGGAGAATTTCCCAGAATTCATCAGTGCTGGAGTTTCTTGGATCTGAATGCAGTGTTGATTATGCCTGGGATGATGTTACACTTCCTCATAAACTTCTTGTTATGATAAATGGTAATCACTTACCTCTTATTGCTCCTCTCTTGCATGTATTTTTATAATAATTTATGCTGTAATCAACATAGTTGACATTTGAACTTTGAAGAATGGAACAGCCAAACTTCCTTTTGGAATATGTTTGGATTTATCATATGTGCTGTTTCTTCTTTCATGTTTGAATTTTATAATTTGCTTGAATGAGGAGTATCAACAATGGGCTTCGCTTCTTTACTCTCCTTTTTTTTTTTTTTTTTCTGATTGATATGCAATATATTTTGTTTACTTTTTGTTTGTTCTTTGGACTCTCATCAAGACGTTGCAAGCCTGCATGTCATATGATCTAGCAGGCTCAAAAATTAGAGTTAGAGCAACATAGAAATAACTGGAGAAGTGTTCCTTCAATAAGGCATTGAATGTTATAGTTGCTTAGTGAATCTGAATAGACGTTCCGACTTATGAAAATGCAATGTATTATTTATAAACCGAGCACTTTGTGGGATAAAAGTTTCCTGGAAAGCAGAAGTATCCTCCAGTTCAAGGAGTGATAGAGAAAAGAAGAACGGGTGTTACACTTTGCATTTGATACCTTTTTTAACTTGTTTAATATGAACTTATGTTGCTTGTTGTCAATTCACCATTACAGCAGTTATTGACAGAATTTGGGAGGACAGGAGATGTAGGATGATGTTTTAAAAAAAATTATTAGCATACAAGGCCATGTTAAATCAGTTTCTACTTTCTTGGAAACCAATTTTATAGGCCACCCGGATGCTTAACCAGTTGTTCTACTCATTCAGATAATTGGCATACCTTTTAAGGTCGTGCTAGCTATTGATAAATTTCATGTTTTCATTCTTTATTGTGTAGTTGCTCTTTGTTTTGCAATGTGGTTCTCTTAAATGCATGCATGTTTGCTGTTGTTTGATTTTGATAATAAAACAATTAAAAGGGATTGATAGAGAATTATGTGTCCAAATGTGTTGTTCTTTTCTTGCATTTCATGAGTGTGTATTCTTATTTTATTTGGATCTTTTGTCTCGATGATCTCTTTGTTGTATGCCTTAACTTTGTTCTACTAATGTGGTCATACGACTTTAATGAGGATAATTTAGGATGTCTCCAATGCTCCAGTTATCAAACTTAGAAAGTGCTTGAATTTTTTTTTTCTTGTTTGTCTTTGGTTAGAATGTAAGCTTTTATGTACTGTAGCAAATTTGCTTGGAGAATTATCCAATTTAGCATGCTGCATGAAATTATATTTTTCTACAGTGTTCTGTAGAATTGAACTATGCCTACTTGAAGAACTATCTAAGAGTACCTGTTACACAAATATATGAGCTGGAAATAGCTAACATGTTGAGCAAAGTGCTTATGAAATTACTGGCTGTTCTGATTTTTCTTGTAGATATGAATCTGCCACGTGAAATCAACTTAGACAAAGTGCGGACATGGAAGCCCTTTTATAAACTTGCACAAGAAAGGTTAGCATCTAATATGCTTTTGGAGAAAAAATCCAAGGACAAGAGAAGTGGATTTGGTAAACTTAAGGACATGAATGCTGTAAAGGTGGGTTATGAAGTATATACTGATGGTCCCACGCGGGTTTTACGGATTTGTGAGTTTTCAAATTGTCATAAGCAAGACAAAGCTTTTCACTCATGTGCAAAGATCCGGATGAGAGTTTCCCAGTTTGCAATCCAATTGCTTGAACAAGGGAAAGAGGTATCTCCTCCCTCTCTCTCATTGGGAGATAATTTCATTCCTTCAAAATTTGAAACTCATAAAACTAGTAAAAGACAATATCATTCTAGTTTACAGGTGTTATGCTTATGGTTTTACATGTAGAAGGATCATGTTTATCTGCTTATTGATCTATTTTTCTCAAACTAGACAATTCCTTTTCCAGGCCTTCATTACTAAATATTCTTTTACTTTGACGTCAAGTTGCTCAATTGTGAGGCTTTGTCGAATTGTGACCACCAAGATTAAGATGCCAAGTAGGGAATTAACTAGTTGATGCAAAAAAACTTTATTATGGCCAAAGGGAACTTTATTACACCCGAAGGGAACTCTTAGAAACTTATATAAACCATGGATTGACTAAATTGCCCAAAATTATTATTTTGCTTCTGAATTGATATCCCCAAAATAAAACTGCAGGGTGTGGAAAACTTGTTCTTTCATGGCTGGATAATACATTTTTATCCTAGGATGATTAATGTCGTAAATAGCCTTCAGTGCAACAGAACTATTGCAGAAGTCTACATGATAGTATTAAAAAGTAAAAATTGGACTTTGATTATTTGATTATAGTGTATATTTGCCATATGTTTGGTGAAGTGAATCTTGATGATACCTGTTTGTTCAACTAATTGTCTTTATTTGATGTTATAATTTTGTCTAGGATTTAAATTGGAGTGCAACACTCTTGTATACACCAATTGTAGTTGCAAGGCTTCAGAATATAAGTCTGGATTCTGTGTTCACTGACCAGAAGAAATATAACCAGATTGTTGTACAGGTAAAAATATTTCCATGCGTTTGATGTCTTAATATGTGTTCATGATTTGAATGAATATTCTCTTTCACAGTTGTGGAATACTAATAGATCCTTATTTAACCACCAATGTAGTCATTGAATGTTGATGTGAAGTGGAGTGGAGCTCCTTTTGTATCAATGCTTCGTAGACATCAGTTAGGCTACAGTGATGCAAATGATAGCATACTCAAAATTGTGTTTGTCCTACTTTCTGCGGGCTCTGATGTTAAACAAGTTGAATATTCATCTGTCATTCTGCAGGTATAATGAGGCAGTCCATATCTGGCTTTTTTACTCCTTCCTGAACCTATGTAGCCTTTTTTCCTTTTCTTTCCCATCTTTTTGATCGACTTGACAGGGGATGGGGATGGTGGGGTTCAAACTATTGTTTCCTTTTGTTTCCCTTTGCTTTAGAAACAATTGGTGGTGAGAACCGTGGATAATTGATGGTAGCTTAGTTTTGATGGAGCTATTTACATCCATGTAATGTGTACAGCAGCTCTAATTTTGTTGCTCTCCTACACAGCCAATTGATTTGAATCTTGATGAGGATACTTTGATGAAAATCGTCTCATTTTGGAGGACATCTCTTAGTGACTCAAATGCTCCGAGTCAGCAGTTCTATTTTGATCATTTTGAGATCCACCCAATAAAGGTACTATGCTTTTGCTTCTATTATATCTTGACAGACTTAACTACTAAATTAATTGAAAAATCTATCACGTACTTACAGATTATTGCTAGCTTTGTTCCTGGGGAGTCCTATTCAAGTTATAATTCAGCCCAGGAAGCTCTGAGATCGTTGCTGCATAGTATTGTGAAGGTTTGACCAGTGTGCTCTGCTCTCTTTTAATATATACTTGACTGATTTTGCTCATTCTTAGATAGTGAAACATGTGTTCTAGTGTATCATGTTGAGTAGGGTCATTTCTTGTTCTTACTTCTTTCTTTTGCTTCTATAGGTTCCTCCTATAAAAAAGATGGTCGTGGAGCTAAATGGGGTCTTGGTTACGCATGCTCTGGTAACAATTCGTGAATTGTTAATAAGATGCGCACAACATTATTCATGGTAAGATCTTCATTAACGTTTTGCTTGTTTTGTGATTATATGGAATCCTCACTTTCAGAATGATTTAATTAACCAGGTATGCCATGAGGTTCATCTCCATTGCTAAAGGTAGCCAATTACTGCCTCCAGCTTTTGCATCGGTTTTTGATGACTTAGCTTCATCTTCTCTAGATATCTTTTTTGATCCTTCTCAAGGATTGACGACTCTTCCAGGTTTCAAATTGGGTATGTTTTCTATGTGGTTTGTTCACTCAAGTGTTCCTTTCCTGTATGGGTTCACCCCACCTTGGGAGTTAATTAATGGCATCTGTAATATTTTTTTTAATGTTCTGCATGGATGATTTGTTTGGGTGTACAAGAGGGTCATGATCACCAGTTTGTAGGCTCATGAATTACACTGAAACTGGAGATGGGAATTTCATTTTCAATTTTTGTACTGCGAGGAAGAGAAATATGAAATTCATAGTTTAGTTCAGGGTACTTTCCATAAGGCACTGATAATGTGTATACTGGGCATACTCTGTGATTAAGTTCAGGTTCTAGTTTCAGATTTATTTATGCTAGTCATATATTATGAAAGAGTTAGCCCCACGAACCCAACCTTACCTATCATCTTGTTAAACCATAAGCCTGTTATTATGGTTGTTTGTAAGTTGAGATATTTTATTTCTGCTTTGGCCATCATGCACAGGTACCTTCAAATTCATTAGTAAATGTATTAGTGGTAAAGGGTTCTCGGGAACAAAGCGCTACTTCGGTGATCTGGGTAAAACTGTAAGTTTTATATAAGACAAGTTAGGAATATGATTTTTTCCATTTTTCTCTGCACTTTCCTAAGCTATTTCTATGCTAACTCTGCAGCTGAGAACAGCGGGGTCTAATGTAATCTTTGCTGCTGTTACTGAAATATCTGACTCTGTTCTTAAGGGGGCAGAAACAAGCGGTTTTGATGGGATGGTACCAGTCAATCTGTCATTTTGAATATTTTTGCATATCATAACTTTTCTGGTTTATTTTCTAGCTGTTTACTTAGGGATATGTGAATTATAGTATAACTTCAACTGTTGAAACTGACAGTTGACTGTTAATATTATTCTCAAGGTGGGTGGTTTTCACCAAGGAATATTAAAATTGGCTATGGAGCCATCAGTCTTGGGTACGGCTTTGATGGGGGGTGGGCCAGACAGAAAAATCAAGCTTGATCAGAGTCCTGGGGTTGATGAGGTAACACCTGTATTTTTGTACTCTAATTCCATATCACCTTGTTCTGTTTGAGTCACCTACTTTTTACCGTAATGAAAGCAGTTCATTTATTTCCTCCGTGAATTGAGAAATAATACTAAAGATATAGATACCTACTAAAGAATGTCAGACCACTGAGTCCACGACTAGAAAATCTTAAAAAGACACATAAAAACCAGTGTTTTATTGCATATGATGTTAAGAAGTATCTTTATGTGATTAGTTCTGTGGGAATTCACATTGTTAATGCTTTGCCTCGCTGTTGAAGGGCTGCTGATTCTGCTGTACTTATCCAACATCTTTTTCTATTTGTTTTTCTTTTGCTTTAATAGTCAGTGATAAATTTTGGACTTCTGCAGTTGTACATTGAAGGATACCTACAAGCTATGTTGGACTCAATGTATAGGCAAGAATATCTTAGAGTCAGAGTAATTGATGATCAGGTAACTGGTTAATTGAGAAAACAGAAACATCAGTACTGTAACAAAATTTATTTATTTTTTTTGAGACTGAGAGAGCAGTGGATGGCACATGTTTACGTGGTCTTTCAGAATTATACTATCACTTCTAGCAAAGTGCTCCTCTGAGTTTACCTCGCTTGCAAGGACAAACTGTGGCTGCACCCGTCTTCCCACCCACCCACATTTTTAGAATCTTGCTTCACCTTATTGACTTGATAAACGAGTTTTGACTATGCTCTAACTAATGTATTTTGTTTTTAGGTTTTCCTTAAAAACCTACCTCCTAACAGTTCCATCATAGATGAAATCATGGATCGTGTAAAGGGGTTTCTTATAAGCAAAGCGTTGTTAAAAGGGGATCCTTCAGCAGCTACTCGCCCCATGCGCAATGTTCAAGGAGACAAAGTAAGTGCATCCATCAATCTAATTCACCTCTCTATTTTCTTTTCCTGCTTTGAAGGTGCTTTAACCAATGTTGCTATGAGAATAATAACGTTATCAGTCTTTGCCCAGTTTTTATACATATGGAACATCATGACCGGACGTTAGAGTTGAGATTTAATGGACAATAAAAGTTGGTGATAATTTGGTCATATGCATTCCGTTAATATTACTTACCTATAGTTGTATGATCAGAATCACAGCTGTGCATGGTACATATGCAATCCACTGCCTTGATCTGCATTGCCATTTCCACTCTTTGCTATTCTTCTTTCTAGTGCTTAAAGAAATTAATGAGCACAAGATTTAGTAGTAAAATGACAAGCATAGGCTAGAAATCTCTTTCAGGCTTAAGGTTTTGATGCCGCAGCAACAAATGCCTCTACTTAGCAAACATGTTTGTCCATAATTGGATTGTACTCAGCACTGCTGTTTATAGCTACACTATTTTGCTCGTATCCTATTGAAAGTATTGATCAGAGATAAATCTTATTCCAGGAATGGAGTATTGGACCAACCATCATAACATTGTGTGAACACCTCTTTGTGAGTTTTGCGATCCGTAAGTTAAGAAAGCAAGCGGATAAATATATCAAAAGCCTCAAATGGAAGAAAGAGTCGGAGAGTGACGATCTCAAAGCAATTATCCCTGCGAACACGGGGGAAATGCAAAAGGTAAGGTTTATTTGGAAATGGGGCATTGGCAAATTTGTGCTTTCAGGTATCCTTGCGTATATTGATGGAAGGTTATGTCGAAGTATCCCTAACCCTGTTGTACGCCGAATTGTGAGTGGCTTTCTGTTGAGCTTTCTCGACCAGAATAAGGGCTGAAGAACCTTTTTGCATAGTTAGGCTGATAATCCTTTATTTCTTTTTGTGTAGCTCTAGTTCTTTTTAATATCATTTATTTATTCGAGTCTCTAACCCGCACATACACATGCATGCATGAACATTTACATCAATAAGAACACACAAATTTTTGTATAATCACAATTGTGCTTCTCTTCCTCCACTTGATAAGGAAACTCTCTATACATATTTGCATGTCCTGGACTCTGAAGCGGTAGTATATAATTTCTAGTTTGCATTTCGGAGTAGCTGAATCCAACCTTAATGCTGTCTTTAAATAGTGTTATTCATTGACATTACGACCTTTTCAACTTTAAACGATACAAGGTCTTGTCTTCCCTATTTGCTGAGCTTTCTGCAGTCTACCCCTATGTTATAGAGAAAGGGCCTTTTCAACTCCATTTGTTATTAATAATATAATAATATAAATATAATATTATTTTATGTAATAAATATAATAATATTTATTAATATAATATTTATATAATAAAAAATATTGTTTTATCAATATAATAATTTTATTATTACTGTAGCGATTTAATTATAATTTTATGAATAGTGCATGTGTGATAACAATATTAAATTATTTTTTAAAAATTAAGAACACTTATTTCCAACAATTTCTAAGATTTTGCAAAATTTTGATTTTAATTTTCTAAAATACAAAATAAAAATAATTTATCAAACATATTTTTGTTTTTAATGTTTAAAAAAAATTAAAAACGAAAACAAAAATCGAAAAAGTTGTCACCCTTAAGAATTGGTTTCTATACCCCTGATTATATTTGGTCTTTTGTACAAATGATGTGGACTTGTTTATTGTTTTATCTGTTTTCTGGGTGAGGGTTGAAACTAACATATTTCACCATCGAGATTTATGACGCCCCCAGTTTGTGCGAGAAACTACTGAATTTGCCCATAGTTTCTATTGGCAAATTCGATAAGATAATGTCATTTCTGGTCCCCCACTACTTCAAGCAAGCATCAATTATGGGAAGTTCTGCGGGAAGCTCGTTAAATGTGTGCTTACAGTAAGTTTTCTCATGTGGCCTGGCCTGATTTCATCATACCACATCACAGGCTTCCAGAAATGGTTAAACAAAATTTGACTATCCTGAAAATTAGTTTTTAAGTATGATTTTTAAGCAATCAAATCACGCTATAAAATTATGTTCCTACGGTATTAGATTTATAAGAATATAATAAAAACAAATAATGATAATCAATCATAAAATATATAATAATATCTTATACCGTTATTGTCAAATATATAATAATAATTAAATTAATATTTAAATGGATTTATACTTTCATAGTAGATATAAGTTAACTATTATATATATTTCTTATCAGATCACTCATTCTATTTATGATCGATAATAGAATGTAGTAAATTAAATAAAAAGGTTGTAATGTTGCTCATGTTATCATTGCTTGTTTTATTATTTAATTACAAATTTTAAATTTATCAATAGAATTACAATTATTGTTACTGTTATATTGTTAATACTAAATTATGTGAATTTTATTACATTTGTTAAAAAAGGTAGTATTGCTAATTTTATTATTTTTATATTTATTTATAATCAAATTACATCTTTTTTGTTACTTTATCTAACAACAAAGTAGTAATGTAATTTCTTTTATTATTTACATATTTTTCGTATTTTTATCACTTTAACTATCATCTAAATTTCGAAATTTATCACTCATTAGTTGCTTTCTTGTTAAAAAAAATAGAA
The DNA here is from genome assembly GCF_002303985.1 of Durio zibethinus. Next base: position 21,376,922 of record NW_019167860.1, read on the forward strand.
AAAAGATTAGCAGATTATCATCTTGATAGATGTTAAATAAATGGTTATATAATTACATTAACTAAATACAAAAGCTTTGTAAAATAAACTCCAACCATTGAAATGGAGTCATAAACATAACGATTTCTCCTTATCCAATGCTTTAGCCTTTTTATTGAAATCTAATTTCATTGTCTGGAAATACATTACATCAAATTGAAAGCAATCGCTACTATTTTTGAGTATCCTTTTTATAATTTGCTTGATAGGAAGAAGTGAAGTTTAGTTAATACACACAAACTCCAACTCCAATTTGAGTTGGGGTTTTGAATTTTGAAGATAGTTTATCCTTTCAGTTCAATTTCACTAATGTACCAAACAAAAACAATTTTTCTTGTCAAAAAGAAATCTAAGATACACGACACGAGGCAATGAATCTTGTCCACTGATTCATTTTTCGATGTGCCAAAGATTTATTTTTATTTTAAACATTCCCTGCAAATTAAGGATCATGAAACTATCTTTTGGATGGTTGCAATTTCATGTCTGCCGCCATTTGGCCGTGGGCAAAGCATGAACACTTACTTGTTTTCCTGTTCTTTTTTTTCTCTTTATGTACTTCAAACGTGCATTTGATGCCCTAATACCATCCAAATGACAGTTAGAAAGTCCCTAATCCCACAAATTTTACTCAAAAAAAAAAAAAAAAAGCTAACTCTGTCGGTTGTCAACCAATCAACTTTGCCTCGCCAACCTTATACAGCAGCAGATAGCCGCCATAGCACACAGGTTTCACAACCCATATTGACTCCTGGCTCGTTTTGAGTCGGCCAAACAGGTGACAATCTCTTCTCGTCTACTACTGTAACTTTCCCTTCACTCATAGCAAAATCCACAATATTTAAAAATAGCCCTCTCGCCACTGGTTTGGAATTAGAACGTTGAAAATGACATCCAAAAACCACATGAATAGAAACAAAACAATGAAACAAAAAGCAGAAAATGACATTGCCCATAAAGATGAAGCCTTCCCTGTCTATAAATACAGTCCCCCTCTGGCATTTCTCCTTTCCTCCATACAATACTTTTTTTCAGCTTTTCTCCTCGCAGGAAAAATGGATTTCATGATACCCAAACCTCAGCGATATTTCTCAGGTGCTGATCAGAAGGTGACAAATGTGAATAACCCAGAAGAAGAAGATGCTCATACAACCTACCATGTCACCAGCCAGCTTAAGATAAAACCCTCAGCTCGGTCTTCCCCCGAAGCCCTGGACAAAGAAGTTGTCCTTAGGCGTCTCCGTCATCACAAGAGCAAAAACAAAATCAAAAGTGCTTTTCAGGCTTTGGTTGGTAGCTCAGGACAACCACAAGAAAAGTGGATGGAACTGGGTGATGCTTTCACCTGCCCCTGAAAGGAAGCTAAAAACCCATAAATCACCATGGGATTATAAATGCCTTGAATGATATATTTGACGATGACGAAGAGTTTAAAACTCTCTTGTTCGAAGAGGTTTATCTTCCAAGAATAACTGTTTACGGCTCAATGGGAAGTGAGGACTTAATAGTGGGTAGTATTGTATTGAAATTTGAGTTCGGAATTCTATCATGTGTTGTAGATTTCTAGTACAATAATTGTGTTTCTTTTTGTGATCATGATTTTGATCTCATCTTGTAGCTTGTACAGCTTTGTACGATTTTGTAACACAAGCAAGCCCGATTGAAGATATAATAAATCTTTAGTAAAAACAAATTGAACTATGCAAATTACAAATTGTTTCAAGCTAGTTTCCAACATAAGATAACACATGCACATCCCTGGCCAGCCAATCCATCTCTTTTGGGCTGAATATCTATACTCAAAATACACTTTCAACCAATGAAAACTGGCTAAACCTGTAAATTAATTCATTCATCTAATACTATATTTGGATTGAGGGAAGGGAAGTGGAAGGAAAGGAAAAGAAAATAAAGAAAAGTTAAAAAAAAAAATTTTTGTTTAAATAAATTTCTAATTAAAAAAAAGGAAATGAAAATTTAATAACTTTTTGTTTTTTTTGTAATATTTATTTTTTTAATACTCCAATTTGAGAGCAAAGTTAAGAAAAAAAAAGTTGAAAATTTTTTATTTTTATAAAAATATTATTATATCCATCATTTTATTAATATTAAAAATTTAGTCAAAAAAACTTAACTACATCACAATCTTCTTGTAATTTTTTTAAAATCATATCTTTTTTCAAGTAAATTTCACATGTTTCTTTTAATATAAAAATTTTTTATAATTTTTTTGGTGATTTGATTTTGATAAATGATTGAATTAAATATGAATAGACATATTTTTTAATACTCCAATTTGAGAGAAAAGTTAAGAAAAAAAAAGTTGAAAAAATTTTATTTTTATAAAAAGATTATTATACCCATCATTTTATTAATATTAAAAACTTAATAAAAAAAACCTAACTACATCACAATCTACTTGTAATTTTTTTAAAACCATCTCTTTTTTCAAATAAGTTTCACATATTTCTTTTAATATAAAAATTTTTTATAATTTTTTTGGTGATTTAATTTTGATGAATGATTGAATATAAATAAACATTTTTTGGATGTAGGAGATGTAACATTTTTATGTGATTGCATTTTTTTATATTTAATACCTTTAATATGAATATATCGTCAAAGTGATAGTATATTGAAATTTTGATAATGGTAAAAAAATCCATTAATGCATATTTGTAAAATATATTTCTGTTTCATTTAATTAAAAACTACTGATATAACAACAATTGTGAGACCATATAAGATAACAAACATATCATGGTTTAAGAGTTTTTCTAAAATTATAGGTAATAAAAGTTTATAATTGAAAAAAATTATTATAATAAATTGTTTCCTTTATTTTTTACTCGTTATCCAAATAGTGGATGTTATAATTCTTTCATTTTTTTTTCTTTTATTAATTTTAATTATTCAAATAAAAAATACATATATTATTTTCTTTAAAAAACTTTATTTTCCTTTATTTTTCTTTCCTTTATAAATATTTATCAAAATATTACCTAAGATAAATGATTTTGAATTTGAATCCTATAAATGATTTTTATTGATGTTAATCTAAAATACATCTTGCTTGACATGTGGAACATAATATTTTAACTACCCTGAATTTCTTCAGACAGGAAACAAAAATGAATTTCCACTCTCAACTTTATATCTAAATGAATTGCTTATTTATATGCTGTTAAGTGGTTGATACAAGAGAGTTTCACCGCTTTTTCTATGGAGCTTTTTCTATTTCCGAGAGATCTTTCCTTTTTTTTAACTTACGGGCTGCTTTCTTGCCTCCCTTTTTTAATGATAGAAAAATTTCCATAAAAATTGTAACCAACGAATTTGGCATTAGCGCACTTCTGACCATGACTTGAAACATTTTTAAATCATAATATGAGCGGAAATTTGCTCAATGATGTTGAAGATTGATGGGAGTGCCTAGAATTGTAAATGATATATTAATACTCATAAATTATTCGGGTTCGATTCGAAAAAAATTCAAATTCGATTCGATTATTGTCGAATCAAACTCGAACTCGAGTAGCTCGACTTATCGATCGAGTCGAATTCGAATATTCTTATATCTGACTCGAATAGTTCGCGAGCCTAATCGAACTTTTATATTTAAATACATTTTTATTATTTTAATTAATAAAATATTTCGAATTCGAGTTTGAATTCGAATTCGAGCATGAATAATCGAACTCTTGTCGAATATACGAATCGAACTTATTTTTACATATTAATCGAACTTAATTAAACAAGCTCAAGTAGCTCGAATTCGATCACGAATCAAACTCGAGCTTGAAAAATAAAATTCGATCTAACTCGAATCGAGTATCGAGCCCTAAGTTGTGAGTCGAACTTGAACTCGAACTTCTCACTATTCGACTCAAACTCGTTTACACCTCTAGAAGTGCCATAGCCAAGATGTTTTTTAGTAAAAAAAATGGCAATATGAGAATAGGTAAAAATAATTGTAGATTACTTTTAACTCAGGATTTAGATTTGGTGGGAGTTGTGAGTGGACCTGGTGGCTGTTACCAATGAAATGGAGAGCCTTTCTCTTGTGATAGAAAAAAACATTTGCTAATAAATTCAACAATGAGGGCCTTCCAAAAGTTGGTCATGCCATGGCCAAATTAACAACCTAGAAGTTCAAGTGGAAGATCATTTCTTCTGGAAAAACTTCATGCAATTCATCAAGAGGAAGCTGTATTATAGGAGGCAACTCATTATTGTCTTCATTTCCTTAGTCACCGCAGTAGGCATAGACTACTTCTAATGCTCAAAGATCTTTTCAAATTCCCACCTCCTTAGAAGGATTGGGAATGATCTCAAGATTGGAAGGACCCCAGAGAGTTTTATTACAATCTTTTACAGCTTTCACGTAACCCAGAAGTAGAAAGGACACAATTAAGGCGAAGTGCTTGGTTAGAGTTCTTTAAAACCGACAATGACCTTGGAACTTGCATTTTCCTTTTCTTCAAGAACTCCAAGGAATTCTGTAAGCATGGAGCAGGTGGTATGTCCTTCAAAATAACAGGTTCTAACCTGCAGACAACAATGCACAAGCATAATTATTATGTTTCAAAGCTTTGATTCGAATGCTTCTTCTGTTATCTCAAAAAAAAAAAAAAGAGTGCTTTTTCTGTTTATGAGAAAAGCAATCCCTTACCCTGAGCTTTTCTTCTTCTTCTTTCTTGAAATGGGCTTTACCTCAACCTTCTCATCCTCAGAGTCGGATACGAAAACTTGTCTGCAAAAAGAACATGATTTGTTTCTTCCTTAAACTATTTACATTCAAAGGCCATAACTACATACACATATATAAAGATATATAGATTAGATAGATGCGTAGATGGTTATGTCATACTTTTCACGAAATGCAAGCATTTCAACAATGTTAGCAGGAAGCATCCCCTTCTTGGCCCGAGACTCTTCATCAGTTTCAGTTTCTACGTCTTCTATGCCATTTTGAACTGTCACAGATTGACGTGGTGTTTTCCTCTGAGCCCAAAGTCTGCGACGTTCCTTTCCCTCACGAACAACCCTGTATAGAAGAGATCATATTAAGCTCAATAAGACTAAAAATTTTGCATTTAATATAAGTGAATTTGATGCAATCAAAAGTTCAACATGACAATTACAGAGCAGGAAGCAGCATAGACACTCAATTCAACCAAGCTGTACTCTGACTTTGTTGTATATGTATGTTGACTATGTTCTTCTATTTGGTCAAAAAATAGAACTTTTTCTCAAACTAGTTGTAAAGTAAATATCTAATAATTTTTCTTGCGATATATGAAAATAACACTCACTGTCTTGCTGTTACTTTCTACTCTTTCCCTTCCCAAGATGACAGTAATAAACATCTCTCAAATATGCTAACACTCAACGCACAAATCATAGCATACTGCACTTTCAAGACCGTCCCATGAACCACGGGAAACCTGGTAAAATCATAAATCACAGGTAACTCAAAATTGGCCTTTAAATTACTTGTGTTTAGCATCAAAATATAGCTGTTGTTAAAAGAATTAACTTTAACATCATCACATTACCATAAAACCAGCCAAGTAATCAACCTCGCCATGCTCATTAAGTTCAATATGGACTCAAGAAACATCAAATGATCACATCAATAAAACTGTTACATTTAACCAAGTATTTGCTTAAAAGAGGTAATAAGGTATCAATGTCTTATGCCGCAAATACACTAAATCTTAAGCAGCCTAAACCTACCCAGAGCTACAAATTCTTCCCCTTTTTGCTTTAGCCAATCAATAGGGCAAAAAAAAAAAAACTCATTGCCAACTTGATTGAATAAAAAATTAAAAAAAGATCTTTTTTTTATCGTAACAATCTTCTAAAAAAGCAATATAAATATATATTTATAAAAAAAAGAGAGAATTGTATATAAATTAATTATTTACCTGGCCTTGTTTTCTTTCTGGATTTTTCTTATCTCTTCATCTTGCTTTTTTCCCTGCAATTCAAAGCAAATTAAAAAAAAAAAAAAATCAACTTTCTTTTGTAAATTTTCAATTAAAAAAACAAAAGATATACAGAAAAAACTGAGATTTTCATGAAAACCTGTTCGTTTGTAAATTCTTCGGGTGCATCAGAGTCGTAATCTTCTTCTCTTCCCGACATGTCGTTTTGCAGTGTCCTGTTTTTCGATTCGGGGACTTTTGAGACTGCTGTCTCTTTAGGGTTTAGGGTAATAATGCCATTAAAACAGACAATTTGAAGCTATTTGGACCCAAAGAGACAAAAAAAAAAGCCCAAGTTTTATAACATTAATAGACAAAATGGGCTTGTTGCAGGTGGGCTTTTTCTCTTGTTTCCTTTTCTCATAATGGACTCTCCTTTAAAAAAAGTTTTACGTTTTTTTTTCTTCAACCTTTTTATTCGTGTATTTTATATAATTTAAAATAATAAATTTTATATATTTATATTATATTTTATTCAAAAATTATATATTATAATTTATGTCTATACAAAAATATAAAATATATTTTTTATTATTTTATTAAACCCATATTTACTAAAATTTAAATTATGTTAGTTTTATCTCTTTTATTTTTATCATGTTTATATAGTATCACTATATCATATTTTAGATTATTAAATTTATTTTGGATTATATTGTGTTTTAGTAAATATATTTTAACTTTAATTTCAATTATAATTTTTTATCGCATCAAATCAAATTGTCCATAAAACATTTAAATTATTTTTCCTCATTTTGTATAATAGACTCATCCTTCTAAATATGAGTAATGTTACCATTTCTGTCAATTGCATCACTTTATTTTTCCTATCATTTTACTTAACAAGTTATTACTTTTATTATTTATTACCAAATAAATGCATCATGGTCTTGGTATATGTTAAAGGTTTTGTTTAATTATCTTCATTTTTGTATATAAATATTAAGATCATGTAAATATGTTTGTGGTTTTTTTTTTTTTTTGAGTTAATTAAATTTCTTTGCCACATGTTATGTTTTATCCTAGTAATATAGGGTTTTGAGAATTGATAACAAAACACTTCTTTCTACTTGCTAAATTTTTATACATTGTATTTTTTGGCCACAATTATGCTTCTTCTAGGTTGATCTCCTATCACTTGGCTTAAATATTTTCTTCAAAATGTAGTTATATATATATATATATATATATATACACACAAAATTAATTATAAGTGGTCCTTCACCTTTTAGTTTAATGATTAAAGAAGTTTTACGAGAATTTAAAAGTTTTGATTTCGAATTAAGATCATTTTTTTTTTCTTTTCCCTTTATAAAGGCTATGCCTTCTTTTGAATAAAAAAAATTAGAAGTGAGGCTATAATGTAACTTATTAATATTTAATTTTAAAATCTGATTATTTTTTATTTTATTTATTAATTAAATATCATTATATGATTAATTAATAGTGTATGATATTTCTATACTAAAGAAAAATGCAGCATGTTGTGCATATAACTTGACTTTCTAGATTACATCAATGTGTTGCGTGTAACATGGGTAAAAAGTAAGTGAGGTTTGTTTCTAGAATAGATATTAGTCTATTTTATAAATTGTATTTGGGTTTTGGATAAGGAAAAATCAACACTCGTCTTATACATCACTTTCTTATATCAATTTTTGGACCCCTAATAAACCAATCTTTGCACTAATCTTCTCCTACAAATCAAAGGCTTAAAAGTTACAACTGGCCATGTGCCATCCCCTTGACTACAATAGGTGGACTGAATTGAAGTCTCATTTTTTTTAGATCATGTAATTTATATATTCATATTGTGTAAAATATTAAAATTCGTATAATTTTATCGTATTTTACATAAAAATTACATGTCATAATTTATGTTATAATTCATGTCGATATAAAATATAAAATATATATTTTTAATTATATTAAACTCATATATAATTATTACTAAAATTTTAAAATTTTAATTTATATTGTATTATTATATTATATTTAAATTATCAAATCTAATTTTTTCCACTTTTTCTCATATCCTCTTTAATTTCCACACCATTAAAAAAATCAATGTTTTTTTTCCACAAAGTAGACGTTGGCATGACTTAGTCAATAAAATAAAAAATTATATAACATATATAGAGGTGGAACCATCGTCGTCAGACCGCAAAGTTCCACAGTATTGGAAGAATTTTCTTTTGCCAGAAAGGAATTGCATGCGAAACAGAAATGGTTTCTATTGCGTGTGGGGACTGATAGCTGAATCTGATAGTTTCACCTAGCTGGATTTGTTCTTTATTATCTACAAAACTATTTGTTATATAAATGTCAATCCCTGCTTGCCCTGGATTTGGTTTGAGAAAGTTGATTTTCGAAGCATATTGGAAATTACCTAGTCTTTAATTACGTCTAATTATTGGGCGATGATCCATCTTTGTATCAAGTCAATGACAAGTAGTTTGACCAGTTGCCTTTATTTTCTTACTGCCTAACTTTCACAGACATTCCTCACCATAGATTGCGTTTCCTAGCGTGTTGGAAGATCCATGTGGAAGTTCCTAAATTTTCTCCCCGTTGAATCAATATCAAAGCACAACTCCAACGCCATGAAAATGTACTCTCATCCAGCTATCACATGGACTCTTATATATTAAGAGATGATGGTATAATAACTTTTAAAAAATCATAGCTTGAAGATAAAATAAAAATTATAAATGTTAGAATTTAAATCTTAAATTTATTAGATATTATTTTTTAAAAATAACAGTATAAATCAATTTATTTGATATTTTAAAGACAAAAACAATCAAATAATATGTGATAAATATGGATCCAATAATAGTGCTTTTGAAAACTGTTGGTGCGGAGCTGTCTTGGAGGGGTAAAATTCTAAAATTAAGAAGAAAGAGAAAAATAATGATTAAAGATAAAGGCAAAAAGTGATCTTAACATTTATGTTTTAACGCTAAAATCAAATATCGACAAAAGAAAATAATAAAAAGAGCATCTAAGAAAAGTTAAAAAAAAAAAAAAAAAAGATAAAGTAAAATGGTGAAATGACATTTGGATAGTTTTATTTATAGAGGGAGGAGACATGGGCATTTTAGATTGTTTGAGATTAGCTTTAGGACCTAAATGATATGATAGATCAGATCGAATTGATTTAAATATTAATCATTCATTCTATAAATAACAAATTAGCATTTACGAAGATTTATTGAATAGATTGATGAGATGATTGAGTTAATGTAGTATTGTAAAATTAGATTGATTTGGTACATTAGCTCAACTCAAAAGTAAAAACTATTTTTAATTGTTCGTTGATAGTCTTCAACAAAAAAAAAAAATTTATCTTTCAAACCTAAAAATGCTCCTAACAAAAGCCATATATAACTTGATCTAATGGTTATATATCTTTAAAATGGAAAGTAGGGAGATCTTGTTTCCTTGCAATTAAAATGAAAAAATTATAAAGTTTTGGAACAGATTTAACTCGTATGGTGGTCATGCAGTTAGGTCACTTTCCATACAACTTTTCCCCAGCTACTCGCCCAATTATGAAAAAAAATGGTCGAAAAGTTTGAAAAGTTGATGTTAAAAGCATAGAGAATCTACTGCAATTTGCCAAAACTTTAAAAATTGTTGTTGAAAATTCAACAAAAGTAGATAACCGAACAAGAAAGTCTTTCGCGTTTATCCAAAAAAGCAATATAAAAAAAAGCCATCAGAAACATATATATACGAGACCTGCATAACAATACTCGTCATGCAAGTTTTTGTGTATGAAAAGCTGGTTTTAATTGTGACAAAGTCATTTTCAGGAGTTGGGCTTCCCCACTTGCCTTCACTGGTCAGAAATTGCTGCTCTTTTCAGCTTTGCTTTAACGAAGTTGATGGGAAAGACACTTTCTTTGCGGTTCATGGTTTCAGTGCAACTTCGTCATCACTTCTCCTTGTGGCTATCAATTACTCTTCGTATTTACGATAAGATTTGTCGTATCGTCTAGATTCGGATATCTATCGTTAGATATTAATTTTTAGAGAGTCATTATCAATCTTTTTTATCTAAGTACGATTGATCACCTAAAGAATATGTCCTTTTAGAGAACACTTAAATTCAAGGGTCCCTAAAAGAATAAGTTCAGATCTTCTAACTAGAACAAGATTCGGGAGTTCGATTACGTATGAAGAAAATTATAACACCCTCATAACACCCATCAAAAGATGGTACCAGCATAATTTTATGTTATCCAATAAGTCTTAAAATTTTACCAAGTAATTAATTATTGAAAATTATTCTCAATTGACTATAATACTTTTAACAAAAAATTGAGAAAATCCTCTCACCTCAGGAGTATATAAGAAAACTATTGTTTCACTTGCAAAGGCTCCATCGTTGGATTATTTAACATTAAAAAAATAAAAAAAAGAAAAGAATGATTGTTTTTGTGCAGGAAAAATTGATACTTTCAATTTTTCCCTAAAATATTTTTTAGAAATTTTAATCTCGAAAAAAATTGATACTTTCAACTTTTTCCCAAAATATCTTTTGAAACTTTAATTTCGAAGAAAATTGATACTTTCAACTTTTCCTCAAAAACTTTTTTTTGAAAATTTATTTTTAAGGAAAATTGATACTTTCAACTTTTTTCAAAAAATATTTTTTGGAAACCTTAATTTCGAGAAAAATTGATACTTTCAACTTTTCCTCAAAAATACTTTTTTTGAAATTTTATTTTTAAGAAAAATTGATACTTTCAATTTTTCCTCAAAAATATTTTTTTGAAAATTTATTTTTAAAGAAAATTGATACTTTCAACTTTTCCTCAAAAATATTTTTTTGAAAATTTATTTTTAAGGAAAATTGATACTTTCAACTTTTCCTCAAAAATTATTTTTTTTGAAAACTTTGATTTTTAAGAAAAATTGATACTTTCAACTTTTCCTCAAAAATTATTTTTTTTTGGAAACTTTGATTTTTAAGAAAAATTGCTACTTTCAACTTTTCCTCAAAAATTCCTTTTTTTTATTTTAGGAAAAATTGATACTTTCAACTTTTTTCCAAAAATATTTTTTGAAAATTTATTTTTTTTTAGATTTTTTAAAAAAGGAAATAAAATTATAAAATAAAAGAAGAAAAAAATAAAAAAAAAAATTAAAAAAATAAAACCAAAAATAAAAATAAAATAAAGATAAAAGAACATTAAATAATACTAATGTAATAAATAAAAAAACAAAAAAAATAAATAATAAAAAAAAAACCTAGAGCGGCTCGGGAAAGCGGCTCGGCTCTGCTCAAGGAAGAGAAACGGTTCGGAGAAGTGGCTTGGGACCTCGGCTCAGCTCGACTATCGGCTCGGAGGGGGAAAACACGCGCAGGTCAGGAAGCGGGTCGACGTTCGGGTCGGGTAGGATCTCGACAAAATGCACGGATCCTCTAGGTCACTTAAGGCAAAAACGACGTCGTTTTGGGAGGGTATATAAGGCTCTTCCCTCTATTTTTTGGCAGAAATCTTCTTCCCTCTCTCTCTCTTCCTCATTTTCTCTCGTTTCTCTCTAAAACGGCCGAAGAACTTCGGTTAAATTTTCATCGAATTCTGGAAAATTTTATCAGAATCTGGTTTTTTCGTCGAAAGTTTGTCGAAAGTTTACCGAAAGTTGGTCGGTTTCTGGGATCCTTCGTCAGAAACTGGGCAGCTCGTTGAAAACTTCAAAGTTGACCGAAATTTTCGTCGAAAAATGTAAATTTCGCCAGAAAATTCAATCGAAATCTGAAATTTTCCAGAAATTCCCAGAAAAAAATCTCCAAAAATCTCTAAAAAATTTTTGCTAATTCTCGAAATACTTCTAAACCTTTTTCTAGCCTTCAAAAATTTTCTACACGCTCATTTTCTCTCAATCAGTAGTTTTTGCTTACTGTTTTTCTGTGTATCCTGTTCTGTTTTAGAGGGTCCTTTTTATAGGGATTGATCAGGAGTTTCTGATCAATTTCAATTCCTCTTTGGATGTGGATTCAATCTTTGAATCCAATCTGAACTCTTCTGATTGAATCCTAATCCAATCTCCAGCCAAGTAAATAAAAAATAAATAAATAAAAAATACAAAAAATCAAAAGAAAATAAATAAGATAAATCAAAAAAATTAACAGATAATTAAAATTAAATAACAGATAATACATAATCTGATATACATAAATATTAACAAGAAAAAAATAATAATAAAGATATCTACATATTAATAAATACATAAATACCTAAAATATATATATAATAATAAAAATAAAAATAGAAATAAAATAAAATAAAAATGTAAAATACAATAAAAATAAAAATAAAAATAAAGAAGAAAAAAAATAGACTTACCCATTTGGACCAGGCCCAATTGATCCGGGCCTGGACCAAATTGGGTGTCTACAACTGCCCCTCTTTGCACATTTTCTGTGAAACAGAAATTGTACAAAGACGTAGACACTCAATCAAGACTCAACTCGACCTTTTTACTTTTCATTTTTTTGTTTTTTTTGTTGTTTTTTTATTTTATTTTTATCAAAGCTCCTCTAAACAGAGGCTCAACGACTTTGAAAAGTAAATGGCTCCTCTAATCAGAGGTTCAATGACTTTGAAAAAATAAATTGCTCCTCTAAATAGAGGCACCACGACTTTGGAAAAGTAAATTACTCCTCTAAACAGAGGCACCACGACTTTTGAAAAGTAAATTGCTCCTCTAAACAGAGGCACCACGACTTTGAAAAGTAAATTGCTCCTCTAAACAGAGGCACCATGACTTTGAAAAAATAAATTGCTCTTCTAAACAGAGGCACCACGACTTTGAAAAATAAATTGCTCATCTAAACAGAGACAACGAAACTTTGAAAAATAAATTACTCCTTAACAATCATGTCCAAAGGAGTTGAAAGTTGTGTTTAAAGGAATTTCAGAAGATTATGCCCAAAGGTCTTATAAATCAACCCTTATACCAAAAGAACATCTTATTTCAAGGATTAGAAACTTACCTGACAAGTTTTTTCTCAAATTTACAAAATATCTTCATATCTGCCTTCTCTATGTGGGATGTTGGAACACCCTGCTTCTTGAATTTATACACTATACTTTTCTGAAAGTAGTGTATGCTATGCAAAATGCATATGAATTTCGATGCATGCTATGCAAATGTTGGCCAATTAATTTTTGTTCAATATATGGTACTCAAGTTTCTCAAGCTTTTTCTTGGGCATCAAGCCTTTTGATTCTTCAGAGATTCAATTACATTGCTCTTCTAAGATCGAACCAATATAGCTCTTAATTATCTCTTTCACTCACATTCTTCTTATAAAAAAATATCTTCCCAGATTCAATGTCCTAATCAGGAGCTGAACATCTCAATTCTGTTTTTTTCACTTTTAACTTATTCAATGTAATGTAAAAATCTTTCATGTTGTTATTCATTCATCTATCATTATTTCAAACTCAAAAAGTAAGAATGTATTTGCACATTTCTTCAATGGTAGGGTATTAAGAAGAAAAAAATCTGAATGTTGAGAAACAGTCATAAGAAAAAGACACAAAGAATGTAATAGAATGTCTCTTATTAGCAAAATGTTGGCAAACTTTGGCCAAGAAAAAATTACAAGGATAGGTGTGGAGACAAAGCCTAAAATGAACAATCAAATAATCATGATAACACATCTCAAAGTTTTTTTGAAAACTTAACCCTCTGATGTATTTAACAACTTGGAACTCTTCTGAATTTGCTAGCCTTCATATCAGCGGACTTTCAAATTCAATGCTGTATTCTCATTATCTAAGCTGACTTTTCAGATTTTCAACTTAGACAAATCCCCTATGACTCAAACCGCCCTTTTAGGGTTTTTACCTTGAGTCTTCCTTTTTCACTTTTTCTTTTTTTCATTTTTTCATTTTTTTATTTTTTTAAGCATAGTATTTCTTCACAGCATCAAAATTTATAGGATGAGATAAATCATTTCCATCCATCTCAATCAGTATCAGCGCTTCACTCGAAAAAGATCGTCTCACCACATACGATCTTTCCCAATTCAGAGTTTATTTTCCTCTACTATCGTGTTGGATTAAAAAAATTCTTTTCAAGATCAACTCTCATTCTTGAAAGTAACGAGGCTAAATTTTCTTATCATGAGCCCTTATCATTCTTCTTTGATACAGTTGACCATGGCACAGTGCAGTCAATCTCTTTTCTTCTATGAAATTTAACTGCTCATAACGTTCTCGAATCCATTCTGCTTCTTCTAACTCAATTTCTTTTAAAACTCTCAAAGAGGAGATCTCTACTTTCACTAGTAGTACAGCTTCCATCCTATAAATCAAAGAAAATGAGATTGCCCCAGTAGAGGTACGAACTGACATTCGATATACATGTAATACAAATGGTAACTTCCCATGCCAATCTTTGTAAGTCTCAGTCATTTTCTCTAAAATCCTCTTTATGTTCTTATTGGTTGCCTCAATTGCCCCATTTATCTTCGAACGGTATGGTACCGAGTTATGATGCTTGATCTTATATTTAGCACATATTTCTTACATCATCTTACTATTTAGATTCTTGGTATCATTTGAAATAATTCTCTCTGAAAGTTTATATCTACAGATGATCTCTTTCTTTATGAACTTATAAACCACAGAGTATGTCACACCTGCATATGATGCTGCTTCTACCTATTTTATGAAGTAATCTATCATCACAAAAATGAATCTGTGCCCATTAGAAGCTTTTGGGGTGATTGGACCAATGACATCCATCCCTCACATTGAGAATGGCCATGGTGGTGCCATAACATGTAAAGCAGATGGTAGAGCATGGATCTTATCAGCATATATCTGGTATTTATGACATTTACGAGCATAATCAATGCAATCACTCTCCATCATCAACCAGTAATATCCTGCTCTAATGATCTATCTTACCATCATATGTCCACTAGTATGTACCTCACATATTCCATCATGCACTTCTTCAATGATTTTTTTCGCTTCAGTCTCATTTACATACCTCAATAATATTTTATCTTTGCTTCTTTTGTACAGGACATCCCCATCCAAGAAGAAGCTCATAGCCAATCTTCGGATGACCCTTTTATCATTTTCTGTTGTTTGAACTGGATACTGTTGATCCTTGACATATTGTAAGATGTCATAATACCAGGGCTTTCCATCTTCTTCTTTCTCTATATTAGAACAATAAGCTGGTATATCTTTAACATCTAACTTGATGGACTGAATGTCGGTATTATCATTAATTCGAATCATCGCAGTCAGAGTAGCCAATGCGTCAGCAATCAAATTCTCTTCTTGGGGTAAGTGATTAAACTAGATATCTTCAAATTGTTTCGTCAACTCTAAAATATATTTATGATACGAAATGAGTTTTGAATCTCTCATCTCTTATTCTTCTCTCAACTGATATATAACTAGAGCTGAATCTCTAAATACTTTTAGTACTTTCACTCTTCTATCTATAGCAGCTTGCAAGCCCATGACACATGCTTCATATTCAGCGATGTTATTTGTGTAATTAAAATTTAACCTCGCTATTACAGGACAGTATTATTCTTCTGGAGAAATCAAAATTGCTCTAATTTTATGCCCCAAGGCATTAGCAGCTCCATCAAAGTACATTCTCTAACATTTTCCTACATGCTCCTCTTCTTTCGATTGTGAAATAGTCATTAAGTCTTCGTCAGAGAATTCTAACTTCATCAGCTCATACTCTTCAGTAACACGATCTGTAAGGAATTCTGTTATAGCGCCTCCTTTTATTATTTTTTGGCTCACGTATATAATATCGTATTCTGAAAACATTACTTATCATCTAGCAATTCTCTCAAATAAAGAAGGTTTCTCGTAGATATACTTAATTGGATCAAGTTTCGTTATGAGCCATGTAGTATGATAGAGCATATACTGTCTGAGTCTTTTGGCAGTCCACGCTAATGCACAACACATTTTTTCAATGCAAAATACTTGGATTCATATTTCGTGAACTTTTTACTCAGATAGTAAATAGCTTTCTCCTTTCGACTGGCCTCGTCTTACTGCTCCAGCACACATCCTATTGAATTTTCACATATGGTTAAGTATAAGATTAAAGGTTTCCCTGGAACAGGTGGCATCAATATTAGAGGGTTCGATAAATATTGTTTAATTTTATCAAACGCCTTTTGACATTCTTCATTCTATTTTTTAGGATTACCTTTACGAAGAAGCTTAAATATGGAATCACATTTGTACGTAAGCTGAAAGATAAACCAAGAAATGTAGTTCAATCTCTCCAGAAAACCTCAAACTTCTTTTGGTGTGCTGGGAGGTGACAGATTTTGAATAGCCCGTATCTTATCGGGATCGACTTCAATTCCTCTTTTACTGACCACAAAGCCTAACAATTTCCCTGACTTTACCCCAAATGTGCACTTGGCTGGGTTTAATTTGAGCTGAAATTTTTTTAACCTTTCAAATAACTTTCTGAGGCTAGTGACATTATCTTCATCTTCACAAGACTTTGCAATCATATCGTCTACATACACCTCAAACTTTTTATGTATTATGTCATGGAAGAGTGTTACCATGGCCCTTTTGATATGTTGTCTCAGTATTTTTAACCCAAAAGGCATGACTTTGTAACAGAAGATTCCTCACATGGTCACAAAAAATAGTCTTTTTCATATCATCTGTAGCCATTTTTATCTGATTATACCCTGAGAAACCATCCATAAAAGAAAAAATTGAATATTTAGCCGTGTTGTCTACCAGTGTGTCGATATGAGGTAAAAGAAAGTTATCTTTTGGGCTAGCCTTATTCAAGTCCCAATAGTCTACACACATTCGTACTTTTTTATCTTTCTTAGAAACTGAGACTATATTGGCTACCCATTCTGGATACTTAACCACTTATAGAAAACTTACATCAAATTATTTTTTCACCTCTTCTTTAATCTTTAGTAGCATTTCGAGCTTCATCCGTCTTAGTTTCTACTAAACTGACTTACATTCTAGCTTTAGGGGCAATCTGTGCTCCACTATTTCTGTGCTTAACCTTGGTATATCCGAGTAAGATCAAGCAAATATATCTATAAATTTTCGAAGAAGGTCTGCCAATCGTTGCCTATTTCTTAATGAAAGTGAAGTGCTCATTCTAACCTCTTTCTTATTCTTTTCATCTCCTAGATTCACTAAGTTCACTACCTCTTGATAAGGCTCAATTGGCTTATTTTCTTGTTCAATCATCCTCATTAGGTTCGGAGGCATAACATATTCTTCAAAATTTTCTTCATTGTCAAGTTCATCAGTGTTAATTGAATTCTCAAAGCTAACCTTTTGATTATTATCATGATTATCTTCATGTTCATTTAAAGACCTATAATTGAATGAAATGGGATATGTTGGCAAAATGTGCTTGGAAAGTTGGAAATAATGAAGACACAAGAAGAAATGAATGAAAATGCATCATTCCTAATTTTTATTAAAAATAATAAATAATGAATGGCCTAAACAAAAAGATCACCCCAATGCCTTGGGCAATAGCTATTGAGATGTTACAATTACATTACATCAAAATCAAAAGTCGAAGGCATCTCGATGGCATTCCAATTATTAAGCTCAAAATCTGGTGGACAAAGGTGAACCCACTCCTCTTGATTAATCCCCACTTCATCTTCAACAACATTAATGGTTAACTGGGTAAAATCATCTTCCATACTTTTTCTTGTATCTGGGTACATGAATCCTTCAGGTCTGAAGGTTTCATACAAGTGTGAGATAAACATCAGTCTTGCTGTATTTCTTGATGGCCTTCTTTTGACTTTCTACTCTGCCATCTCATAGCCTAGGCCTACCCTATCGTTGTTGTCTATTATTGTTAGAGGTTCTTTAATTCCCTATAAATTTTTACCTAGCCCAAGTCTTGGATACCAGCTTTTGTTGATGACTTGGCTCACCACTATCTTTGAAAAAGGTTGATTTTAAAATCCTTCTCCTACAGAATTGACCAATTCAAAAGATCGATAGGAGCATTCTAATGCTTCTTCGATAGTCTCTACATATGGAGTGTTCAATGGTTAGGTTACTAGCATATCTTCTTCTCCAACTACCACTACTAATTGACCTTTCACATTGAATTTGATCTTCTGATGCAAAGTAGAGGATACAACTCCTACCATATAAATCTATGGTTTTCCTAACAGACAGCTGTAGGATAGAGAGATATCCATCACTTAAAATTTTATATTAAAAGTGCATGGCCCAATTTATAAAGGCATCTCAATATCTCTCAAAACTTCTCTTTTGGTCCCATCAAAGGCTCTCACAATCATTTGACTATCTTTCATATGAGAGTAATCAATAGGGGGCCTTGCCAAAGTTGACATAGGTATGATATTGATGGCAGAGCCATTATCGATAAGGACTTTGGCTATAATATGGCTCTTACACTTGACTGTGATATGCAAAGCCTTGGCATTTTTTTTTCTTTCGAAAAAATCTCATCATCGTTGAATGAAATGTGATTTGGCATGACTAAGTTTTCAGCCAGGTGGTTCACATATTCAACAGATACATTATGTGCCACGTATGCCTAATTCAACACTTTCAACAGAGCATTTCAGTGTGGCTCTGAGTTCAACAGCAATGATAATAATGAGATTCGAGCTGGCATTTTATTCAACTATTTCACAACAAAATACTCACTATGTTTTACCAGCTTCAAAAATTTATAAACCTCTCTTTCTGATACTAGCTTAGATTGATCTTTTTCAGGTTCTATCTCAGGATTATTTCATCTTTCTCTTTCTTTAGCTTTCTCCCTTCTAGCCTTCTCTAACATTTTTAGAGTGTAACATCTTCCACTTCGAGTAATGTCTCCTACACCAGTTATATTAGAAGCATCGACTTTGGAGACCTCTTTTTTCTGCCTCTGAACTACAGTGTCATAGCCATATCTCCAGGGTATAGCTTTATCATCTTTGTATGAAAAAAGAGTCGGGATTTTAAAAGTTACCGACTTAGGGAGGAGTTTATCTATGACTGATTTTAGTTTGTTCCCACACTGAATTGTCACTGATTTTGGAAATAACTTTACAGGTTTATCAGTCATGTATACTTCAGCATTCTTCAAGTCTTCTCTTTCTTCATAAATCTTCATTTGATGTGAATCCAAGAGTTTTTACACCTCTTGATGAAACTGCTCACAGGTCTCAATGGAATGGCCCATTACCCCACTATGATACTTACAACTGGTGTCAGCTATATATGCTCCATGATAGTTGTGTGGACTTACCAGTTGTATCATGTCTGCTCTTCATAAAATATCAAACAGTTGGTCGAGATGTGTCTTAATATCTGCCACTTTCTTCTTCACATGGCGCTCTTGTTCTTCACCTATAGCATTCACATTATGATTCGATAAAGGATTACCACTAACATTCGACGCAGTCATCCCTCCAGTATCAAAGCAAATCATCTTATCCTTGATCAACCATTGCACTTTGTGTTTCAGGATAGTGTAATTTTCGGTAGAGTGACCAGTAATCCTATAATGGTAGTCATAGTGGGTGGTAGGATCATACCACTTGGAGTAAGGTGGCTTGAAGGATTTTAATTTACTTGGGGCAATCAAATGATTGTTGTAGAGCTTCTTATATAATTCTGAATAGGTCATTAGAATTGGGTTAAAAACAAGTTTCTCACGAGTGGTTCGTTGCTCCCGTGAGCCACCAATAGGGTTAGTTGGGTGATTTTGGGGTCTTAAGGTAGGTTGAATGTTAGGACTGTATATGGTATTTTGGGTTCTATGAGGGGTTTGATATGTTTGGGGATATGATGGTTGTGTAAATAGTTGGTATGGGTGAAAAGAAGTGTTATTTACAACAGAGTGATATGGCAGATATTCTGATGGTGGGTAGGGTGAATAATCTCTAAGTTACTGTCTATCAAAGCTCATAGCCTGAGCTTCGGTTTTTTTTTTCTTCGAGACTCTTTTACTAGATACTTCATTTTCTTCTAGCTTGCCATTCTTGATGGTACTCTTAATGATTTCTCTCGAGATTATCATATTAGTAAAATTTTTCGTTGCATTTCCTATCATCTTTTCATAATGTGGAGGTTTTAAAGTGCTAACAAATAGCACTGTAGTTTTTTTTTTTGTCAGAGGAGATTGTACCTAAAAAGTAAGATCCCTCCACCTCTGGGCATACTCTTTAAAAGACTTGTTTACCTTTTTTTCCAGATTCTATAAAGACAAATGATCAGGGGCCAAATCGATGATATGTTGATATTGATCGATAAAGTCATGTGCCATATCGCTTCAAGAGTGAATGTGAGTTCTGTCCAGCTGAACATACCATCTGGCCGCAGAGCTAGTAAGACTGTCCTGGAAAACATGCATTAAAAGTTTTTCATCATGTGCATGAGCTGCCATCTTCTTGTAATACATGGTGATGTGGGTTTTGAGACACTTTGTACCGTCATATTTTTTAAATTTTGGTACTTTAAACTTATGAAGAATAACCACATCAGGAACTAGGCAAAGTCCAGCAGCATTAACTGACCCATAAAAACTAAATCCTTCCACAGCCCGTAGCTTTTGCTCTAGCATGCTAATCTTAGAGCTTTCATGAACTTCCACTCTTATCTTTTCTTTTCTTTCTTTTTCTCTTTTAAATCATCTAGATCAGGAACTGGTTCTGCTATCTTTTCAGTGAAGACAGGATTTACATAGCTATTATACTACCCTGGGATGGAAGCTGATGGTATTCCAAGATATGTTGGATATGCGAAGTGTTGTGGTGGGACCTCTTGAGCAAACTAGGCTTGAGGTGGGCCAAAACCTGAAAGGTACAATGGGTCAGTCACTTTTTATGATGGGGGAACTTGCTGGCTTGTATTTTCTTTAACTCTTTTTCCTTTATTCATGTTATTAAGAGCCTCTAGAATCTTACTTAGCCACTTTCAATCTTCTCCTATGCTTTTTTTATCTTTTCGAATCTATGAAAAATTTTTTGCTCTATTTATCTTGCTCTAGATCTTGTGTTGTATCAATGGGCAGGGTTCTCGCTAGATGAAGCTATCCTGGAACCTTAAGTATCATATCTTAGAATTAGTAAATTTGCATGATTATCACATGGTTACTTTATTAAGTGTAATGAATGAAAATGCAATGAATGAAAAATGCATGTATGCAAAGAACATTTTCCTTAGGAATGGTATTCAACTAAAAAATTTTATTTATTTCAAAAAACTTTTATCTACATTAAGTTTATCATCCTAGAATTATAGCCATAAAATTGTTTGATCTGTTTATACCAGGCTTTGGCTTCTTCTATGAAGTTCAAGAGACGCTGTCTATGTTCTCCTACTGGGGTCACTACTTGTCTTAATACCTCTGCCTCTTCCACCATCTATCTTGCCTTACATACCCCTTTATGGATTTGGGTTATTAAGTGCTCAATGTATTTTTGCCTTTTTAAGTTCTCTCTTTTACCACACCAGACTTGGTATGATAATTCTCTGTGTTCTCTAACCAATACAGCGATGTGGTATCCTTATTCATCCAACTTTTGACTTAGCCTGCTCAAATAACTGTTTAGCATATTAATTTCTGCCTGTGCTTTGGTACTTTCTTCTTTCAATTTGGTATACTATTGCTTCAATCTTGTATTTTTCTCAGTTAGTTCGACAATGGTTATCTCTTTGGCTCTTTCTCTCACATATAGCCTTTTATGCTCTTGGTGTAACTTTGCTAGATCTTCAGTAGCTATATCACGTTCTCTAGCAATCTTGCGAACTTTAACTTCATAACTTTCGGCTCTACCTTTCCACTGGGTTTTTTCTTCTTGAAGCTTCTGAATCTCTTGCTTTAACTTGCTCTTTTCAGACTCAAATTCTTTTGTTGCCAGCTCTAACTCTGATGGTGTCTCTTCAAATTTTTCTTTTGTTGGTGGTTGAGAGATTTCATAGGTGAATACCATTTATTGTCTTCTCTTTGTTCTCCAAACCAAGTACCCTGGGGTGACTTTTTTAGTGAACGGTCGAGGACTCACTCTTTAGAGATTTTTCTATGCTTTAATCATCTCATTCATCCTTTGAAATGCTTTAGGCTCACTGTAAGAGAAATCTAACTGATGAAACCCATTAGTCATAGGAATAAACTGTTCTTCCCTAAATTACCTTCTTACTAAAAGTGGTGCATAATTCGTCGTTCCCCATAAATCTAGAAGTGGAACCACTGTACTATCCCCACATTGATACAACATAGGCTTACGATTCATCCATGGGGCTAACCATCTCACCCTGGCACTTTCCAACTTTTGTAAAAAAGTTATCCATTCTTGTTTAGACTTTCACTTTGACCACCCACTTTCACAGAATTTTTTGATCGAAAAATGATTACGGATATAAAGCTTCGAGAAAGCGTCATTTCCTTGTTCAAAATGGCTTTTCATCCACAAGTACAATAACTGTATGCATCCTATGAAGCACTTTCCATTCTGACGACAATAACTCAAAGATCTGATATTCTCTAATAATATTACCATTGAAAGATTACAGCCATTGATCACACTTTCGAAGAAATCAACCATCGCTATCTCAATATGTCCCAAAACCTTTGGAAATATTACCAATCTGTACATAGCCAAGGCAAATATGTCTAACCCCCGTTCTTCATTGGCATGTTACATCAGAAACTTATGAAAGAACTTTCAAGGTAGGCAAACTTGTTCTTGTTTCTTCTTTGTATGAGAATCTACAATTTTTTTGTCTATCCCCATGAGTTGAGCCAAACTTTTACGAAATCCTAACTTATATTTTTTTATATATATCTTGTCAGGAGTCTTGAGATGCAAACCCAACAAGACTGAATATTCTTCGATGGTGGGAGTCATATTAGCTTCATTAAAGATTAAACACTTGTATGCAGGATCCTAAAATTATGTTGCAGCTCTGATTAGTTGATCATCAACAACCACTGCTAGAAGGTGTGTTATATGCCCATGTTTTTGACAAAACTGCTCTTGTCTTGACGAACTCATTTTCTTTCAGATATCAACCAAATCCTCTAAATTGTTCTGTTTGAGGAGGATAGATGTTTCTTGAGACAAAGTAGAATCATACCCAATTGGCAAGCAATCTCACATCTTCAGTTGAGTCTTTTTTGACTGGGCCCTTACTTCATTGGGTGTCCCACAAGGTGCTAATACTAATGAAGAACAAACTAAGCGTTCATTGGCGTCCATGAAAAAAAATTTGTTGAAGACCATTTTTCAAGCAAATGTTCTTTATGTAACTTTATGATATGCGTATGAACCAATGCAAAAGAATAAAAAAACGGTTAGTATACCCAGAAAAGAATAAATAACTAAGTAAATTTAAACATCACACAAAGTAAAAGGGATGAATCTTATGCTTTTGGTCAATTATAAAAGGAAAGAGTGATGGCTCTATCTATAGGTTAGGTGCTCTTAAAGTTTACTATATGCGGTTTTAGGGTTAAAGTCTAAAGGTCCTCAAATTGTTCCTTACATCGTTGTCCATCACAGACTAGTAAGACACCCTAATTCTCACCCATTATATGCTACAAGCGAAAAGGTTCAATTTGAGTGGGAGTATTTCGCTAGCCACTGCGGAGTCATTAAACTTCACGAAAGCAATAGGTACTTTACTCCCTCTTAGAGGGATGAAACTCAGGTGTAGAGCTCATGTTATGCACATGCATATGAATGACATAATTAACAAGGTAAATAAACATGAATGAATAATAACACATATATACAAACAGGTTCAATTTTATTAGGCTTTTGGATAACACAGATTATTTGCTGGCCTGACTCTCAAATTCTCCAGTGGAGTCACCAAGCTATCATAACGTCTAGATCCGAGGATCTATCGCTAGACATTGACTTTTAGGGAGTCGCCACCAATCTTTTTTTATCTAGGTGCGATTGGCCACCTAAAGAATCTGTCCTTTCAGATAACACCTAAATTCAAGGGTCCCTAAAAGAATAGGTTCAGGTCTTTTAACCAGAACAGGGTTCGAGAGTTCGATTACGTGTGAGAAGGTTATAGCACCCTCACAACACCCATCAAAAGATGGTACCAGTATAATTTTATGTTATCCAATAAGTCTTAAAATTTTACCAAATAATTAATTATTAAAAATTATTCTCAATTGACTCTAATACTTTTAGCAAAAATTTGAAAAAATTCCCTCACCTCAGGAGTATGCAAGAAAACTACTGTTTCACTTACAGAGACTCCATCATCAGATTATTTAACATTAAAAAAATAAAAAGGAAGAAAAGAATGATTGTTTTTGTGCAGAAAAAATTGATACTTTCAACTTTTCCCCAAAATATTTTTTAAAAATTTTAATTTCGAAGAAAATTGATACTTTCAACTTTTTCCCAAAATATTTTTTGAAACTTTAATCTCGAGAAAAATTAATACTTTCAACTTTTCCTTAAAAATTTTTTTTTGAAAATTTATTTTTAAGAAAAATTGATACTTTCAACTTTTCCTCAAAAATATTTTTTTGAAATTTTTTTTTTAAGAAAAATTGATACTTTCAACTTTTCCTCAAAAATTATTTTTTTTGGAAACTTTGATTTTCAAAGAAAATTGATACTTTCAACTTTTCCTTAAAAATCCTTTTTTTTTTATTTTAAGAAAAAATTGATACTTTCAACTTTTCCTCAAAAATTATTTTTTTTAGAAACTTTGATTATGAAGATTATTCTTTAAAGGAAAAAAAGATTATTAAATTATACTCACTCGATTATGAAGTATTATGCATTTTGAGGTTTACTAAAATATTTTTTAATTTGAAAAAAAAATGTAATAAAAAAATTATCTTACTTTTTAGAAAATTTATCTTATGTATTATTCAAAAGAGTTATTTATATATATACACGTTCATGTAGTAAATCTTATAAAGTGTTTATGTATATTATAATATAATATATATGATTTGTTTATGATTATGTATAATTTTTTTTTGAGTTTTTATTTAATACACTGTTAATATATAAATTTTATACATTATTAATGAATCATATGATAACAATTCATTAATAAGTAAATATCAACTCTTAAAATAAATTTATATAAATTAAAATAATTTATTCATTAATAAAATATTATCATCAGATTCACTTTATTAATGAGTTGTCATAATATAATTCATTAACAGTATATAAAATTTAAACACTAACAATATATTCAATATAAACTCTTGTTTTTTTAGAGTATTATAATATTTTAAAATAAAAAGAAAAGTTGAATAGTCTCTTGAATTAGTTGAACAAAGTATTAAAATTCTCTTACTAATGAACAATAGTAATCAAGTCAAAATCAGGGTAATTCATGAGTAGCTTTGACTTGTTCAAACCTACTAACAAGTTAATCTCTTTATTATATCATTGTAAACACTTTAAAATATTAATTTTAAAGGTAATTCAAGAGTTGTAATATTTTAATTATGTTGACTGATTCAATGAATTTATTTTTTATTGATTTTGCATATTTTAAAATTCAATAGGTGTCATTTACAATTTTTACAATTAGTCAAAAAAACCCTTTATGAAAAAAATTGAAATGAAATTAACAGTTACAACAATGACATTAGAAATTTATACTATGGTATGTCCTAAGATGGCATTCAAATTCCTCTTTATATATTTTTTTAAAACTCATTTTTAGGTATAAAATTTGAATATTAATAATCGAGCATTCAAATATATACCTCATTTTTATGCAGATATTCTAACGTTTGTCGAGCATTGAGATGTTATAATGTAAAATTGAAATCAAGTTATTTTTCATATAAAATTTTAATCTCCATGTGTTAACATTCAAATGCCTATATTAAAAAATTTTTTATTCCATTTTTCATATCTTAAATCAATTTTCTTAATTTAAAAATTCTCCAAAATTATCATATAGTTTATTAATTACTAATTTTTTTATATCATATTTAATCAATTAATATTCATTCTATCTTTATATTTTGAAAACATTTCAACAATATTTTATTAAAATTTAAATAAACCTTTACCATAAAATTAAATTTAGATTAATACTTCTTTCATCTTTCTACTATTTGAGTATTTGGATTAGATATAATATTTTAAAATATGATATAATAATATAAATATAAATACGATATAAAAATAAAATATATAAATAATATAATTTAAAATTTTAATAATAATTATATATAAATTTAATAAAATAAAAATATTATATATTTTTATATTAAAATAAATTATAACACATAATTTTTATATAAAATATTATATAAATATATGAATTTTAATATTTTTTACAGTACATACGCATGAATGTAAAATCTAATTTCCATCATGACACTGCTGTGATTATCCCTTTCTCATGTGTTACAGCCATCGCAACGAAGCCCCCTAATCAGCGGAGCTGTCAAGAAAATTAAAAATAACATTATTGTCCCTTTCATTATTAAAGTCAACGAACTGCAAGCAAAGGACTATCTAGGTCAACTATTTTGGCTGCATGGGGCAATATTGTCCAATCCCTATGTCACCTGATTCTATACGGCAATAAAAGAAACCACAGCGTGTTACGAGGAGAAAAGGACCGCACTTAGGATCAGCAAATTGTCAGTATTACCCTTTTACTATAATCCGCAAGTCACTGATTTATTAATATTTCAGATTATGTCAGCTCCAATATAGATTTTGAGCATTGCATTCGTTAAGTCTTAAAAGGCAAGAAAACAAGGCGCAACAATTAAATTATTTTAGCTTCAGGCTTTATCAGGGAAAATATTTTATTGCAAGTTGGGATCATTCTTCTTTTGTGGTTTAGCTTCATTTACTTAAATGCCCTTTCTAATCATATATGCATGTCCACAAATATATATGAAAAAATATTATTAAATACATTGATATTAAAATTTTTAAATTATACAAATTAAATTAAAAGAAAATATATCTTTTAACAAATATTTAAAAAAAATAAAAAAATAAAATATATATTAATTTATTAATTTCGTTTGTGAAATTAAAAATTTATATTAACAATATAACGGGTTATATCGGGTAACAACTGTACATGCATATTATAATTTATTCAAGCTTATTATTGTTTTGCAGCCTTTATCAAGCAAAAAAAAGCAAAAGATCATTTATAATATATTGTTTTGTTTAAAGAATTAAATTCCAAATCAATGAAAATTTATTTTATTAATAATAATAGATTTTAAAATCTTAAAGTTATAAATTCGAATATAATTACACGTGAATTTGACCAAAATTTATGATTAATTTATCTAATTATATGTTAATTCGTTGTTAATTGAAGGCTGACCACAACATTATTCCTGGGTCCCATTCCCGTAATTTAACCACTTGTTCAGGGAAATTTTCGTCTAATCAGTTCTCCATGTTCCCGAACATAAAGGACAGATCAGTCATTTCAACATAAATAAAATATTCTGTACCATACTTCTACTTGGCATGGAGTTTCAGGTAAACAACTTTGTGTACCAAACTTTCTCTTTCTCAATTCTCATTTCCTCTTCTCAATAATCTCATTTTTTTTCGTTTTTTTTGTTTGATTTGATATGAAAACCAAAGACCGAAATCAAAGAACTTCAAACGAAGCGTTAAAGTGATACAGTTTCTGATTTGAAGCTCAGTTCTTTGGAAAAAAACAGAGCCCATTGCTGCAGCCGTTGAAGAACAACAAGAACAAAAGAAGTTCAGAGGTAAGCTCATAAATATACTCAACTAAACCAACCCCATTAATTCAAAATTTTCTCTTTTTTCTTTTGCCACATAAAAGAAAGAAATTTTATAAAAATTTCCCCAATTCACCGTGCATTGACATTTCTTTGTATTAGCATTTATTGAGATTAAATGGCCTCTCCAACGCCATGAATTGTCCTGCTTTAACTCCCCTCAATCACTCCTCCCTTTTCTCAACCTTTTTCAAGTACCCAATATTTACTTTTTACTCTGTTTCTCTTAGTCAAGCTCTGTTTTTTCAGGAAGCTGATGATTGCTCTGTTTTCTTCTTGGAGAATCCAAAATGATATCGTACCAAGCAAAATTATCCCTCTCAATAACAATAACGCTGTTTTTTGTTATCTCCCAAGCAAAATCAGTTAACTCAGAGAACAAGTACCACAGCTTCTGTGCAACCAGCAATTTCACAAGAACCTTGCCGTTTCCATTCGGATTCTCACCGGGTCGGCCCATCCAACTCAGCTGCAGCTCAACAGGGGTAAGAATTGGAGAATTCCATGTTTTCAATATAACTTCCACAGACATCATCATTGACCTTCCCGCCAACTGCAACCGACGGCTGGCTTCACTCTCCGTTCTGTTCGGTGAAAACTACGCGCCTTCGACTTCTAATAGTCTTCTGCTCCAAAACTGTTCGAAGCCCTTACCAGCTCCTTGTGAAATAAGGCCAATATTTATGGAAAGATCATTCGCACTTACAAATTGCACTGCTAAGAGTGATAATATAAGTTGTTTTGCTGGCGCTGACGGTGGGCAGTTGTTGAGTTTCGAGGAAGTTAATAATACTCAGTGCCGTTTCTTGGTTTCGTCGACTTGGATTACATTTGACTCGGCGACGAACTCAGTGGTTTCCTTGGAGCTGGGACGAGTTTACTTGAAATGGTGGATAAAAGGGGACTGTAATTGTGATGAAAATGCTAATTGTAGGAATGTTACGAGAAGTAACAGTACGGTGGGGTTTACGTGCCTCTGCAAGGAAGGGTTTGAAGGAGATGGGTTCAAAGATGGCGGTGGTTGCCGGAGAGGTGAGTCAACTCTTCCGGGCCAATATTTTTGTTCTACTTATTTATTTTTTTTCTTTGTTTCGTTTATTTTTGTTTAGGTTTGGTTTTTTGTGGGTATAATGGCTGACCTTTGACCGAGGGAAGTGGGAAAGTTGATGTTTTTGGGTTATGGCTTCGGCAGGGTGACGCCTCATTTTTATGACTTGTTTGGATTAGTCGCTTTTTTTTTTTTTTTTTGACTTGGAATTTAGATTCTTGTGGAGGGAAACTATGGGATTCTTGAGTACTATCTAGAAATGGTAGTTTTAAAAGTTAAACTATATTGAAAGAATGGGCCAGAGGATGTTAAACTGCATTGAAGTTACAAGTTGATCTCTTATAGGAATCATATGGAATTTGATGTTCAGCACTTTAGCTTATCAAGTTTTAGTACTACTGAATGAAAGATGCTTCATCGAAGTGGGAAAGGGGGAATTTGTTTTGAAGTTATAGTGATTTTTGTTTGTGCTTTCCTTATTTAGTGGTTGAATTGTATCTAAAGCAGTAGTTTTTGCAGGTAAAGTTTACTAATGAACAATGTTTGCCATGAATTTAGCCTCACTAGCCGGTAAACTTGTTCATTCGGTTTTAAAGTTAAGCGTGTCCCTGAACTTTATAGCTTCTTACTTAGACAGTGTAGTTTCGGCAATGTATATAGAGAAATTATCAAATACACCGACAGTGGAGCTTTTAGCAATGTATATATCTTGCATGCAAAGCTTTGGTCTTGGTTGGACAATGTTTAAACATTCATTTCCAAGTTATACATTCTAGAACACAATAACAGATTCCCCACACTTCACAAATTTCAACAGCAATGATTAAAATTATGTGTGAGAGTCATTGAATTGAACCGATTGCTCAACTTCGTGCTTCTCTTTAAGTTAATTTTCCTCATAGTCCAAAATGCTATGCATCTCTCTTTTATAAAGGTTCCCTCTTCAAAAAGGCAAGAAGGAAGTTGCATGGTCAATAAAGAACAGTGTTGTTTACTTGGCAAACTGAAGGAGTTTTCCCATGCTTGGGCACAATATAGTAGTATACTGCTTTGTATCACATATCTTGTCTGATGTCTGACTTTTCTCCCTGGTGGAAGCTAAGGCATGCATAAAAGTAGAATGCACTAAAAATGTTGCAGATAGATTGGGATATTACAATTCATTCTCGTAAAATCTAGAGATTAATGGTTTAGAAAGTATGGCTGGAATTTAACATCTCATTTAGTCAAACAAATTTGTTAGAATGATCTTCCTATCAGGAAGAAAATGCATTATGTAAACGTGAAATGATCTGATTATGTAAATATTTTAGCTTTAAATATACAGAACGTAAAGGGTGACATTTTTCTATAGCATTCATTGAAACTAGCATGATTCTGGTAGGAACAGTTTTCTGCTGAATGGAAAAAGAAACCCGCTAGCCTGCTGCAAAGTTTAAATTTACATATTTTATCAGTTCCACGCCTATAGTGTATGACATTGTATTTAAGCTGTGAAAATCCTGGATGCAGTGAAAGCCAGAATGTTATCCAATGACTGTCACAACAGTAGAATATGAATTTGCTGCTAACATGTGAAATATGTCTTAAATGCACAGTCTTTTGCTCTGATGATATTGAATATTATAGCTT
Organism: Durio zibethinus; assembly: GCF_002303985.1. The sequence goes on from NW_019167860.1 coordinate 21,407,423, forward strand.
GCATGTAATTGGATAGATTCACTAACTCCTCTTTTCCTCATTTTTTCTGAATGCTATATTCAGCAGTTTCTAATTGCAATGCTATAAAGTACATGTCTGGCGAATGCGGGGGACGTACAAGAATTGGTGCTCTTGTTGGAGGTAATTAGGCGACAAGTCACAATAATTGTATTAGAGTATTGTTTTCATCATTCTTCTTATAGTTTCTGTATTGTCTTCTTGAAGTGACCGATGAACCACGTTGTTTTGTTCTTAGGGCTTGTTGCTGGGGCTTTGCTAATGGGTGGTGTGGCTCTTTTATGTTGCTACGTTCGGCGGCGTCGTAATTCCGTCAACAAACAGATGAGTGCAAAGCGCCTTCTGTGTGAAGCTGCAGGCAATTCAAGTGTTCCTTTCTATACCTATAGAGAAATTGAAAGAGCTACTAATGGCTTCTCTGAAAAGCATAGGCTGGGGACTGGAGCCTATGGTACAGTTTATGCAGGAAAACTCCACAATGATGATTGGGTTGCCATAAAAAGGTTCAGATATAGAGACCCTGATAGTATTGACCAAGTAATGAATGAGATAAAGCTCCTTTCCTCTGTCAGTCACCCAAACCTTGTCCGCCTCTTAGGTTGCTGCATAGAGGAGGGTGAACCTATCCTGGTCTATGAATTCATGCCTAACGGAACCTTATCCCAGCATCTACAAAGGGAGAGGAGTGAAGGACTTCCATGGACAGTAAGGCTCACCATTGCCACTGAAACTGCCAAGGCCATTGCCTATCTTCACTCTGTGAACCCACCTATTTTTCACCGAGATATAAAGTCTAGCAACATACTCTTGGACTACAACTATAGATCCAAGGTAGCTGATTTTGGTCTTTCCAGGCTTGGGATGACTGAATCATCCCACATCTCAACTGCCCCCCAAGGAACACCTGGGTATCTTGATCCTCAATACCATCAGTACTTCCATCTTTCAGATAAAAGCGATGTCTACAGTTTTGGGGTTGTTCTTGTGGAGATAATAACTGCATTGAAAGTGGTCGACTTCTCACGTCCTCATAGTGATGTAAACTTGGCTGCATTCGCTAATGAAAGGATAGGAAGAGGCTGTGTCGACGAGATAATCGATCCATATCTTGACCCCCATAGAGATGCTTGGACACTGTCATCAATTCATAATGTGGCTGAGCTAGCATTTAGATGCCTTGCTTTTCATCGGGACATGAGGCCTACCATGACCGAAGTCATGGAAGAGCTAGAACAAATCAGGCTCAGCGCTTGGGTTCCAGGCATGTGCATCCAATCACCATCACCAACGGCTTCATATTGTCCATCTTCGGATGATGAAAGTGAGAAATCTCTAAATACTAAGACAGTCAAGAAGTCGGTTGTTGGAAGCCGGAGATTCACTGTGAAAGGAGATTGTTTAACTTCATTGGATGAAGTCAAAAATAGTTCTCCTGTTTCAGTCCAAGATCATTGGTTAAGTGAACAAAGCTCATGACCTTCAACAAACAGCTTGTTGGGTAGTGCATCTCAACGAGCATGAGACCTCGCAAGAACTGTTCCTGTTTGGTGTTTGCATTTTATCATTTTTTGTGAATACTCTTGCCCCACGTTGTAAAATTTTATATGTTAAAGGATACGTTTAGTACACAAAATTATGATAAAATAGGATAAGATGATATTATGAATAGCATTAAATTAAATAATATTATCGGTTCTTGTGTTTGATGTATGTAAGGATTATGATAGGATAATTTTATTTATTTATCAAAATTATCCTTTCTCAAAGTTTATATAATTTAAATTATTAATATCAAGAGAATGGTTAATCTTCTTTATAATTTTATCTTTTTTTTTGTTATATACAAATCAAATATGATATATGATAATTATTGTTCTATATTATCCATAATTTTATATACTATTTTTTATTCTTTTCACAAAAATACTTACTAGTATGTTGAAACTGGAAAGTGTTTAAAAGCAATTAGTAAACTGATTAGTCAATATCTAGGCAAACCAATCAAATAATTAAAAATTGATTAATTGAAAATTTGCATTTGTCAAAAAATGTGGAGTAAATTTCATGAAGTTCTTTAGGTGAAATTTGTCAAGTTGTTTCTTAAAAATGATTTAATAAAAATTTTAATAAAAAATTCAAACCAATAAATTAATAGAGTTCAATATGAAGATCAATAATATATATAAAATTATTAAAAATATTATTTATAATTCAAATTTGATAAATATTTATTTAACGGTAAAAATTTTATTAACATTTTTGTAAAAATATATATAATTTATTAAATTTTTTTTATAAAAAAATTTACACACTTAATCTATTCGATTTTAGTTTTAATTTAGTTATTTCTAATAGAAAACTTTACAAACTTCATTTAATGAACTTTATCTAAATTTTTTCCAAAAATATATAGTAAATAAGTTTTTTTTTTTTTTTTTATCAAAAGCATTTGTTGTATTTTAGGAAATTTGGACAAGAATTTGAATCTAAAATTAATTTGATATCAATTCTTAAAATAACTATATAAATTAATTAAATTAAATTTTAGATCCCAATTCCCGGAGCATTTGTTTTGTTTTAGTTCATTGTTTTGTATTTTTTGAGTTGGCAATCCTTTTATGCTTTAGTCATGTTACATTTGTCCACGAAGACAAAATTTACGTGAAGTTATTAGGTTAAATTTGTAAATTTTTTTAAATGATTTAATAAAAACTTCAATTAAGAATGTAAATTAATAGATTAATAAAGTTAAATGTGAAGATCAATAATATATAAAAAAATTATTAAAAAAATTATTTATAATTCAAATTTGATCGATATTTACACGTTTGATTTTTTTAATGAGATCTTTTAATCTATTAGTTTTAATTTTTAATTTTTTTTAATAAAGAATTTTACAAACTTTACATATGAAATTTCGTATAAATATTTTCCTGTCAAGTATGACTACAAATTATTATGTAGTTCTTGTCTGCCAAGATTTGGGGTTGTTAGGAATTTTAGTTTGTCAAAACATATGTGGAGTTATTAGAGACCCTTTTTTTTTCCCCTTTCCGTCTGCATAAGAATACGAATATCCTAGACAAGTTTGTCGACATAGGATTTCATGCCCCAAGAAAATGAACAATGTCAAGTGTCCTCAACGGCATAGGCACTTAGCTGCCAGGACACTGCTAAAGTATAAACAGCCAGAATTCATCCCATTATCATTCGGCAGTTTTGTGACAAAGGGATGGAGACAGGAGAAGGCGACAAGAATATAACTAAGCAAAACGATACAATCAATTAATCGACACTAAGCTGCAATGTGATAAGATGGGTCGATTACATCAGAGCAAATGTTCCACTATAAAACTGGAAAAGAAAAGGATAAAAAGATGTGAAGCAATTCATATCGAAGAATTCTTTGAAGGATGTGTTATATGGTGGATTGCAAGCAATGTGGAAAAAACTCGTGGGGTGGCTGTGGCAAGCACCTAGCCACCCTCTATGCCAGCATAGATGAGGGAAAACGCTGCATGTGCCGATCATGGCCTGGCGTTGCCACCCCATCGACAAAGAGTGTGACAAACAACAACAAGCAACAACAACCAGCTACTGCAACTGCAACTCCAGCTTCAGGTAAGATGAGGTTGAAAAACTGAACCAGGAAAGATGCAAAGCGAGGGACAACAAACCGAACATCTTAAGTATTTATTATTTATCTAAATATCAAGCTTTTATTTTAGTAAATAATTACTTGGTTTTCTTTTGCAGGCAACCAGAAATCATCTTAAGTGCTTTGAATGCTTGGCAGAGGGTCTGCCTTGGAGTAATGGTAGGCTAATATATGAATTAATAAAGCAAAGAGAGAAAGACAGAGAAGGGTTATTTTTATAAGAGTGATTATGTTAATAATGTAATTGTGGTTGATAGCTGTCAATTTTTTGTTGACTGAAATATATCTTTCCAGCTGTATGGATTAATGAACTAAAAATAAGAGTGTTACTATCTTGTGCATGGTGCCATAAAATTTTCCCCTTAGCACTAAACCCCCACTAGTCTCCATGGGGTTTTGGTTTTCTTTTGGATGGTTCTGTCATGGGTTCTGTGCTTTCTTGCTTTTAACCCTAAATCCGTTAAATTTTCTGATGAGTTCCAAACTCCAGGCAGAAGCATTGAGAGAGATTTGAAATCCTATAAGAGATTAGATTACGATTTAAAGGTGGCATTGGATTTCTCTTATTAGTGGGGAGCATCTGTCACCTCAAATAAACAAGCATGTGACACACATTAGAATTATTGATTTCATCAAACCAAAACATTAAGTTGCAATTGTTCAGACCTTGTTAAAAAATATTTGGCTTTTTATGGTCCAACTTTTTTGTTGTCTTTTGATTGAAAACAGCCAGTTCAGTATGCACCCAAAATGAGGTGTGCCCCAATGAAACTACTACCCCATCCTTCTTTTGTGCATTTTGTCTCATGATTAGTCACCTAACCACATGAAAATGAAGAAATAAAAAATGCTTCCAATGATTTCTCTATCTGCCAAATTTCATTCAAACGCAATTATTATCAGAATATTCAGCTTTGAACAAGGGTTCCTTTTATCCTTTTCCACAGCCCTTGTTTTTGACATCATCACCGTCATCCTAAAGCAATTATTAGATCATTATCTTAGTTTAATAATTGAATGACTATGACTCAATTCTTATCCCAGCATTCAAAAAATCAAAGAACAAGAAACACAGTTCAAAGAAATGAAAGAAAGAATCAAGGAGTTATAATTCATGCTAATCCAGATCTTTTGCCTTGTCTCTTGTATCCTGGATGGAAAATTGTACTATATTTTGCAAAGGCATAACTTTCAACTTTCGTGGGTGGTGATTAACTAAGTAACATTCCTTTGTGGTTACCTCATTAATGCAAAGCAAGGAAGGGGCTACAAGGACGGATAAGGTGCCATAAATGAAGTCAGACCATACTTTTGTTTTGAGACCTGAATTTTCAAACAATTCAAAATGAGAAAGCAAAGGAGGAAAAGGGTTTGAATCTTCAAACATAACTTAAAAACAACCATTTTTAAGCCGTGTGGCTTTCTTTTATGTGGGTCATGTGCTAGATATGGTCTAAGGCCATTTATTTTCACATGACTGTATTAATAACAATGAATCTATTGCTTGTAGAATTGGGCATCCAACATTTCAATTTTTCCTCCCCCCCTTGAAGGAAAAATTTTGAGGAAAGGAACAATTTGGTTGTAGCCTATAAAGCGTTGGACTGTTAACTATCATGGACAAGCCAAGATCTTGACATAAGAAAAGCTAGTAAAATCGTATGATCTCTTAGGTATGATGTAAAAAAGCTTCAAAATCACAGTTGTAAGCAATGGCCAATTAGCAAAGATTAGTGACTACTCACTATGTTTACAATTATGTTGATAATTCCTTATTAAGAATACTTAACTTTGAGTCCACTAGCCTAGAAGTTTCCTCCTTAAATATCCAACCTCAATAACAAGCAAAAGAGGGAAAAGAAAGGATAGAGACAGAATCACTTTATAATAATTTTATTTTTTTATAAGCTAATGTTATTATCATTTTTGTAATAAAAAAAGTTGCAGTTTTAAAAATAAAAATTAAATTATATATATTAAAATAAAAATAAAAATATATATATTAAATAATACTTTTAAAATTAATTATATGATCTAACTCAATTAAATTTCATGTTCGATGCTATTACTAATTTCATGATTGAGATAATATTTTATTTGATCCTCGAACTACTATAAATTTTTAATATAATATTTAAATTAAAAAAAATTTAATCAGATATTTAAAACTTTAATTATGTGTATTAAATTAACACAATCACTTAACTCTATTAGAATAATGGTGATATAACATTTAAATGTTAATGTGAATAACATATGATTGCAATAATTAGGTTGTATTTATAATTTTTAAATAAAAAAATAATAAAAAATTTTTATTTTTAAAAATAATATATAATAATCATATTTAAATCACATTATAATGTGTCGTTCATATTTAAATATTATTTTAATATTATTTTAATAATATTAAAAATTAAAATAATTTTATATATAAAAATATAATTTAAATTCTTAATTAAAATTTTTTATTTAAGTATTACATTAAAAAAAGTACAATCTTAATTTAAAGACTAAATGAGGTTTTATCCTTTCATGATTCATTGTTTTGGCACAATTGGGATAATTGTTCTATTATATGGAGTTGGTAAAAGTATTAGTAATTATAAAAGAATGCACAGTTACTTGCTCAAATGGGAAGTTGATTGCTCTTCCTTTATACGGTCTTTTCTTCAAAAAGCTATATTTTTTCAGTCCCATTTTCCCTCTCTTTGACGTTTTAGGAGAGAGAGAGAGTTGGGGTGGTTGAGACTTGAGATTCTGATGTGATTCAGAGAAAGAAGAAAAAAATTGATATAAAAATTTGATCCTCCTTTATCGAAATTTGTTCAACCTTCATTTGTCAATTCCCAATCTTCTCTTTCTTCGCTACTAATTGTTTCTTCACACACCCAGAACCCTCTACAACTGAAAGCTTGACAAAACAGAAGCCATGAATGGATCTGCTCTAGGTTTTTCATAACAGATTTTCAAAGAACTGAAGATTTTTACTTCAACAAGAAATGGCAGCTGACAAACCTAGCTCTAAAGGCCAAGCATGGTTAGATTTTCATTTCAATTTTTTTTCTTATGCCTCAAAAAACTTACAAAAAAATGTGACTTTTTTCTTGTCATTTTTTTTGCAGGTTTTGTGCCACTGGATTACCAAGTGACATTGTAATAGAAGTTGATTACATGATTTTTCATCTCCATAAGGTTCGAAAAGCTTTGAATTTTCCATAGTTTTCAACTAAAACAACCATTTATTCTGTTTAATGATTCTTTTAAAAAAAAATTTTCAGTTTCCTTTGATGTCCAAAAGCCGGAAACTTGATCAGTTAATAGCAGAGCAAGGTCGGAAATCATCTACTGCAACCGTTACCAAACAAAAGCAACGTGAAACCGAGAGCGAAATCGAAGAAGAAGAGGAAGAGGAAGAAGAATATCATGAAGAACAACAAGATGGAGAAGATCAATACCAAATATCTCTTCCTGATTTTCCGGGTGGTTCGGAAACTTTTGAAACCACCGCCAAATTCTGTTACGGCGTTAAAATCGATCTCTCCTCCTCCACCGTCGTTCCTCTCCGTTGCGCCGCCGAGTTTCTCGAAATGACTGATGAGTTCTCCGAAGATAACCTTATTTCCAAAACCGAACGGTTCCTTTCTCAATCCATTTTTAAAAGCCTTAAAGAGTCGATCAAAGCGTTAAAATCTTGCGAATCGGTAATGTCTTTAGCAGAATCTTTAGGCATTGTTCAGAGATTGATTGATTCGATCGCTTCGAGAGCTTCTTCTACAGATCCGACTCTGTTTGGCTGGCCAGTGAATGATGGAATCATTGAAGCTAAAGGCGCTTCGAGTCAAGCTTTATGGAACGGAATTGAAACCGGTTTAAGAAGAAAAACTCTGGCTCGAACGAGCAATGTAGAGTTCTGGTTTGAAGATCTGGCATTGCTGAGTTTGCCGTTGTTTAAACGCTTGATTTTAACGTTGAAAATGCGAGATCTGCGTCCAGAGATCATCGAAAGCTGCCTTATGTGTTACGCTAAGAAGTACATTCCCGGAACGTCGCGGTCAAATCGGAAACCGTCGTCGTCGTCGGCCTCAGTTGTTTCAGAGAATGAACAGAGGGAGATCTTGGAAACTATAATCTCGAACCTTCCGTTAGAACAGAGCCCCTCCCGATCATCAACCGCTACGCGGTTCTTATTCGGTTTGTTACGAACCGCTAACATTTTAAACACTTCGGAATCCAGCAAAGCCGCGCTAGAGAAGAAGATCGGCTTCCAGCTCGAGCAAGCTACGTTAGATGATCTGTTAATTCCGAGCTATTCGTATCTCAACGAAACGCTCTATGACGTTGATTGCATTGAGAGGATTTTAGGTTATTTTTTGGGCGGATTAGAAGAGAGAAAAGCAGCAGGAATCGAAGCCGAAACCGGAGGTAACAACAATAACATTATTAATATTAATAATAATGTTAGACCGCCTGCGTTGTTGCTCGTAGGAAAATTAATCGACGGTTACCTATCGGAGATCGCATCCGATGTGAATTTGAAGCCGGAGAAGTTTTATAATCTTGCAAATTCCCTTCCTGACCAAGCTAGAAACTTCGACGATGGACTTTACAGAGCTGTTGATTTGTACCTCAAGGTAAAATTAGAAAAAGAAAAGGCTTAAATTGTAAAAATATGATTGAAGTTAGTTGATTGAGGGTTTTTTTTTTTTTGCAGGCGCATCCTTGGATAGCGGCATCAGAGCGGGAAAAGATATGCGGAGTGTTAGATTGTCAAAAGCTAACGCTTGAAGCGTGCACACACGCGGCACAAAACGAGCGGTTACCATTACGCGCGGTCGTGCAAGTATTGTTTTTCGAGCAATTGCAGCTACGTCACGCGATCGCCGGGACGTTGTTGGCGGCGGAAGTGTCGCCCATGAATGGGGGGAGGTTGTCGGAGGCTAGGAGGGAGGAAGAGGACGAGGAAGAAGAGGAGGAAACGATGGTGGCGATTTCGGTGTCACGTGGGGAGGAAGGGAATAGCACGTGGAGAGCGGCCGTGAGGGAGAATCAGGTGCTGCGGCTGGACATGGACAGCATGAGGACGCGGGTGCATCAGCTGGAGAGGGAATGTTCCACGATGAAGAAAGTGATCCTGAAGATTGAGAATGAAGGTCCACGTGGCGGTGGCTGGAGAGGGTCGTTGAATAGGAGGTTCGGGTGTAAATTCAAGACTCAAGTTTGTGATTCTCATGAATCAACGGTTGCGGAGGCGGGAAGAAGAAGGCATCTACCATAGAGCTACCCGCACAGGAACATAACTGTCAAATGATTGTTTTAACGTGCAACGTAAACAAAAACGCCCAAAAAAAAAAAAGGAAATAAGGAAAGTTTGTTTTTTTTTTTTTTAAATCATTAATTTTGTGGATTGGTTGATTGAACGCATCTTTTGAGGCAAACGGGATTGGGGAAGTAAGTGAAAATGGCTGGTCAGTGGTGATGGCCAACTCACGGGGGTTTAGTGGAGAAGGCAGATGGGGAAAGCCTCACTTTTTGAAGTGTGGGGGCATTTTCTTTGGTTTTGCTTTTGGAGTTTTAGAAATTGGAAGCATCATGGCCATGATGATTACTTTTTGGATTGTTTTGGGTGGGGGTTAGATGAACTAAGAGTCAAACTAAAATCACAAGAAAATGTTTCCTTCAGCTCTATGTTTTGTTTATTTTTCATCTTTTAATGAGTTCGAAGTTTCTGACCTTCGACCCTCCTTCTCAGGGCACCCATTTTGGGACCATTTTCACAAGTTCTTCTTAAACAAAATGAAAATGGTTGTAGTAGTAGCCTGTAGGGGTCAAAGGTGTTGGGAGGTAGAGTTGTTTGGCGAGATTCCCACCCAAATTTGGTATGCAATAAAAGAAAATGTTGTGTTTTGCCAAGATCAATAATTCTAGGAGTCCTGGGTATAATAGGACTATAATCAGAATTCAAAGCAGGACATAGGATGGATGCGTACCTTGTTTGTATGATTAGTAAAACGGCAAATTGTAGTGTTAAATTGCTGACTTTGACAGAGAATATTTTTTATCTTCCAAAAGTATAATTAGGTTCCGGAATTGGGGGCGTGAGACTTTTTGTTTTCTGATAATTGGTTGAGGGGTCTCCAGCATTCTCTAGGTTGGACTTTAGAGGATAAGTGGATAACATCTCTCACCTTTTTAAGGGTACATTTGCATCAACAAGTTGTTGTTTAAATGCATCTCGCGATACAATTAGTCCCAAAAAAAAATCTGAATTTTATCAGATGGAAAATGTGATAGAATCCAAACTAGTCCTAGTAATGGGATCTTAAGCAACTAGCTGAACAGGGTAATTCAGTTCACTTTTATGGTCAACATTATTTTCTTATTAGTTAAGAGTGATAATCGAATTGTATTTGATTTGATTTTTTAAAATAATATATAAAATTATAAATATTTAATTTTTGATTTAAATTGAATCAAATTTTATTGATTTAATTTGATTTAAAATTTAGTTTGATTCAACAACTTTTTAAATTTAATTTTTTTTGGTTTTTAAATATTATTTTAATATCATTTTTAATATATTTAAATAAATATAAATATAAAATAATTGTTTTATTTTATAAAAATTTTAAAAATATATAAAACTAATTAAAATATATAATTTAATTTGATTCGATTTTATTTTAATTAAAATTTTTTGATTCAAACATAATATATAAATTTAATATTCAAACTTTGTATGAATCGAATAAAAAAATAATTCGTATTAAATTGAACACTATAATTTTAAATTAATTTTTTATTTTTTCGGTTTTCCTCTCGGCCCTGTTATCAGTGTTTACTTGGTTATGCAACAATGGATTAGGAATTGAAAACTACGGGTAGGCCCATTGGTACTATACAAGGCCCATGATCTTATCGATGGTTGGTTTAGCTTTTAACAACAGCAGCTTTCCATGGGCCAACCTAACAAATCTCCAGTTCTGAAAAAGCCACGTGCAAAAGCTTTGTCCCTCATCTCCAACACATTCAAAGCCGAGAATACAGTCATGATCCGAAACTCCGAATCCTCTTCACATTCCCTTTTACTTTAAACTAATCTGAAATCCTGAAAAAAACCAAAGGGGTCCCTCCCATTTACTGTTAAACTCTCAAAGTAAATTTGCATCCTTAAGCAATCAGATAAGATCCAAAACAAAAGCAAAGGTAAACTGCCTGTCTGTCACTCTTTTCTTAGATCTTTTCTATCTGTCGCTTATTATTGTGCTAGTTTCTTCTTCCTTGAAAAGATCATAACATTTTTCATTTCTGAAGAACCCTCATTTGTTTTAGTTAGATCTGCAAAAAAAAAGCTGAGAAATGGGGAGAATGGAGTATTTGGCTATGAAAACTGATCCTGTAGCTGAAGAATTGATCAGTTCTGATATCCATGACCTGAAGCTGGCTGCAAAGAAACTAATCAAGGATGCAACTAAGCTTGGAGGTCTTGGTTTTGGAACTTCTTTTCTCAAATGGGTTGCTTCATTTTCGGCTATGTAAGTTTCTTCTCTGACCTTTATATAAAACTGGGTTTTGTTTTTTTCTAATGGGTTGTTAAATTTCCTAAGATTTGTTAGTGGTTTTGGATTAGTTGGGTCTATTAATATATATGGTTATCCTTGATGGGTGGAGAAGAGTCCTATGTGGAAAGTGCTTATCAGTCATGTTTTTAATTCGGCTTGGTTTTCTTGAATATTAAACTTATTTTTACATGTGTATCTGTAATTTTCTAAACTGTTAGTTTTGAAGGTTTGGTATCAGTCATTGTTAGGATCGCTTTGTTATACTTATCCAAATTATGTCACCTCAGCAGGGGACTTATCTATCTCTTTCCTGTCAGATTTATTTCCTTAAAGTTATGTTTCATTGTGGGGAGGAAATTTGAGTTCAGGAAACTTGGTGCTAAAAAGAAAAAAAAAAAGGCAAATACCTTTGTCTAAAAAGGTGCTTTGAACTAATAGATTATCAGTTTGAATGAAGAGATCAAGTACTACTGGCTATTGCCTAAGCTAGCAACCATTAATGCTTTTAAATGGTATAAGGATCCAACCAGCTGACGCATTATGCTATGTGGCCATATGCCTATGGGAAATCTCACCTTTTACTAGAATATCAATAAAATGGAAGTTGAAACTGATTTCTTGACAAAATCTTTAAAGACACAGATTTACTGTATTATATACCAATGAAGTTAATGATTTGATGACTTTGTTTGCGTGCAAATTGCGGGATATGTGGTTCAGATTGTCAATTTATTTGAGCCATTATTTGCTGCTTGTTCAAATTGGCTTAATTAAAGCAGCTAAGCAGAACTCAGGGCGTTAGCCATTTGGTTAAGGTTTTGAGTTCATTCTGTCTTAACTTCTTTGTAATGTTCATAAGAACATCTATGCATTGTCAAATTTGCAGAGAGGATGGACTGTGATACTTGTGAAATACGAAAAATTAAAAACCTGATCCTATTCTGCTTCATTTTTACCACTTTATTGGGTTTTAAGATGGGACAGAAAGAGAAAGTTGGCGATTACTCTCAACAGATACTAAATTGGTGGTCATGTATTTTCTTTAATCCTATCTTTGATCTAACTATTAAACTCAGACCCAGTGCTTATAATAACTGGACTTTCTCTTATACTATGACTGTGATTCATTTCTAACCTAGTGTTGAATCTCCATTTTGCTATTCAAATTGAACTTCATAAATGCCATATTGTTTATAACAAGCTGGTAATGTTGCAATTAAAATTTCTGTATGTTCTCTGCAGTTATTTGTTAATCCTGGACCGAACAAACTGGAGAACGAACATGTTAACTTCTCTTCTGGTACCTTACATCTTCTTTAGTCTTCCTTCAGTACTGTTCGACTTTCTAAGGTGAGAATCTTTACTACCTTTTTTCTTTGCCCCATTTTTTCTTCTGCTTAAGTATATTTCCTGTATCCATTTAAATACATTCAGGGGAGAGGTTGGAAAATGGATTGCATTCATTGCAGTTGTTCTAAGGCTGTTCTTCCCCCGACACTTTCCAGGTATAAGTTCGACACTATTTAGGCTGTAATACTTATCTTGCTCTGTTATTCTTCTAACTGTGGCAACTGACATGTTATGTTGTTGAAGAAAGCGAAACTTTTCCACATATCTCCTTCTCTCTCTCTCTCTCTCTCTCTCTCTCTCATGTAGACATTGAAAATAAGTCAATAACAAACACAAATTGATCTCATATGGAATCAAAACTCTGGCTTTGACAATGGTTACATGTTCTGGCTTTTTAACTGGTGCTTATAATAACTTGCTTATTATTGATTCCCTACTTATTAGATGTTATTTCTAGTCATGTAAGTTTGCAAAAATTTCCCCACAACATGTATCTTTCTTTTTAATTTTCTGTCATTGTTTTTTGTTGTTGGTTGGATGGGAAATGTGGGGTTTGACCTCCCTCCTTACATGTCTTCCTAAGCTTTATTTGTCATTGTGATTTTGTCATAGCAAATAGAGTTTTTGCCTTGGTAGTTTCATTGATTTTTATTTTGGTTTTCCAATTTAATTATCTATACATATTCCCGACCAAATATGGTGACTGGTCACTTTGATGATTTAGTATTTGAGATTCAGATATACTTTGTTCAAATGTATATCACGCAAAACAAGTCTAACTGCATTGCTCTTATTTCTAGAGTGCATGTTCCTCAATTAGAACTCATACACTTGTTTGTGTTACTTTGTTCCATTGATGCCATGGCTGAGATTCCATGCATTTCAACATTTCCTTTTACCAGAATAGTTTTATGCCAATCCATAACTATATACAAACAAAAACATCTCACTGCTTGTGCTTGAGTGCAAAGCATCTGCGTTATTGTGCCAGAGGGTACTTCTGCCTGCAGTGCGTACTGTTTTAGTCCCCTTTTCCGATACAATCATTCGTTGATGATTCCAGATTGGCTGGAGATGCCAGGATCGTTGATCCTTCTTCTGGTGGTGGCTCCAAACTTCTTTGCAGTCACCTTGAAGGGCAGCTGGGTTGGAGTTCTGATATGCCTCCTCATCGGCTGTTACCTACTGCAAGAGCACATCCGAGCATCGGGTGGATTCCGGAATTCCTTCACTCAGAGCCATGGAATATCAAACACCATCGGCATTATCCTTCTTATAGTCTACCCTGTCTGGTCGCTGGTGCTTCACTTCGTCTAGGCACACACTCGGTACAATGCTGAATTGTTGCTGCTCTGCTAAACTTGAACAAAAACTATTATTAGTATTTTTTAATGTCATGATTTCTAATGTTCATTGTCCATGTGTCAAAGCCTTCATAAATATCCAATAATTTAATTTGTTAAGTATATTTTCTTATGAAGGAAAATAATTTGTATTTCTATTTTGCTATATTTAGTTGGAAAATTTGTTATATATTATTTATTTATTTATTATTGCATATTAAATTCAATTATTTATGGTTATCCTTGCCCGTGATGTATTAAAATTTAAATTTTTTGTGAAGAAGAATTTGTTGAGTTGGTAAAAGTTAAATATTTTATTTATAAGATATAAGTGTGATTTTCACTATTACAAGTTTTAGCAATATGCAATTCCAAAGTAAATGTTTGTTAAGTTTTGTGATATACCATCATCTTCCAATGGATAATCTTTTCTTGTCTAAATATTTTCACAAAAGTTTGGTAAAAAAAACATTTTCACAAAAAAAAAAAAAAAAACCAATTCTAATTCCAATTTCTTGAAAATAAACATTATTCAACTATTTTTTATTGAAAAGCTAAATAATTAGGAAAAGAGTAAGGAATATTCAAAGATTTGATATAATAACGGTTTGAATTGAATTAGAATTATTGTTTTTTTTTAGATAATGTATAATATTATAAATTTTTAAAATTTGAATTGAACTTATCTTGAAATTAATTTAATCCGAATTAAATTTTATCAATTCAAATAAATTCGGTTTATTTATATTTAAATTTTATTTATGTATTTATATATATATAAATCAATTTATATATATTAAAATTAATAAAAATATATAATTTGATTCAGTTATTTTTTTTTAAAATTTTTTATATCTCAATCTGAATTATATATATGTTTAATATTTAAATTTGATCCAAATAAAATTAAAAAAAAAAAAAGAACCAAATCAAATAATACAATCTCAAAACAATTATTATTATTATTATTTTTTTCATACCTCTACCTGTGATAGACCTTGGGTCACAGCTGAAACCCATCAGGGCCAGATAAGAGCCGGATGGCTATTTTGTAAATTTGACATATGTGGAGGGTGAGGATTGAAGCCACAGAAAGAAAATCCCTAACCCTAAATCACTTTTCGCCTATAAAAGGAAGCCAGAGGCATTTCACCATTGATTTTGCACACTCAAGTGGTTCTAAAATCTCAGAAAGGTGCCCAAAAAAAAAAAGCTTCCCCTTCCGTTCCTCTTTCGATTCCATTTTAGAGCATAATTGTTTCGTTTTCATCAATGGCGGTTTTTTTATCATTAAATTGAAGGATAGTAAATGGTGGATTATAAGGGGTATCTCGGTGACGATCGAATATGATGACGAGTCCGAAGCTTTTCCATTCTTTCAAATCATGACGACAAATCGAGGCATTTGTCTGAGAGAAACCCATATTCTATCCTTTTTTTTAATTATATTTTTATATCAAAATAATCAAAAATCGATTTTTTCTTGTTTTCAAGGCATAATGAGGATGAATTTATAAAACTGCCTGAGTTTTGTGATGATCAATCACTTTCTACTCATTCTGAATGCCATAAAGAAAGAGAGATTTTTCTTTTTTCAATATTTTTATAAAAATTTTTGTAAGCAATGGTGAGGTTGGTTTAGGGTTAATGAGGATTACCTGTGATTAACCTTTCAACTACCTCCGAGCAAATATGCTCTAATCTCAAAGGATTTTAGCTTGAGCTGAAATTTATATTGGGGATGAAATTTTGATTTTTGAAATGGTTATTTTTGCATTTTTGAGTATTTTTTCGTATAAAAATAAGAAATACTAAATTTCAAGCATTTCTGAACTGTTCTCTTTTTCTTTATCTCAAGGTTTTGGACTGTGTTTAAAGAAATATTAAAAAAAAATTAATCCATAAAAATTGGGGATTTTTAATCTTTTGTGGGATGAAAGTTCGGTTTTATGAAAAGGTGATAATCATAATATTGTAAATTAAATTGCTACAAATAAAATTAAAAAGGCCTGTTATAACTTTTTATATCCTTCATTTTGGATTGGGTTTGGAATCTATCAGTATTTGGGCTTTGAACTTTTTTTCATTTGGGATTTCTCTTGAGGGTCCATAATAGTTAATCACAACCCAAAAGGAAGAAGTTGATGAAAGTGATTTTGATTTGGATTTGCCCCATTAGCCTGATCTAGCGGTAATAATCGTTTCGATTGAATTTAATTTGATTTTTTTTATTTTTTTAATAATATATAATATTATAAATTTTTAGAATTTAATTTTAAAAAATTGATTTGATTTCAATAGATTTTTATAAATTCGATTTATAATTTTTTAATTTTTTAATTTTTTAATTTTAAAGTTTTTATTTTTTATATTATTTTAATAAAAATTTTAATATATTTAAATAAATACATATAATTATTATTTTTATTTTATAAAAATTTAAGTATATATAAATTAATAAAAATATATAATTCAATTTTTTATATTTAGATTCGATATTTAATTTAAATTTAATATATCTATTTAATATTTAAATTTGATTTAAATTAAATAAAAAATTTTAGATCGATTTTTTTTTTCACCTCTACCCTGAACTGACAGCCTGAGTCTAACCAGTGATCCCAGCGGAGTAAGGACAACCAGGCAAAATTTGTATGGCCAAAGCCAAGCAACATTAAAATCTCAACATCTTCCACATCATCATCCACTCTGAAGTAAACAGTATCTTTATCCCGTTAGACAAAATCCCCAGATGGCAAACCGTGAAACGAAGGACATTAGCTTCATTCCATCAATAGGAACATCCCTTATCCAATCCCCTTATCTTACTCACACCAATGCCACCAAAATAATGGCCACAAAAATTTGCCATTCACCCCCTCGTTCTCACTAAAACAACACTCCTTTTTGGAGTTTCCTCGTTTCCTGACACAAACACAGAAAGGGGTTTCTTTCTTTTCAGAGTTTGAACGATGGCAGCCTCACTACAAGCAGCCGCTACCCTCATGCAACCAAGCAAGGTTGGTGTGCCATCTAGGACCAGCATGCAGCTCAGGTCCTCCCAGAGCGTTTCTAATTCGTTTGGTTTGGAGCCTGTTGGTGCTAGGCTGACTTGCTCCTTGCAAACTGACCTTAAGGACTTGGCTCAAAAGTGTCTTGATGCTACCAAGGTCGCTGGTTTCGCTCTTGCTACATCTGCTCTTGTTGTCTCGGTATAGTTCTTTTGGCTTCATTTTATTCCTCTGACTAAGCTCCAATTCTCTTTTTGTTTGTTTAATATGCCCTTATGATTTTTAGAGAAAAGTCCACCTTGGTGGACCATTTCCATTTTCATTTTAGTTTTGCTAAGAAAGAGTTGATGATACTATGATCTGAACATTATGTAACTGTAACTCGTTTCTTTTGAAGGGAGCAAGCGCTGAAGGAGTTCCAAAGAGGCTAACCTTTGATGAAATCCAGAGCAAGACATACATGGAAGTAAAGGGAACAGGAACTGCTAACCAGTGCCCAACCATCGACGGTGGTCTTGACTCATTTGCCTTCAAGCCTGGCAAATACTACACCAAGAAGTTCTGCTTAGAGCCCACTTCCTTCACTGTCAAGGCTGAGGGTGTTAACAAGAATGCCGCTCCGGAGTTCCAAAAAACCAAGCTCATGACCCGTTTAACCTACACCCTTGATGAAATCGAGGGACCTTTCGAAGTATCTACTGATGGCACTGTCAAATTTGAGGAGAAAGATGGAATTGATTACGCTGCTGTGACAGTTCAGCTTCCTGGAGGTGAACGTGTGCCCTTCCTTTTCACCATCAAGCAATTGGTGGCATCAGGCAAACCTGAGAGCTTTGGAGGAGACTTCCTCGTACCATCCTACCGTGGTTCATCTTTCTTGGACCCAAAGGGAAGGGGTGGTTCGACCGGTTATGACAATGCAGTTGCTTTGCCCGCTGGAGGAAGAGGAGATGAGGAAGAGCTAGCTAAGGAGAACAACAAGAATGCTGCATCTTCATCAGGCAAAATCACCTTGAGTGTTACCAAGAGCAAGCCTGAGACCGGAGAAGTAATTGGTGTGTTTGAGAGCCTTCAGCCATCTGACACTGATTTGGGTGCCAAAACTCCTAAGGAAGTGAAGATCACTGGTATCTGGTATGCTCAGCTTGAATCATAGAGAGGTTTTGTATGAATGTATTTATTCTTGGTTCAGATTTTGTAATTTGAAGCTGTTGCTAAACTTTGCTGTAACCCAATGAGAAGCATTGAAATTATTATCTTCTTTGTATATCACTATGTTGGTTCTGATAAATTAAGGTAACTGCAGTAAGTAAATGACACATTTATTTTTCTTTGATACAAAATCAATAGCCTTCTAATGAGAAACAGGAGAAGTAAACACCAGGAAAATACCCAAAAATGGAAACCAAAAGTTAAGGCCATTGAAAACTTCCGAAGCTTTTGGCTGAATGAAATGGCCAATTCATATCAGTTTACTAGTTTCCCCTAGAAGCAATACATAAAATAGTAAAACTTGGATGTATTAACATAGTGTGATTGGTTGATGATATTTTGGACTCGATCTTGCTGTCCTTTTTCTTGTGCCAATCGTTGTTCTATAGAAAATGCCCTGATTTCAGTAATGCAATCTTAATTGGAGTATAAAATATTACTGCCATTCAGCCTAGGATCATCCCACCTGTGACCTCAGACCTCAGTTTATAGCTTTCGGCCCAATAGTTAGGAGGGAAGCGTTGAAGAGTAATGGCAGGGAGCATTCAGGTTTCTAGCCTGTAATGCTAAGATATGTTATTTAATAATTGAGTTTGAAAAAAAAAAAAAAAGATAAAGAATGCAGACACTCAATCATTGAACATTGGCAAGAAATCATTGAATCATGAAATGGACAGTTTCATTTCATTGTTTTAGCTGTTCCAACATGAAGTACAGATCAACCAACTCTATAAAATAAGATATATATAAATAGTATTATTAATTAAATATACGAACAATTTAGAATTTAACTCATTTAATCTGCATTAATTACCTTAAAAATGTAGTATTTAACAAGTTTAAATTTTAAATTTTAATATATATAATTTTATTTGTTATCTTTCAATTGTAATTTTTTATAAAAAAAAAATATAAATAAATAAAAAAAAAAAAAGGAATTAGGTCTGCCTTAAAAATACCCTTTTGTGGGTTCAAATTGTCTGGCCCGGCAACCAACTTTGTATGGTTCAAATTAATCAACTCAACTTGTCAAATTAAACTAATCTTTAAACGATTTATTCAAATTTCTACTCTTTATAAAACTTTGACTTTCATCCCATTTTATTAAAACTAAAATCCCAAAGAGGAACTATTAAACTGGGAAATGAAATTTCATAGTGGATGAAAAAATGGGCTGTTATATGCCTGAAATGTTGATAATTAAATCTTATTTCATTATCCATGAAATAGCTTGAGTTTAATGGCGTCATCTTTGGAAAAAAAACTACAAGAAAACAAATTGGACGGGGCATTTTTACACCAAAAAGAAGAAAAGTAATGTCAGTAAGAATGGGACATGAAAATATGTCAAAGGGTGGGTAACGGAAAGCCACGGGAATCCACGTACGAGAATCAGAATGGAGAAATCATTTGGAGACAAGACAAAGTCTTTACAAATGTAAGAATGAAGAGAGAGAATAAAAATTGACCCAAAAACTCTGTTAGAAAAACTTCGCATTCTCAATGATCCAGCGTAACCATCCAGTCTTTTTCCTGTCTTTTCTTCTTTATGTTCCAATTTCTTTGTCATAGGAAACAACCACCAAAGCCGGAGTTTTTTTTTTTATATATATATATAACATAATTTTTGTAATTTTCGAGTCCAATTCTTCTCTTTAAGCCTGTTTTCATTTTCTTGGGACCTTTTTTTTGGGGAAATTAAAGATGGAGGAACAGAGAGACAAGATGGCATGAAGGATGATGGAGCAAGTGCCAGGGGCGTTGGGAACAAGCGCTAGCTTGGCTCTTCGTTTGGGACAAATAATTTTCTCCTCCGCTTCACTTCTCTTCATGTGTTTGGATGTTGGATTCTTTAGCTACACTTCTTTCAGGTAACTCCCAAAGCTTAAATTCTTCTTTTTTTGGTCAAAAATTGGTTTTTTCTTTCTCTTTAGCCTTTAATCTTCAATACCCATGTCTTTATATCTGTTGTTTTATTGGAATTTAATTTATTGACAGCTTTTAATACCTTCCTCTGCTTTTAATATTTACTTGATAGCTGATTTCTGGTGTACATTTAGAAGCCTTCAATCTAGTACTATTTTGTTTAGGAAATGGATTGAGGTTAGGAAATCTTAGTCTGTCTTTTTGCCATGTAAAATAACAGCTTTACCATCGTTGGCGACAGCAAAAGTTCTGATTCCTAGTGATAACTTGGAAATTGTTTGAAAGGAAGCCTTTCTAGGAGGTTTTGATAGAAAATGAATGAGATGAGAATTTGATGACTCTAAAAGGATTTGAGGTTAAAAAGAAGTATTGGGTTATTTTCTATATTCATATATTGTTAGCAATTTGGGTACCATGGTGAGACATGCTTCACCAGGGAAGAGTGGTGCTTATGGATGACTGCACAGAATGGTTGGAAGGGGAAAATTATCTGAGAGGAGTGATCAAACATAAGCAAAGGGGTGGGACAGTCAAATGAACTGTATGCAATTTTTATTTTTCTTTTGGGTGCAGGGATATGCAAATATCAAATGCTTTTAATTGCTTAACTATGATGCTTCAGTAAGGATTATAGTATAGTTTATTAAGACTATATGAAAATTTGGAGAATCAACAATTAGAGTTATTAAAACCATTATTGTACCTGTTTCTTTGCTATTTGTTGAGCTCAATCAAAATTTTGATTTTGAATATTGTTATCTGGAGGCCTGGGCTAATGATTGTTACTGAGTTTAAAGAGGAGCGAATTGTTTGTTTTTTCTCCTATTTCAATAGGAATTTCTCAGAAGCTTGATTGTAAAGTAGTTATCAGGAACCATGATGAATCTTGTATTGTATGTTTTAGTGTTTATTCCTTGATTTGGGGACCCTGTTTTTGCATGTTTCTAGATAGATGAAACGAGATAATACGGCACTGTCCATTTCTGCCGTCTAAATTTTGTAGATGAGCAGAACTCATGTGGATCTGTTTTAAGATGAGAATGTAACTACTTTGTGGGGAGATTTCAGATTTACGTACGTTATGAAGATTGTTACTTCAAGTTTCTCATATCTAATTACTGTTTTGTTTTGCTAGGTTTGCCATGTTTTTATGAGATAAGATTAAAAGTACCAATTGTTCTAACGAATCATACTCTTTTTTTACAATATGATCAATGCTGGAGTATAGCTTGTTCTCTTATCTGTTCTTTGCAACTTCAAAGCCTTAGCGCTACTAGTAAAAGCTGAATAATAGAGAATAGCTTCCTGCTGTCTCAACATGCCTGGTTTATGGTATGCTTTGATTAATGGCAAGCTTGAAACTACAATGTTGGCTTGGTAATTAGATGTGATTATAGAGAAGATAATGTTTGTGTTTCCATTGTTGAACGTTACCTGCACATACTGCTATGACATTGTTTGGTAATTAATTCATTTAATCTTTTCTTTCAATTTCTTGCAGCTACCTGGTGACGGTCATGGCTTTGGTAACTCCATGGAGTATGTCATTAGCACTGGTTGATGCATATTCTGTGTTTATTAAATGCTTACCACGACAACCAAGGGTACTGTTGATTGTCATTGTGGGAGACTGGGTATGTAACAAGGTTTTTGCTTTGTTATCATCACCAAGATGTTGCGCTTTTTTCGCAACTTGATGGAAAATTTGTGTTTTATCTGATTGCAGACCTTGTCATTTCTCTCACTAGCCGCAGCCTGCTCAACTGCTAGTGTCACAAGTCTCTTGGTCAATGCTGACTCGTCATTTTGCCCATCAAAGCTATGCGGTAGGTATCAGTTGTCTGCAGCTATGGCTTTCTTGTCCTGGTTCCTGTCCTTTGCTTCAACTCTCTTTAATCTTTGGCTCCTTCCTTCTGTGTAGCGTTACTCTACTTCCATCCCATTTTCATATACGACCAATCTTAATTATTTCGTCGATGCTTAAATGAAGAATTGTACATTGACAGTATTATATACAAACAACAAAATCTTGAACAATCCGATTGAATTTCAACGATTTTGAATAAAAGTTTACTTGCCAATTCATGTTTCATTGGCCTATCATTATCTTAAAACTCTTTCTTATCAAAAGAGGATGGACAAAGAAATCATGGGTGATGAATGACAAGGAAGGACAGAAAGGAAAAGAAATGATTCAGCTTTTGCTTTGTACCAAAAAGAAAATTCAAACAGCAGTTACAACAAACAAGGGTCCCTTCCTATCATCCAAATGCCCAATTTAGCTCCTTTCATTTTCTTGACCATTCTTCCTTCAAAATCCACCAATCTCACCCACAAATCACCAAAGACCAAACCCTCCATTATTTCCTAGACAATTGCTCCATCAATGAACAAACTTTAAACAACCCCATGCTCAAAAGCGTCCTCCACTGCATATTCTAGTTGATCAAATAAGCAAACTTGATATATAAGATTTTGTACACTTGTTCAATTTGAGGGGAAAGCTTGAGGATTGATTCAGTACAAATCATCACATCAAGCGGAAATTAGAATTGATGATTTACATAAGCTTGTTGATATATCATGTATCCGACCCTACATGAACAACAACTGCACAGTTGTTTATATTAATGATAGATTGAAAAAAAATGAGCTACCAAACAATTCTCTGTACAAAAATTAGGAATCAACTTATGCAATAGAGATATTAAATATATTAATATCTTTGGTTTTATTTTAATTTTGATACTGCCCATATTTAATGAGAAAATATGAAGTTAATTTCATTTTTAAATTACACAATTTGTGTACATTTTTTTGTTGAAGACCTTTAATTTTCTTGGTTTATTCAAATGGATTTATAATTACATTCTTGTGTCAATTATTTTGCTATATCAAAGACAATTTAAAATCATATTAAATCTATACTTATGTACTACAACCTATTTTATTCTTTTTTTAAGTATAAAATGGTCGATAAATATCCATTTTATGTAGGAAGAAACGAAATTGGTTACGGCCTATACTTTTAATGATCTCTATCCTTTTGGGCTGTTTTGACTGAGCCCATATTACAAATTAGCTCATAAAACATGAATTAGAGGAGAAAAAACATAGACTATGAAAACTTATAAAGGTCCATTTGGATCCTTTGTGAGATTCGTTTGATTGAAAATAATAATGAAAATTATTATAATTATGATTAAAAAAATTTATAAAAAATAAATTTCATTAAAATTAATATTTAAATTTAATCGATGATGCGATAAATTCAAGTGTATTGCATTGAAAATACAGTAGAAACCAAAACCCTTACTAATTCAAGGCAATCCAATTTAGAATAATTGTTTCTTCATTGCAAAGTTTATATTATTGTTTTGACATGATTATGAGAAGTTGTAGACTCTTTGGATGCAAGAGTTTATATTATTGCTTTTTGGATGATTGTGAGAAGTTTTTTTTTTTTTTTTTTTTTTTGGGATAAGAATGATATAAATGCTCTTGGGATTGGTCTTTTTTTTTTTTTCTTCCATGTTACTCAATGAAACCATTCACGAACAGCTTATAATTTTGATAATTAATACCAATGATTTGATTTGTTGCAGATGTCTGATGCATGTGATGGCTGATTTGATTTGATTCTCAAACGTTTTCTTCTTTTTTTTTTTTTTTAACTCCTCGAATAAGATATTGTTTAAGGTGTTTGATTTAGACCATTTAATTATGAATGAGATGTTTTTATGCTGGTTGGAGGGGTTAAATTTGATGTTTTTTCAACTTTCTTTGTTCCTAATCTAATGGATATCAACCAAAACATGAATCTATAACATAAAACAAAAGTTCCTTATTGGTGTAAGATATAAATGCATTTATAATTAATTTTTTAAAAAATGATCCTTGGGCATACACTGAATCCATTCATGGACTTATGCATCCCTTCCAATAATTTGATTTGCTTGTGGCTCATGATCTGAGATTGTGACCAAGGAAGATCAGCCCCGTTAAGGGCCTAACAAATGAGCATGACAACCTTACATTATGAACAAAAAAAAAGTTCAAGCTGCAGTCATGGGAGGAACTTTCATGGCAATGCGCATGGTCACCTTTTTTATGATCCCATGATTGAATCAAAGATACTATATTAGATTGATTTTAGGGGGTGTTTAGACAACATTATTATGACTGTAATGTGATTATGCCGGTTGGTGGAGCTTAATTTTATCTTTGCCAACTGTTTTTGCTTAATCCTATGGATTAAGCAAAAACATGTATACCAGAATGTCACAGACCAAATCCTTGTCGATTATTGAATATTTTTTTGGGACATTGTCTTTATTGTAGAAATGATATTAGGATTTGTCCAAACTCCTATACTTAATTATCCATGTTAGGCAAGCTATTTAATCTCAAATCTAAATGCAATTCATCATTTTAAGATTTCAAACCAAATTGTTAATGGCCATTTTAATGTCAGCCTAACTCATAGTACAGAGATTAATGAAGTTTGGTTGCATGCAAATTTTTCCCTAGTAAATAAGTGGGATTAATGTTCATTATGATCAGATTTGTTAAAAGTGAAAAAATATACTTATTAAGTAAAAAAGAAAGAATCCGATGCATAAAGTGACATTCAATATATCTAAAATTCAAATCTCAATATCTATAATTAAGGATGAATTCAAGATTTATATTTAGTGGGGACAAATTATTAATTAATATTTATTTATAAACTATTGTATCTTAAAATGACTTCAATTAAAATACAATATCAAATATTTTTAAAAATATAAAATAATAAAAGTATTTTTAAAAAGTAATAAAATATTAAAAAAAATATTTTTATATAAAAATTAGATTTAAAAAATCACATTTGCTTGTCTTAATTGTGTCACATTATGAAATAATATTAACATTTATACACTTAAACATAAATATAATAACTAAATAAACAAATTAAAGATTTAAATATATACACAAATATATTTATTAAATAGATTATATAATACTATATGATTAACAAGTTTATCGAAAAAGTTGGATTAAACACGATATGACATAATATATTTTGTAATCCATTAAAAGGTCAATCTACCAAGACCAATAAGTAATAGAGATAAATTGTATATTTATATTTTGAATATTAACTTATTCAATTATTTTTTTATTTTGTTAATACATTCATGTAAATTTCAATATTATAAAAGATCCACACTTAATTTTTTTTTTTTACATTTAGTGGAGATAAAAAGCAAAAAATTAAAAATTAAGTTTATTTCTAATAATCTTGTTATTTTGAAATTTTAGTGGGGGCAAAATGCAATAATTATTTATATTTGAGATCTTTTTCTAATAAAAATACTTAAATTTCAAGATTTTATCCGTCTCTGCCTATAATCATTTCTTCTATCTCATATTCAAAGTCAAAAGAGGGAACGTGAAGATCATCCAATAAAACAGGGAAACGAATGTAGTTTAATGGAAATGAGATTAAAGAAATGAAAAGCATTGGTGTGAGGTCCTTTGGTGAGAGACTTTCATTCCATGATTGGGCTTCTTTTCTACTAGCTAGGGTGAGTGTTTTCGGTAGGTGGAGTCGCGAAGCTTCATAGAAAGAGTTGCAGATAGTGGGACGTGGGTTTCATTCCTCGATAATTTGCAATATTCCTCCTTGATTTAATAAATAGAAAAAAAAAAAAGCAACAACAGATCTTCCTAACCTGAACTTGGATTACAAATATCATTCAATGAGCATGGTTGGCACTAAAATTTCCTTAGTATAGATAACAATGGAGTTGAAAAACAAAATGTTTTGTTGGCATACATGATATTCAAAAATTAATAAATTTGATTCTATTAATAAAAATAAAATAATTTAATTAAAAATTAATCAAATTGACCGAATATATATCATAATGGTATTTTTTATTCTGTAAATTCATTATTTCAACTTGAAAGTTTCAAGATAAGACTTTTAAGTTTTTAACATTAAGTGTTTTTTCAGAAACAAAGTTTCATTGGTAGACAATATTTGAAACCATGCATTGTATCATTTTTTATATGGTAAAATCTTAACCTGAAATGTCAAATTTGATCTAATTACTTTTATACCTTTCTTTAATAAGGTTAAATTCATAGTTTGAAAGCTTTCATCCCCTTTTAGGCCGAGTGAGATCAAGGACAATTTAATAAGGTTAAATTCAAAGTTTGAAATTCAAAGTTGGATGTTTAGAGTTGGGATTTTTTTTTGTTATTTTTTTCAAATTTATTACATAATAAGTTTCTTTCATCTCTTTCTATACGTGATAGGAATCTATTAAAATAATATTATCTTATATTTAATAAATATCTAATTTATGATAATTTTATATTTAAATTGAATTCTTTCATTTACTATTATTTAATTTTAAATTGGATACTTAACAAAATTGATAATTTTTAAATAACATAAATTTCATGATCGACTACTTTCGAAGTTGTGAATTTAAGCTCAATAGCATGTTGACATATTGCCACCAATAGAACTCAAGTCTTTTACAAAAATAAGTCATTTAACTTGTAAACCATGGAATTTTTATCTAAAAGCATTAATAAATTCTAAAAAAAAGAAAGACGGTAAACAAAA
The DNA here is from genome assembly GCF_002303985.1 of Durio zibethinus. The sequence goes on from NW_019167860.1 coordinate 21,434,125, forward strand.
ATATAATGTTTGGATAGATATTAATAAAAAAAAAGAAATAAAAGAAAACGAAATAAATTGAAAGGTTTTTAAATGAAAGAAAATGGTCATGTATCCCTTATTTGGATAGTTAAAATTAATAAAGAAAAATTTTTTAACACATTGTTTGAATAAATAGTGAAAAAGAAAAAAAAATTCATTATAATATTTTTTTTGTAAAATAATATATAATATACAAATATATCTTTATACTACATAATTTATATAAACAAATCTTTTTAAACAAAATTAAGCATATTTAATACGATAAGGTATATAAACTAGTTATTAATTTATTCTTAATTTTATATTTAATTTAGTCTTTTAATTTATTCTAATAATAATTTGATTTGTTTTATTATTAAGACTTAAAAAATCATAAAATATTTATAAACTGTGATATTATATAAAATATTCGTAAAAATAAATTATTTTTATAAAAAGTATCAATCACATAATTAAATTTAATATCATAATAAAATTATGAATATAATTTTTTTATCTTTCATTTATTTAGCTTTTCTCCAAATTAAAGTATTAAAAAAAATTGATGAATTTTCACCTTTTTTTTTCTTTTAAAATAAAAATTTATCTAAACAAAACAATTTTTTTTCTATTTTCATTACTTTCTTTTATTTTATTTTTCTCTCCTTCCCTTTCCCTCCCTCAATCCAAACATAACGTAACCATCTCATTTCGCCCCATCACTCATGCACATGTAAACGCTACAGCCTAGAGCTAATAGAGACAAATGGCAGAGAAACAAATCCTGACATTGGCCACGCTTGGTTTTAACAAAGAAAGATCAGGAACATGACAGGGTTATGAGGGCTGGTTAAACGCCAGCAGCAGCAGCAACAACAGCATCGGCAGACACAGATGAGCTTATGACAGCTCTTGTCGGATTCTTTGGGGTTTACTCTTTCCGAGGCCCTTCTGTTCCAGGTGTCTTTTATCTTGCCTTACACAGTGGCATCCCCTAGCCCTGTTGCGATAATTCTGTTTCGCCATGTTTCTCCTCTTTTACTTCTCCAAATACCCCCTTCCTTTTCAATGTAACTGCATTCCTGTCGCCTCACCAGTCGCCACCAGGCTAGACCACCCTACACTGTTAAAATCAATGCCCCATTTTTCTGACCTTGGCCTCTGTATTTCTCCAGGGTAACTCTATGAAAGCTACTATATATATGTTAGTTCGGTCCCCGTTAACAACTAAGAATTCAAACTTGGATGGTAGTTTTTTTTAAAGAGATGGAATTATTGAAATTTGATCGTTGGGTGTTACGTCATTATATAAATTAATTAAATTAAAATTAAAATTTAATAATAAATTTATAATATCATAAAAAAAATGAGATACCAGAAGAAGATATAACAACAAAAAAGAAAATTTTTCATTGAATTATTATGGTATATAATAGTCAACAAATGATTAATTTAATTAATTTAGATTCATTTTTTTATATAAAAATTTTATATTTAAATTTTACTGACGATGATTTATTAAGATCATATTAAATGTATAATTTATAATTATATTTTAAATTAGTAAATACGATATATTTTATTTTAATTTAAAAATTAAATAATTTATTTATTTTTAAATTTTGTAATAACAAATATAGTAATAATAATAATAAAACCATGGTATATAGTAAGGTCTTTTTCCTTGCTCCACAATAAGTAGCCATAAATGGGAAGGTGCACCATTCAAAGTGGGTGGGCATTAGTCTATTAGGTATCATTCCGTTAAGGGGGCGTTTGGGTTTGTTCCTACTTCCACAATCCACGTGATGAAACCTTCAAGCCTTCGTCAGGTTGCAGCAATGTACATCATCTCATCTCCATCATGTCTCAACAACCCCCTTGAATCAGCAATAAACGGCATAGCTGCATAAAGATAATCCCTTACAGGAATTATTACATGAAGATAAACTTAACTTGAAAGTACAAAAGAAATTCACTTTTTTTTTTTGTTCAGGTTAATTAGAGTGCTGAAATTATTAAAAAGAACTCAATTAATCAAACATTGAATTCATCGAAGAGAAGAAATCAAGATTCAAAGTATGACTTGACTTGATTAAAAATACTTTAATACTAGATAATCTATACTACAAAGTAAAATAAAATCAAGTGGTATTGTACATAAACCCCATAAATAAACCATTTAATTTAAAAATCTAAACTATCATATAAGAATTAGAAACAAAAATTTCCCTAACAAATACTTTGAAATGAAGGACTATCATATCACCCCCAACTTACAGGCCGGTAACCCCTTCCTATAGTTTAAAATGAATAGTATAATATGTAACATAATCACATTAATAAAAAAAGGTAAAATATATTAAAATAAATATTTATCATTTAATTAATAAATGATATATAATAAAATAAAATGCTAATTAGCACGTCACGACAAAATCCTATGTGGCAACTTGGTCCAACATCCGAGGCCCCTCTTTCTCTCCATGTTCCCGTGGCTGCCCTCTATATAAGCTCCCCAATCCCCCCTTGCCCTTTACCCTTCACTATCAAATGCAGGCTGAACTCCTCCCATTTCCCAAATCCAAAACAACTGAGTTGAGTTCCATTAAAAACAACATTAAAATCCACGAATCTGAAAATGGGTATTTGTAGTTCTTGCGAGTCAACTCGTGTAGCGACAGCCAAGCTGATTCTCCAAGATGGAAGGTTACAAGAGTTTCCCTACCCTGTCAAGGTTTCTTACGTTTTACAAAGGAACCCCATGTGTTTTATCTGCAACTCCGATGAAATGGACTTCGGCGATGTCGCATCAGCTATCCAGGAAGACGAGGAGCTTCAACCTGGTCAACTTTACTTTGCTTTGCCATTGAGTTGGCTTAAACATCCTTTACAGGCTGAAGAAATGGCTGCATTGGCTGTCAAAGCTAGCTCTGCTTTAATGAAAAGTAGTGGGGGTGAAAAATGTAGGAGCAGAAGTAAAACTGTTACTCCTTGTGTGTTTTCAGAGGAGCCTCGTAGCCGGAAAGTTTCCTCCGTCGGCGGTGTTCGTGGGAACGGTGGTGAGAAGAGAGGGAGAGGAGGGAGAGGGAGGAGAAAGTTTAAGGCTATGTTGAGGGCTATTCCTGAATAGGGAGGACTGGTATATTTGTAAATATGTAATGATGTTGAGGACTTGTTAGTCAAATCATTGGCAGAAATGGAAGGAGGTTGACCGTCACGCTTGATTTGATTAGCTTAAAGTTTATAATTCTAGTCTTTCTTTACATGCCCCATTTGCCCATGTGAGGTCGAGTTACAGTTTTACCCCTATTTGGGTCAAGAATGAATATTATTCAATGTTCAATCATATCCTTATTCCTCTTTTGTTTTATTTAATTCTAAATGTTGATTGGCAAACTAAACCTTGAATTGTTACGTACGAAACTCTCTGCCTAAAAATAATTAAAAATAAAAACGAAATTATCAACAATAATAAAATAAAATTTGGTTAAACCAAAAAAACAAAACATCCTCTTTTCTTTTCTTTGCATGTAGAGTCAAAATGTAAATCTTATTTAATAAATCTCATTTTTCTATGCCAAAGATTTTATTGATTGAAAGAAATTGACACATACTTTGTTTGATGAGAAAGATCGAAAAGAGATAACTATGAAAATTTTATTATTTTAGTCGTTTTAATGTTTAATATCTTGTTTATTTTGTAAATTTTATTTTTGATTTTGTTAAACTTAGTATTTTCATAATATTTTCTTATTACTTGTGTATTAATATATATATTTTAAAATTTTTAATGTATTTTTAAATATTTTATTTTATTACATATTTGATTGAAAAAGATATTATGCATTTAAATTCTTTCGAATTTATAATTTTTAAATATTAATTTTAATAATTTATTTAAAATGTTTAAATTTTTTTTTAATCAAATACAAAATACGATTTTTAATATTATAAAATCGTATAGCAAATATTTTTTTAAAAAAATTTAATATGTTTCTAAAATGAGAATGAGGGAAGAAAACAGTGAAAAAGCAAAAAAGATACTGATGATATTATATATCACCTAACCTCTAAGCATTTGTTGGAACAGAACAGAGAACTTGAGATTCATTGTGCTCAAACTGAGGTATGCTTTGCCAAATGTTCTATTGAGTTTGTCGCATTGCGCAAAGCTTCGAAACTATTGTGATGTTGATAATGAAAATTGAAGAGGGATGGGTAAGATTTTGTCCCACAAGTTTGAAATCTTCGGATTCATCATGATGATGGTGGTGAAAATGACACATGATTGTCCAAAATTTTATCTGTGGGAACTTATCACCATTTGGCTATAGCTTGGGTCACATTGGTTGGTTTTGTATAGGGAAGAAGAAATCACAACTCAAAGAAAAAAAAAAGTGTATTCAGATGACGATACTAACGCATTTACTTTTTAATTAAAATGTCAAATTTTTGTATTTATATTAATCAAAATACGTATCGAATATGGATATTTTATAAATGATCAGGCTTTGCTCATTGTAAGAATCCTTTATGTAAAGTGTCAATGAATCTTTTTGATAAAGGCTTTCACTCTTTCTATCTATATATTGAAAATTACTGACTGTTGAATAGTTTTTATCTCAAAATTACTCGAAAAGATTAAATCGAGTTAATAACAGGATAATTTTTTTTTGTCAATTAGGGTTTAATTATTGTGAAAAATATTTTGAGAGTAAAATTTAAAATATAACATATTTGTATGCATGATTGTACTTTAAAATCAATGGAAAAATATGAATCAGATTCAAATGAAATTGAGAATACCCTTGATAATGTTACAAAAAAAAAATCTACTTCAAAATTTAGAACATTCAAAAAAGCTAACAACAAAGGATAGCAGTGGTTTTGGTAAAACGTGATAGTAAGCATTTCTCTTTGGGGTCGTTGTTCCAACTTCTCTTTCAACTTTTGGAACTTACAGCTGGAAGCCAATATCCTGGTTGGAATGGGGCATAGTCTTTCAATTTCTATGCAGTTGTAACCTCATCATCATCATCAGCAGCTTCAGCTACCTGGCTAGTTGGGTACCTTTGAATTAATGAGATTCAAGCTTCTACCTTACTATAGGGCGTTTTGTGGCTTAAGGGGTAAAATAGATATTAGTTCGGTTACTTCGTATAATCATCTAATGTCGTATGAAAAATATTAATTTATCACTTATCAATTGGTTTATCAAATTAGCTCGGGTCAACAACATTAGTTCTAACCGTATCACTTGGAGCTCAGGTCTCCTAAGCTTTACACTGTCATCATATAAGTATAAATAATCTCACTCCCTTTAATATAAGCATTTTAACATTTCATATTTATTTTTTGATTTTCCCTCATTCCTACTCTTTTTCTGAACATTGATTTGATCGTTAAAATTTAAATACCGAAAAAATTTGGGCCTTTACCATTAACTGACCTCTCATTTTATGATTTTAAAATTCTGTCCTCACCAAAACAACTCGGCCACCAGGGGACTAAATTCAAATCCATCTCCACTCAAGTTAAAATTTAGGAAAGGAAAAATGATGATATCATTAGTTATTACAAACAATTGGCTTGAATGCTTAAGAATATGAGCCAATGGGTCTAACCACACTAAACCAAGATTGAATCTGGCTTGACCTGCGCCTTTAAAGCCTCAAGCAACCAATCCAATTGCAAAAATTCATTAATATTGATTACCCACATTTGGATTCAAAGGTTAGAATGTCAAGCTAACTTTCTATAATTAGAGACAGCCCGGTAGAATCCAATGCCTAGCAAATCATGGTGATTGCGTAGAAATTTGTCAACATGCTTATGATAAGAAGGTGGGATAAAAAATGTTCATGATTTTGAAATTAGAACAGGTTGTTCTTATTGGGGGGGGGGGGGGGGGGGACCATGGCCAACAAACACCCAAAGCTGCCATCATTTCGTACAAGTTGGTGGTCCTTAGCTTCTCGTGAGTTGGTCCCATTTGGTGGAATTGCATAGTATATATTAAAATTTTCAACTAGGCTAGATAGAAATTCATATATACACATATAATACTATCCAGTTGCTGTCAAATCTGTTTCATTTCTTTGGAAATTTCAGCTTTTAAACGAGAAAGAAGAAAGCAAACATTATTGAGATCAAAGGATACACGATAACTTTCGTATTTTATAGTCATTGATATGAAATGGACACAATATTAAATGCCAGTTTAGAACTTTGTTAGCAGCTGAACTCCTCTGCTGTTCTCCACACACTTTTGCTATTAACCACTGTTTTTGTTGTTACCTTTATGTGCTTTTTTCAGTGAGAACAACTAAAGTTCATTGCAAAAAGTTCAAGTAAAAGAGTTTAATGCCAGAGCCTTTTCAATTTTGGATTGCAGCTTTTATTGGACTGACTAGCAGATCAACTCCAATCTCCATATTTAACTTCAGGCGTTGGCCCCCACCAGTATTTTTTCCTTCTGTGCTATAGCTAGTGCTATTATTTTCATCGCTTCAACGACCTTGATTGCAGAGCCCGTATTGGAGTTGGATCCAGCTGTTTCTTAGATTCCAACTTGTCTTTCGGCCCTCTCTTCATTTTTCATGAATTGGTTAAATTTGAGTTACAACCTTTTAATGTATTTCATGGTTTCTTTCATGCAGGCTTAATAAAGCATTCCCCGATAGATTTACAACCTTTTCTTTTCTTTTTTTAATTTAGGGTGAGAGGAGGTTTTTTCATTTTAAGATTAAAACAAATATATAATAAATTTCAAAAAGATTTATATTAGATTTATAAAGGAGATTAATGATGGTAAGATTCAAATTTAAATCTTAAAAATGAAATATTCAAACCTTAATGTCTTAACCAATTTGTTGGCTAATAGGTTGCAACTTTAGATTTGAGAAATTATTCAAAGAATGATTACTGAATTAATGATCACATTAATCAATATGCTTCAATTCTCCTTTTCTCATTATTCAACAGATATCAAAATATGCCAATACTGGCAACATTAATCCTTCTCTATTAAGAATAGTATTCCCTTGAGTCATGACTACAACTTTAACCAAATCGAGCCCTGGATTATGCAAATTAAAGGCTAAAGAATGATGGCTACTGTCTAGTAAGTTATGAGATAAAGTTCAAACATGTGATGAAGCTCAGTGTTAGATAAAGTTTTGAAGATGCAAGAATGATTAACTACTAATGTTGCTTTATCTCCAAACTCTTTTTTTTCTATTAGGAGCATTTTCGCTTTATCCTTTTGGTTTATGGCAGTTCTCTAGGGACTTTATTAACCTATGAAATCGTAGATAGGTCCCCACCTGAATCCTGATGATATAGTTTAATGTTCAACTAGAATGTTGGTTCATGACTACATACAATGATATAAAGTATTAGCCATAATGTGGATCTTCAAAAGCATGATTCTTCACCTTTGATGGACTTGAGTTTTCTTGCATCCATCAAAAAGCTCCTCCTATACAGCGCAAAAGAAATCCCATCATTATTTCAAGTGCATACAATCAACTTTCCCTGCTACATATTTATGAGAGCCTCCTTTTCGATGTATGCCAATTGTTTATTTCAATCTGTAACTACTTAATATCAAAAGTATATTCGCAGAGGCGAATGGCAAGCGTGGGTCAAGGCCCCTCAAAATTTTGATAGCCTTAAAATTACTGTTTTGATACTGTTTTAGCATGGTTATTTTCGTTTTTGGTCCCTCTTCTAATTTAATTTAGTATTGATTTAGTGCTTGTGTCATAAATTTAAAGAAGAATCTTGAATCTCACATTAAACATAATAAGAGGGTTACTGAGGTATATAAGGGTTCATATCACTTTCGTCTTGTGAGACACCTTTTGTAGGACAAAACCGTGATATCAGGGGACCAGAGCGGATAATACCTTACAAGGGTGTGAACCGTTACAGGAAGGTTGATCTGAGATGCCGGAAAAGGTGAATGCCCAGATCTCGGAGCCGCACGGGTTCAAAGCTTAAGTCTTGACCCGTGACAAGTGGTATTAGAGTCAGCCCTAAACCGTTCAATCCACGCCAAGCACCTCGAGGGAAGTAGGCAGGGTGACCAACCTCCGTGACGAGAGCGTCACGAAGCGCCTTTTGTAGGATAAAACTGTGAGGTCAGAAGGCCAGAGCAGATAATACCTCACAAGAATATGAACCGTGACAGGAAACTGATCTGAGATGTTAAAAGGGTTGTCCCGGAGCCTCATGAATTAGAAGCTTAAATCTCAACCCGTGACACTTGACCTTCGATGCTGGCTTCGCTCCTGTATATTGGATGGTGGTGTTGATAATGTTGATATGCTCAAACAAACAAACCCAAGTTTTCTTAAACCTCAGAAGTTTGGATTAGCTTAAAAATTCAATATAGTGGAATCAAGAATTTGGTTGACTCAAAATTCAATTATTCATTAACTCAATCAAGCATAGCTTAAATCAAGATCAAATGCTCAAGTTCATATGTTTTTATGGGCAACAGGTCGGTAATCTGCTTAGGTTAAATCCAACTTAATAATTAGAACAGTGAATGGCAACTTTGCAAAGGCTGCCCCATCCATTTGTAAGCTACTAAAATGGTGCACTGTCGATGTGTTCCGTTCTCACACATCCAAACCCTGAATTTCGTGAAGAGACAACAAAATTGGGTGATAATAATATGACAGAAAGGTGGGCTTTAAACGAGCATGAAAGTGAGAAGAAGGATGAAGACAAACAGAAGGCGGCATATTGGAGAAGATTAGTACAATCATTTGAAGCAATTGTTTCTGGAAAAGGACGCAATTTAATTAGATTGCCATTGGATCATGGACTCATCCAAGCTCAAAAACTAGTGACCATGGTTGTCAAAATTTATTATATTCTTAGACAAATAAATGGACCACCTTTTGCCTTCTATAATTTCTTTTTCTAATTTTTGTCAAACAAAATATGAACATATTGGATGGTGGGGCAACGGATAATCGTTTTCATTCACCATTTTGTTGTTTGAGCATCAAGTTACATGGGAGATGGGGATTTAAAACTGACCTAGATGAGCTAATTATTCATCAAATGTTTTAATAAACAAATGAAATAATCCATCTAAGAAAGAAAAGAGTTACAAAGTCATATCATGAAAATTTTTATGGATAATGTTTTTGCAGAAATACTCTAATTGAAATTTCAACATAAAAATAGTCTTGTTATTATGTAATTTAAAATCAGTACGTGAAAAAAATTGTTATGAATAATCGTGCATGTAACATACTTTTGAATAGAAAAACAATTGAGAGGCAAATCAAGCAACCATGCTTAAGAATTGGCATTAGTTGAAGTGTCGTTATTTATACAGTTTGATTGGGATAGAGAATTGTCGTTAATATTATAAACTTGTAAATGTTAAACGGAAAGATAGCGGCAATTAAATGGCTTGACTAGACAGAAATCAGCAGTTGGCCATTCTGCCAAGCAAAAGCCTGGACTCTGGAGGATTGGTAGCGCCATACCGACATAGTTTTCAGGCCGAGTCCAATTAATGCAGCACAGTTAGCAGAAACCTGTGAATTCTTCAAAAAGGATTTTATTATTACAGCTAGATTGTGGGGACAGGTTAATATTGTTTAACATAGAGATCAGAGATTACGATGCCTAGCAATTTCGTCAAACTCCAGAACTTGATTAAAGAAACCGAAAATGATTATGCAAAGAAACGCTGGAATGGACCAATTGAGCTGAAAAATTGAGCTGTATTTTCTACATGGCACTAGCCAAATTTGAAGTTATCAAGTCGAGTACAGTTTAACTCCATCAGAAAGGATTAGAGTATGAAAGATTTTTCAAGCAATCCTTATGACAACAAGCCTGTCTTAGTGGTCTTGAGCTGAGGTATCTAGCCCATCGAAGACCATGGCAGACTTAGCCATTGGGCCATTTAGGAGACGGGCTCAACTGATTCAACCCTTGCTTTAGCCCTTTGGTTCTGGTAAGTGGCTACATCCGAAGTTATGAATGATTAAATGCACATCACATGGGCAGACCATAACTTACATACCTAAGTCAAACAAACAAGGTCATGTGCAATGCTCCATGGAACATATGGAGTCTCTGATTATCAAGGGTTATACCAGATCTTAAAAATTTTAATTAAAAAATAGTAAAATGCACTGAACCCCATAAATTCCACCCCGTTTCAGTAGCATTACCCGACCTTAGGTATTTCTCACCGAGCGCATTGTTCCATTTCCATTCCATACCACACGTCTCTGGCTCTCTGCCTACAGATTGGCTTGATCTCTTTTTCAATCTTCCTTTGAATATCAATTCAGTTCCTAAAATAAAAAATGGACAAACAATAATGTGACCCCCAGACAAAAAAAAAGAATCATATTTAGCATAAATTATAACACAACATAAGAGGTCTTAATTCGTTGAAGTGCGATGCAATAATTTTTCCAATGGAACGGTCACCATCCTTGGATGCCTATATAAATTATTTCTATCAACAGAACTGGTAAACACCACTGCAAAATTATAGACAACAGAGAATGGCCAACGCCTTCGTTGCAGTTCTAGTTCTAGCTATTTGCCATAGCACAGCCCAAGGGGTAGCATCAGCAACGAGCCATGGCATCACGGCTCCAGCAGTGATGCCTGGTACTGCAGCCAGGGAATTCCTGGACGCACACAACCAAGCAAGAGCTGAAGTTAGGGTTGGAACTCTCAAGTGGAGTGAGCAACTAGCCAATGCCACAAGCCGCCTTGCGAGATACCAAAGGAACAAAATGGGGTGTCAGATTGCAAACCTGACAGGTGACAAGTATGGAGCCAACCAGTTCTGGGGTGGAGCAGCCCGGACACCGCGCATGGTAGTGGCTTCATGGGTGAAAGAGAAGAGTTACTATGATTATGCCAGCAATTCTTGTGCACCAAATTACAAGTGTGGACTTTACACGCAAGTGGTTTGGAAGAACTCTTCGGAGCTGGGGTGCGCACAAGCCACATGCAAGGACCGAATGACTTTTACTATTTGTTTCTATAATCCTCCTGGAAATTATGAAGGAGAGAGGCCATACTAGAAAATTAGCTATATATATATACTGGTTGTAGGATCTGATCTGAGAGTTACTGGGCAATGTCTTGATTCTTGAAAGCTTTGAGAGGGCCAAGCTTGATTTAGTCTCTTGTTCTGGACTTACAACAATATTACATCATCCAATAGCAATAATTTGGATCCTAAATAAAAACAAAAATTGTTGTGAAAAGGTTCTCTCTTGTACATATTTTTCCTTCTTTTACAATTTTGGGACTGAGTGACGACTTTGTTAAGCTTGGTTAATCATGAAACTAACCAGAAAAGGTGGGGGTAGGCCTGTGCAAACTAGCCCAATCTTATACTAAGCATTGTCTAATTTACATTTTACGTTTTTATTATGAAATTTTGTTGAGTTCTCACTTACGACCATTTAAAAAAAATAAAGATTGGAAAACGGTAAGATAAGGTAATAAAAAATATTTTTTTATATATTATAACCATAAATTCAGAAAATATGATAGATGTCAATTAAGTTTTATTTTAGTGATAACAAGGATATTCCTTAAGGTTCTAGAATTAATTCATACTGTGTGTGAATTTGATTATTTAATTATGTTAATTATTTAATGATAATAACTTGATTACAACGTAATTATTGATCATTTAGCTGATTATATAGATGTAATATTTTATTATATTATAATTTCAAAAAAAATATATGATAATACTAGATTAATCTTTAGAAGGCAATTATCCGTACGAAAAAATTGATGGTAGATACAGTAATAAAAAATATAAAATGTCATTACACCATAAGAATTGTTTTTTTTTTTTTTTTTGGTATTTGATCAAGTTCCATACATATTTTTATTTGTCAAAAATATTAAAATATTGTACACAAACATGGATACACAAGAGCTCATGTCCGTGTTTGTAGATCTAATTTAAGATATCATACCAAGTTAGAAAGGGAAGTCTGTGTTTAGGATTTTATTTTTATATTTAAGGTGTCTCTGTCATTAAAGCAATACTTAAAGCATAGCAAAATGTAGGTTTCAGAAATTACTTAGAAAAAAATAATAGATAATTGAGAGAGATGGATAATCCATAATATTCTTCCTTATTTGGATTGCTAGATTCAATCCAATTAGAATACAAACCGAAATGGAACTATAACGTGCAGGAAACCCGACTGCTCAAGAACCTTAAAAAACATGCATTTGGGATCAATGAAACAAGAAAGATAAATGCCGAGATATCTAATTATCTGCCATGTTTTTAACAAACACTTCAATATTCAGTCAATCTAGTGCTGTAACACTAGTCACTGGCACCGTCATCTATCCCATAAATGGTAGCAAAGAAAAGCTTTGCCTGCAAGAAAACACAAAAACTTCCCTTGCTCCTCGTTGAACTTCCCCTCGGCACAGCAGGATTCACCAGTTCAATGACTGCAATATTCTTCACATGGTCCTGGATATGGATTCAAATAGCGGCGCAATAGTGGTATCGTGGCAGCTATTTAGCAGAATTGGCACCCACCGCTATCGTTATTCAATCGATATTAGGTGTGTAGAAAATTCACGTTTTTAGCGGTTCATTGCGGCCGTAAAAATAATCATAGCGGCTAATAGTGGGCTGCAATTGATGCTATTTCCATTTCTTTAAAGAAGAAGGGAGGAATCGACCTAGGGAAGGAGTTTATACTCAATAGATTGGTAAGAAGGATAAATTTGCTGCTGTGGATCTTGGTGGCAGCGTAATCACTGGTATCCATGCCAATCCTCTTGGAGTTTTGACTAGACAACTTTCTATTTCACTTCATAAGGTCCGAGATAATAGCTTTTATATAAACTTGATGGGGCACCTGTTAATAAGGAAATCGATTCCAAGATTGAAATGATCTTTAACAAGTTGCTTGGCAAAGTCATGGAAATGAGAAAAACATAGGTAGATTTGCAAACCATATTTCTTTGGGATCAGTTTTAGATAAGCTCTGGCAGTTGTATGCCTTGGCTAAAGTACAAAGGAGAGGCAACTTCTGGAATAACATCTTGCTAATTTGGAATATGCAAATGTGTGATGTCTTTCTAACTTGTCAGCTACCTATTGGGATCAGGATAATCCTTATGAGATGGGTGGAGACCATTTTTTTCTGGAGGAAATTGGATATTGATAGAAACATTATGTGATGAATTTTTTTCATCATCAAGCATTAAAATTTCAAAATTTCAATGAAATTAACAAAGTAAAGCCCCAAACATAAAAAAGAAATCCTAGATTTATAATGACTCAGTAAAAAATAGACTCAATCAAAAATCAAAAAAAATTTTATTGAAATCAAGTAATAATAAAACACTTAAACTTACCCTTTCTTTTTTATTTAAGTGTTTGCAAATTTGTGTTATATAGAATTTAAAAAAACTTAGACCGAAGTTTTACTTGAAACTTTAAAATCTCAAAAACTCATCTATGAGCACTCTGTGGGCATGGATTCGGGACTATGTTAGTTGAATCGAAGAAAAAATCAGATGAGTCATGACATTGATTGGGTGAAAAGTTAGATGAGTGTGGAAGCTTAGAGCGTGGTTGGCTGCCATAGCTGGTGGATGATTTGCGGGAATGGTAGAAAGTAGGGGTTAAGAAAAAAATGAAAAAGTTTAAGTGGAAAGATTTGAATAATTTTACACTTTTAATTGAAAGAAATATTTGAGTGTAGTGGGGAGTTTGGTAGGCATTAAGTTTGGTCAATGCTTGATCAAACAAAAATTAAGTTTTTTTTTTTTTTTTTTTTATAAATTTAGGAACAAAATTTTTGGAAGAAATAACTGGTTAAAATTGAAAAATTTTGAGAATTAAATTTGATTGAGAAATTTGAGATGAAAAAGTTTAATGTAAATTTGAAAGGTATATTATATTATAATTTAGATGAAAAAAATAAAATATAAATGATTAATATGTTAATTTGATTTTTTATTTCTATTTTTATTTGGATTTTATTAATGATTTTATTGTTTTAATATTTGTATGTTGTTAAATTTCTAAATGTGAATATTTTACTATAATATTAAAAAATTATAAATAATTTTTTTATATAAATAAAATAAGATAAGGTGTCATTAATTACTTTAAAAATTATGAAAATTTTTTTTTATGAGTATAATTACAATTACTATGTTTTATAAAAAATTGTGCAAATTTGAAAAAAAATCACAACCGCGATAACTGTAATAACCGCAATAATATTCATTATATCCGCAACCATGATAAACATAACATGACTGAAAACGTGTCCGCGATTGTAATTTAAATCCCTAATCCTTGACTCTGTCCCGATTCAGACATTACATAAAAGTAGGTGACTTATTGCAATGGACAGAAGGTAGGGTTTGACTGAAGGCTGGAAGTGTGGAAGGAGGAGAAATGGTGGCTGGAAATGATGCATATGGTCTCGGCTGTAGCCGGGCCGGGATTTTGCTGCATAAAGGTTTAGATGCAGGTGGCTATAAGTACTTGAGAGACCAGTTTGAACAAATACTTGGTTCTGATGATTCAGAAGCTTACCATTTGACAGATCCTTCATATTGTTTTGGACAAGACTAGAGTGTATTCTTCGTAATTAGCAGTTCGTTCGTCTGTCTCATTTAGCAGCATGATTTGATTGTTAAGTCTAACATGCAAGCACTACTATTGGTTCTCTCCCAATTGCATGACACTTCAGGATAACAATTACATTGCAAAAGATGCCCCATTGTTATATCCTAACATTTCCTTTATCATTTCTACTTTGTGCAAGGAAAAATATGAAAATCTTTCGAAATGAAAATACTTGCAAAATGTATCATGACAAAGCACCATGCATTGATGCATAAGGGCAATCATCTTATTAATTCTTTAGATATTAGATACCTAAAGGTAAAATTGTGAGGAATCCATTCAATGCTCTTGCGGGAGTTTCCTAGCTGACATTTTCTAATACTCTGACGAAGTGATTCAGGTAAAGATTGTTCGATCATTTTGATGATACCAGCTGGACACAAACTTGAATCCTTGGCAAAGGACTCTACGATCTTTGGTAACAGAATTTTCTGGTCTTTGCGGACACCAAAAGGTAGCCTGCATATACTCGTCTTTCGCAGTTTCCAGCTCTTGAAATACCCTCTTTGGTGTGTAGGCACGGACCTAAAGAAAAGAAAAAAAATATAATAAGAAGGTTATAGTTTCCAAATTGGAAAACTTTATCAAGGCAAATTGGAATCACAATAGAACATTGTGTCATTAGTGCCAGTAGCAAGGAAAAAAAAAATAGAGATCAAAGAGGATATAGTACCGCAGGATCAGAATGGTTTCCTGAACAGAGTGCAAAGTGTAAGAGAGGTTCAGGTCGTTCAATTGCATATGCCTGCCTTTTATCTCCAGTTTTAAATTTAGCCTTTGAAGAAAGCAATAACCGAAGCCACTACAAGCAGGAGAAAGCATTATCAACACCAACTTCAAACATGAGTTAAATCAAGCTCACTGGGCATATTAGAACTAAAAATAAATGCTTCCTTGCACTTCATGTGAAATAAATGACAAATTCCCTAAGCTTTTTCTGCCTTCTCTTTCTTTTTCTTTGACGAAGAAAAGGCAAAGCGGAAATAATAAGGTAGATTTCTGCCTTATCTTTCTTTTTCGTTCATGGATACCATAGACAAGTTTCTCTTGAAGAATAGGATTTTGGACTGAAGCCTGGTCTCTACAACATCTTTTATGGGATGAGGTTTGAGATCTACCTGTCCAGGACGAGACATGCGACAACCCAGGATGGAACTCTGTATTGTATCTGCACTGATGGTGTGACCCCCAATGTTATATGCAGCCTGAATAGTACAAGAATATAAGATGACACATACCAATCTAGTTTCATCATTCAAGAGGGGCAAAAACGAGACAGGTTATTCTTACCCTCAACAGTAGAAAGAGTCTCTTCACATTATTTTGCGGAATACCATAAGCCAAAAATGCCTATTATAGAGGAAAAGAAAGATTGAATACAATCTATTGCATTAAAATTGGAGCCAATACCATAACAGCAGATTCTTTTCATTGATGAGAACACTTACATGCATCACTAATGAATTGTGTATGTTTATCCAGAATGCCAGCTTTTCATCATGTTTCAACTTCCTAGGATCAACTTCTTCCAGTCGACAGATAAGTGACCTAAAACACAATAATTTGATAAACAGATGAAAAGCTGCAAGACGAGCACAGATCTAATGTTTCTTAGAAGATCCCCAAATCATCAGAAAAGGTTTACTTGTTTGCGACAATTGCATATTGGAAAGACTCACCCGAAATTTTGTAGCCAGTGTTCCACACCAACCTGTTTCTTACTATCTCTGAAAATCCATGGCACTTCAACCATTGTGCTATATGGTCCACTAAACTCTTTAAGTCCTTCCACATGGAAAGGGTTATCTAACCGTACATCAAAAGATGAATTATTTCTGAACCCTGGACTCCACATGTCATGCTGATCCTGTGGGGAAAAAGAACTGGTTGATGACATGGATGAATTGGGAGATGAAAAGCCGTTTTGGATCAAAAGTGGGTCTCCAAGCTTGCAATATATAGCAGAAATGCACTTGATCATATCCTCAGAAAGCTTGTTTGGTGTCTCTGGAACGTGATCAGAAATGCGAGTGCCAAGATGCTCAGCCAGACTGATTATGTTCGAAGCATTCTGAGCATACTGTAGAGAAACTATTGCTCATCAGTTTTCCAGAAAAAATAAATGACTGTAATGCTTTGCTATGATGTAATATGACCATCAATTAACCAAAATGTAAAGTACATAGAAAACAAATTTTTTGAGGAGATAACATGCTTAAAGTAAGTTACCTCCATCATGGACAAAGGTTGTGAATGGCAGGCACGTATAGCTTTAGCCAAATTCTCATCCGGAGGAGAAGTCCTACTTGAAAATACTGAACGCTGTGATAGTGAGGAATGACAGCGATGAACACTGGAATCTAATGGTTTTTCTTCTTCAACGCCACTAGGCTCCTTCCATGAATTGTGATGGTAACCAGACTGTACAGTTGAATTTTCAACATTCGATGCATCGTCAGGTCTGGAAACTTCCAAAAATCTCCCTCTTGGGTTTCCTACTGAGGTTTTTAACCTTTCATCCCTTTTAGATGGCGATATAGAACACACTTGTTGATCAAAGGCTTTCCTATACAATGAGAGAAGGTACTGTTCCAAATATACAACTTCCAACTCTAACACGGCAATTTCCTTGATTAACTCTGCAGCTGGCTGCAGAAAAGCAGTGTCAACTGTCAAGAGGCGGACTGAATAATGAAAGGGCTAAAAGTAGAGTCAACAAACTAAATTCTGAGGTAAACATAGGCAAAAATGAGAATTCTGAGGTAAACATAGGCAAAACTGAGACTACAAGCAGCA
This sequence comes from Durio zibethinus, assembly GCF_002303985.1. The sequence goes on from NW_019167860.1 coordinate 21,451,622, forward strand.
GTGCAAGGAGTGATATCATTAAAAAACCAAGAAGAAGAACAGAAACAATAAACTCCTATTTCCCAGAGAAATAAGAATTTAGAGGAGCTACCTTGGATATGGACACTGATATTTCGTTTGTATCAACATGGGAGGAAGATCTATAACCCAATGCTGTTTCTAATGCACGACGAACCTCAAATTGATCTTGTAATCTTTTCTCTAGCTGTAAAATCTGCACAAAAGATTTTTGGAAAGAAAAAGAAAAAATCATATGAGCAATAGAACTTCAAAACTTGTGAGGTGTAGCCGAACCCTGAGCCATAAAAGACCTCACTGGGCCACTTCCGAATTGAATTCAAGCCCTGTGATATCCAAAAATGACTAAAATGATAAAACAGGTTCAGTTCCACACCTCTTGCTTCAAAGAGTTCTGGACCTCAGTTCTGGGAGTGGGAGATTGTTTCTTCAGGGTTTTGACAGAGTCCTTCAAGTGCCTCATATCCTGGTACCAGATATATAAATCAGACCCTTGGTCAGGAAAAATATTCTAATTTAGGATGAGTATTCTGTATTGATCTCAAATAATTGAGTCTAGAAAGAGACACTAAACTTAGCTAAACAAGGCCTTATATCCCAGTTTTTCAGGCATAAATTAAATGCAGTCATTTTTTATTCAGCTCCATCTAGATTTAGGGCTAAGAGACTGATTCTGATTTCTATCAAATAATTTGATTATATGATTTCTACTTTGAACCACCACCTCTTACATACCATCCTATGTAACAATCAAGAGGTAAATGAAAAAAGAAAAAGAAAGAAACGTGGGAAAGGGAAGGGAAAAAGAGATCATTGTAATAAGTTATGGATGGCACTGTACTAGGCCTTTAGATTGGATGGAGGAGAAAAAGTCATTAGTCAAAGAAACAATAAGATAATCAAATCATTATGCTTTATGCTTACTAACGAACTACAGAAAAAAAATGGCTTACAATTACTTTTAAAGGAAAAGGGAATGAATTACCAGATTTGTACGATTTGATGCTTCAAGAGAACTATCCAAGCCATCTTCCTCAACTCTTTGCCTATCAGGAAAGCTGCTATGTGACATAATCAAGCGCCAAGAATCAATTGATAAAATTAGCAAAAGGCAGGATTTGAGGATTTTCATTGCAATTCGTAGCCCTCTCATGACTATTTTGCAAAACTTAAGCAATTAGATAACTTTTCTTGCATATTTGTATAGGCAAGAAGACCAAGGATGTCATTCCTCAACCTGTACCAGTGGTCCACTTGGCTATCATTTTCTGAAAACCATCTCAAGAACGGTTTTCAATGTAACTCACCGATGACTTATTAATTGCAAACGTTATCAACAAAAAGAAATTTAAAAGAATGAATGAGAAAAAAAAAAAGAATAATCAATAAATCTTTGGCAAAGAAAAGAAACATTTGAGGCCAGAAGCCAAATTTCAAGCAGTTCCATGATTTACAAAAACTGCCCTTTGTTTCTTCATCAGGACCACAAAAAACATTCAATGACCGACCAAAACTAGCGAGTGGGGACATAGAGCCAAACTAATAAAGGAGAATATGCAAATGCCTCTTCAGGTTTCTACTTCTGTAAATGCTCAAAGTTACGAGTTTTCTTAAGTAAACCCATCTCAGAACTCTTTCCGGTTAGAGAACATCTTAACATCAAAGGACAACAAAGGTGACCGCAAACTAACAAAAGTTTATGCAAAGTTACCTCTTTGAACGCTTGTGTCTTGCTGATGTAACTCTCAATCCCAACATTTCACTTTCTCCACTGCCTTGAAATCCCATCACTGAGAAAATATTATCAGCGAAAATTTGTTTATAACTGAACAGAAAAACCAAAATATTTGTTGAAACAAGAACCGCACAGCTGAAAATGGAGCAAAGTAGAGGCCTTTACCAATTAGGCTCTAAAAGAAAAAACAAGGGAACGCCAAAAGGGGTCTGAGGAAGATGAACCAGGTGAAGAAAGAGAGACCAAGTGGGTTCACACAGACCCGTTATTACACTCCGAAACTTAACTTGTCTTCTTGCATTTTCAAGAATACTAGGACTTCCAGGAACTACCCACAAAGCAGAAGGTGATCATTTTGCTGCTAAAAACAGCCTGAAACATAGCAGACGACTGAAAATGCTTTTGCATAAAAACCCACAAATACGGCTAAGAAAAGATAGAGCTTTTTGGCTTTTGACCAGTGTTTCTTTCTCTTTTCTAAGGTACTCACTTCACTCACTGTATAAATTACTTTGCTTTTGCAATGAGGAGGGTCTCTTTTTTACATTAGAAGTAAACCAGCTCGTGGGCTTTAAGGGGAGAAGAAAGTTGGCATAGGCACACTGCACATACAAGATTTGTTTTTGACACTATACCCCCTGATGTCAATTGTCAAATGTCCAAAAGTAGACAAATTTTCTTCACTCAACTAGATGTCTAAAGGAGACCAAATGAGAGATGGTGAATACTAAATAGAGCCTATAACCGTTTAGAGTTTAGAGAGAAGGAAAGTTTAGTCTACAATAATTTATTCCTTGATTGATACCTAAATTTCTACATTCGTTTCTCTTGTTGCAAAGCAAGTGGGAGTTGGTGACCCTCCCTGCTGCCATGCATTGTATCATACTCTATGCATTAGGAATAGTATTGAAGATATGGGTGGTGTTCAACAATCTTTGCATCTGTAGTAGTTATAGAATTTATGCATTGCTTATTTTTATTGCATGTGGAATAAAGGTTTGTCTTGGAAAACAAATGCTACTAAGTAATAAGCGAAAACTTCAGAGCTACAGAAATACTGTCACCAGAATTCTAACATAGATCTTTTCTGAACAAAATCTGGAAAGAGTAAAAGGTAATGTTTTCTTTGCCTCCAACTTTAGCCAAGAAGTAGATCCGCACTTTGCTTGAATTTAGTGCATCATCATTCACCAATTTGTTTGACACAAATGTGAACACCAGCCTTATCACATGTATAGATGACAAAAGTTTGTCTCACAATTGGCAAATCAAGCAACTCGATTCAATTAACAAAATCATGATTCCTGTATTGAAATGGTTGCTTAACATAGCTGAAATGATGGTTGGTTTGATTAATTGTTGAAATGTTTCAACTAAAAGGTCACAAGATTGCCGTAATCCACTTGGAAATGCTGGTTTTTGAGTTGGTTTTTCAACTAATCTACAACAAATACTCTAGCAAATAATTTATGCTATCACGCAAACTCTCTCATTTGATTCGTATAATCATTAAACATGCAGCACAATTTGTTTCCTTTTGTATAATCTGTTGTTCTCATATGTAAAATCAATCACAATTCTATTGGTTTGATTAGCTAGTCAATTCGGCAAAAAACAATATTTTACAACGGCTAGAAACAGTCTCAAGCAAGTCCTTTCAAATATTAAGGATTATGAAAAATCAATTATTGTTTGCGTCACTAACAATAGTAAGGCTAAAACAAAAGCATGCTGTCACCTCAAAAGGAATGAAAGGTGAAGTTTAAAGCAAACATTGGATGCTAAAAAGGAAATGAGGTTTTGTGGGGGTTTTTCTTTGTCTAAATCTCTTTTTGGAGAAAATAGTGGCATAGCCAGGTACCCAGATTGTCCAAGAGACTAACACTTGCTATAGAATCCACAATTAAAAATAAATAAAAATTGCTTATTCCCAGACTTGACCTTTTCCACTATCCATACCAAAGAACGAAAAAAAAGTAGGGTTGTGCCATGGTTGTTGTAAGGTGGCCAGGTCTCTCTTTTTGTCGTCATACTCAACGACTGAAAAAAAGTTTCTTTTATCACTGCAACAAGGAAGCAGTGAAAGAGAGGGAGATTTCTTATTGAAAACTTTTCTTATTAATAATTGTGTAATTTATACCTTTTATATTGAGATTGCAGAAAAATCCAAAAGCCTAGTCTATAAACAAATGAGTTTTGTAGCTAGGTAGCTTCTAAAGGGAAAAAAGATGGTTTTAATGGCTTAGATTAATTGAAAATTTTGGCAATTTCTGCCAAAACAAAGGTTGCTGCCAATTTTTACAATGACAGATTAATATGAGATAATTCATACCTTTGACAAGCATTAATGAATATGAAATTATAAAAACTGATGAACATAATCTGGGTTTTTAGCATCATTTACTTGTTCTTTTAGTAACTTTGCTAGGTGATTATTTGTGTTCAAATTGTAAGGTATTATATGTTTTTATTCTAAAGTTTTATGAGATTTTAAATATTGTTAATTTTGATATGATAATTTCATAATTTTATTTTATAAAAAAATATTTTTTAAATGATAAAATCGTTAAAATTTTAAATTAAAATAGATAATAACTCAGCTAATTGGGTGCAAATTTTCATATATTGTTTCACTGGGGTCAATGAAAGAGAGCTAGGATGGAGTTTTTGGAGCTATCTGTGGCTGATGTTTGAGCTCCATCAGCAAAGGGTTTAAAATTTTTGCAGTCCCAATAAATAATAAACAAATTAAACTTCTATTTTATCTTATTATCGAGATTTTTCTACAGGTCAGACGGGTGTAGCTTCTCAATGACAAAAAATATAACAGTACCAAGAAAAACATGTAAATTATATTTAGCTTTAGAGTAAGTGAAGAGAATCAAAATTTTCAAATGAAACTGACAGACATACTTCCTAGATCAATGAAATTATCGAGTTGTTTTAACAACATAACATCCCCTAATCTAACAGGCTCAGAGTTCCATGCCTGATGGCTGATGCAATACTGAGATTTTTTCTCGAAAAGTTGTCAGTTTATAAGCACAAGAGACTAGGTTAGATACCCATGTGTCTCCAGGGTTTTTGAATCAGGTTTTCTGAATGGTAAAACAATGCCAGGATCTCCTAGGACCATGTAAAATTTATATATTGAAGATGCAGGATTGTTATTATGAAGAGGAGTTGAAACTTGAAAATCAATCAGAAGTTGGTGAGTAACATATTGTACTTGCAGCAAAATTTACATTTCTCAAGGAATCTTTTACCATAATATTCAACTCAAGTAATCAAAAAAGACAAATTAGAAATGAAAACAAAAGATTTATGAATCTCAAAGGAAGCCTGGAAAATTCAGGAAACTGTTTCTAAGGATTCTGCGGCTTAGGTGCTTGTTTTTTTGTTTTTGTTTCTGTTTCTGTTTCCATAGTTTGTTTCTTGTGGAAACAAAGTTATAACTCAACCTGTCCTGTTATCAATTGTTGATCATATAGCTTGTCATAAAATATGTAACCATCTGCTACAGCATATCATTAGCAGCGCCAGTTGTTTTTTCTTGTTCTTGAGGCATGAAGATGGAAGCAGAAAATTTCAAATTTATTTGTGGTTAGCATCATTCTGCATACAAAACAAGCTTTGCCATTAGCTTTGTGACATAAGAAGAAAAGGACAATTCAGATAAACAATAATGAAGTGCCAAAATCACACAACTTGTTTCAAAATGTGATTCAGAATTCAAAAGAAATGCTTCTCCATCTGAAACACCCGTGCAGCTATCAAGCCTGGACTAAACAGTGCCTTGAGTTGGCCAAACAAAACCACAAAATCCATTGAAAATGCCCATTAATATTTTCTTAAGGAGAGAGAGGGTAAGCAATTTGCCAATGTATGCATAGTGGTGGGAAAATGGGAAGGGCTATGGCCCTTATGGCCATATGGGGGGTGATACAAGGTTGTGGCAGCTTGGGTTAAAGAATAGGGAAGGTGTAGAATCCCACAATTGTGACAGAAAAAGTGAACTTTCCAAAGACATTTGGACAAGGGAGTCAATGCCTATCATAACCAGCAAAAGGAATCTCTCAGTTTCCCATTTCTGTCCCCACACCACCTCTCTCTCTCTCTCTCTCTCTTATATAGAATGGTCCAAAGTCCAAAAGAAAATGGATGCATCAATAGGGGATCAATCAACAGCAATTCGTCATTGTTCTATTTTTCTTTTCAGATAATTAAATCATTGTCAAGGTCCTAATCCCCACAATGGTGTACAATTGCAGCAGTGTAAATCAAGAACCTTCAGGCAATGAAATGCCCTTTTACATCTAACATTCGTTGGGTTTCTTTCTTCAATTTTCTCAGTATCCAATCATGAGCTTCAAAATTTGAACAAATACAAAGTAACAGTACTACCAAAGAGGTCCACAACAAGGCTCCTTTTTGGCCTATGTGCTTGTCATGCGATGAAATATGTCTCATGGACTAAGAAAAGACTAAATCATGGCCTTGGACTAAATTTTCTTCAAGGAAGATAATAGAATAAAGGGGGCTTCAAAAAGCAATAGAAAATAGTACATGGAGCAAAAATGCCATAATAATAAAATGACAAAGAGCAGGTAAACCCTAAGGTGGATGATCGTGCTTTGGTTGTACCAAATTGTAGCAAATTTTAGAAGTTAGAACCACTGATAAAGATGTCTAACGGATTGAAATGGGGTGAATTTTTAATTGTTTCAAATTTGATTTAATTTTATATATTAAATATTTAAATTTGATTTAATATTAAAATATCATTTTTATATCAAATTTAATTTGATTTAAAATTAATAAAATATTATTTTTAAATATAAATATAAAATTAAATAAATAATAAAAGTATTATATATATATATATATTAGATCATATTGAGATAAATTTGTTTAAAATCTAACCTTAATCTCTAATTTTAAAAAAAAATTAACGTAATTCAATCCGAAACTCTTTTAAAAAAACTCAATCTTTTAAAATTAGATTAGTAGGAACCCACGGTTTTGGGTAGGATTGCCAACCCTAACCACTGATCATTCAACTGAAAATAATAATTTTAAATTAGCTACAGTTAGTTGAAAACTTGGAAGTCAAACCACAAGTCCTAATCCTTTAAACACTTGAATTTGAGATAATTTGCTTTAGCAGCTATATACCAGATGTGGGCTGGCACAAGAAAACGAAAAAAGTAAAACCAGTCACCTAAATGAATTCATACAATATAAACTATATGTTTTGTTAATGATTTTTATAATTCATTAATGGCAGAAGCTTCTTTCGTGAGTCATTGCAATTTACTTGAGCCATTTAAACAAATCTCATTACTGAATTTCCGATTCTCACTGTTGAATTATCAATTTCACCTTCATTATCATTTTCACTGTCAGGTTTTTAAAGTTATGATTGATGTTCGAACTCGACATTCTCAATACTAGAATCCATTCCAGTTCAAGTATCACTGAACTAACAATTTTCCATTGCACTCAAAGGACCTAATTCTACAGTGACCTCAGAAAATAGTTCTGAAAACAGACAAAGAAAAAACCTGTGTTGGGACTCCTTTTTGGGTCATAAAGATATTGCTTTGGGACTTATACTTTCAGGCCTATATTTGTTTTCTTGATTGGGCTAAAGTCAGAGCTTTGAATACACTAAAAAGGGTCACACCAGCCCATTAGGACTTTAGTCGAAAGGCATTGCCCTAGCCAGCTGGATGACGTCAACTGTCAAATGGCGTGGTTGGAAGCCGAAACTCCTATATTGCTTGTTTACAATTTAGCGTTGCTCTTTAAGTATGAAATTCATCCGGTATATTTGGAACGATACAGAGCTCCTGCGCAAGGATGACACGCACAAATCGAAAATGGTCTAAATTTTTTTCTTTTTTTTTTCTTTTTGCCAATTTTCATCCTCCTTCGGACAAAGAAGTAAAATATCTGCTTCAATGGCCTCCCTTTTCTTGATTTTGCTTTCTTTGCTTTTCTTTAGCTTTGATTTAGTTTATTGATTTGCTAACCAGTTAATGTTCCATTGCAGCTTTTCTGGCTTTGCTTTGTTACAATTGGTAAGAATAGCATAATTTGCTTCACGATATAACTTTTTACATTTTTAATTGATAAATTTTTGCTTTCTGGAAGTAAATTTTTGCTAGAAATTTATGCATTTTTGCTTATACATGTCATTTTCTTGATCACTTTTCCCCCTTTTTTGGTGCACCTGTAAAATGCATGCAATTATTGTGTCAAAAACAAATAAAAACTCTGGTTTGATGCATTTGCATGGTGGGTTTATGATCATGATTATGACAAGTACAATAATTATTGCTTTCTAAATGCAGAAAATTTCAATTTCAACACCCAAGACTGGAAAGGGGTGACTTTATGCTGCCATAGAGATCTATCAAATTTTTACTCTTGGTTGGTAAACTGAATTTGGATATCACCCTTGCATCATTACTTGGGATTACATGTCATTTGAGAAAAGCTGGAATAATGGCCAGAATGTTGCTGTGACCCCCTGCATAAAATTTGATTGAACCATTAATTTATTTGTAGTTTTTTCTTGTGCAGGTTTGTATCCCTAGTCTAGAAGAGTTCACTTATTGTTCTAATTTGATTTCCTTCATTTTTATTGTTCTGCAACAATTCTTCTAACTAGTATTGACAGTTGCCTCTAATAGCTGCCTGTTGATTTTTTCTTAATTATCTGTATTTGGATTGACTTCTGTTCTGATTCCAGAAGCACCTTGATGAAAGATTTTGTCAGAAAATCCATAATCAGGTTCTCCTGGCAATTCCTGCTAGTTACCATGTCTTAATTTGGGTGAGCTACTTGATTAGAAATGTTTACAAGGAAAAAATCCAAGCTAAGGTACAGATACTGCTCTCTTTTATATTTGCATATGCAAGTGAAAAAATACATTGAAGTAAGATGATAGTTGTCATATGATCTATTTTCCATGATTGTGAACTCAAATCCAGTTTTTTGTTCTCCTTTGTTTAGGGGGTGGAGTTGGGGTTGTTGTGATCTCACAATTGTTGTAGCTGTTATCATTATACTTTTTAGGTAACCAGGATTTTATTGGAGTTCAATGGTTACTGGTCACTATATTGTAGCCTTCTTACCCAAAAATTGGCAGAAGTTTGGCATTTTGATCATCCTCATTCCTTAGGGCTCAGGCACCTCTTTCCCCCCAAACCCTCTACATTTTTCTTTTCCCTTTCTTTTACTGGTATTTATCCATTGATTTTTTACTTTATTGCAGGATAAAAGCAGGTTTTGGATTTCCAACCTAAATTGCTATTGCTCTTAGTATTTATTTTATAGCAGCTTTTCTTCTAGCTTTTGTGCATATTAACTATGCACAAAAATGAGATTGTGAAAGTTATCTCATCGTGAAAGGTAGAAAAGCACAATGAATAAGCTTGCTTCCTAGTCCTATTTATTTTATTGGCATATTGTATTCAAGATGAAGAAGACAGCTCGAATGGGTTAACTTCTTCAGGTCTTCAAGCATGCTTCAGTTTGATTTACTGATCATATTAATACACTAGTTGTTGATGCCTCTGGTAAATGGACCATGACTCCATGTCCGTACCTTTAGCTCCTAGATAAATCCTGATTGAAAATTTTGGTATTTATTATCAAAAAATAAAAGTTTCATAATTATTGATTAGAATTAGATTAATTTTCTTGAGCCAACAAGTAACAACCAAAAGAAATCAACCCTTTTCCTTAATTGGAAAAGATATGAATACCCCATCTATTCAGTAATTCACCTTTTGTGCTCTAATAATTATATTCCATCTGCAAATTGAAACTGAAGGGGATGCTGTATTTTAAAAAAAAATGCATTTTGGGGTGTTTTTATTAAGAAATGTTAGGTTCAAAATTGTATGATTACTCTTATTTATCCAAAATAATAGTACTTTGGATAAAACAGAGCCAAAAAATGAGGAAAAAACATTAATTTATAGGAAAATAATGAGAAATGTGTAGTGAAAACGGTGAAATGAAGCAAATGACAGCATGGCTCCACTGTAACCACTGAGAGAAAGGAGGGGTTGGGTGATCTGATACGTGAAAGGGCAAAGGGCAATGGGCGTAGCAATAGCCAATAGACCCCCGTTTTACCGTAGACTTTAAACATAAACCAAAACATGAGTCGCACCTAAGTTTCGCATCTGGAAACAAAATTATAACTCAACCTGTCCTGTTATCAATTGTTGTTCATATAGCTTGTCACAAGATATGCAACCATCTGCTACAGCATGTCATTAGCAGTGCCAATTGTTTTTTCATGTTCTTGAAAAGAAAGAGTTGTTCGTACTTCTTTACTAGTTAAACCAGTTATCTGCGGGTATAAATGTATCTGATTTGATAATGATGATTTATCAGTTCTTGAGGCATGCATATGGAGGCAGAAATTTTCAAATTTATTTGTAGTTAGCATCATTCTGCACACAAAACCAGCTTTGTCATTAGCTTTGTGACATAAGAAGAGAAGGACAATTCAGATAAACAATAATGAAGTGCCAAAATCACATAACTTTTTTCAAAAATTATGATTCAGAATTCAAAAGCAATGCTTCTTCATCTGAAAGACTGAAACTCCCATGCATCTGTCAAGCCTCAAAGATTGGGGGACTAGACATTGCCTTGAGTTTGCCAAACAAAACCACAAAATCCATAGAAAATGCCCATTAATATTGGCTAAAGAAGAAAGAGGGTAAGCAATTTGGCAGTGTATGTATCGTGGTGGGAAAATGGGAAGGGCTATGGCCCTTATGGCCGTACGGGGGGTGATACAAGGTTGTGGCAGCTTGGGTTAGAGACTAGGGAAGGTAAAGAATCCCACAAATGTGACAGAAAAAGTGAACTTTCCAAAGACATTTGGACAAGGAAGTCAATGCCAATCATAACCAACGAAAATTAATCTCTCAATTCCCCATTTATGTCCCCACTCCATCCCCTCTTTCTCTCTCTCTCTCTCTCTCTCTCTCTCTCTCTCTCTCTTATATAGAATGGTCCAAAGTCCAAAAGAAAATTGATGCATCAATAGGGGATCAATCAACAGCAATATGTCATTGTTCTATTTTTCTTTGCAGATAATTAAATCATCGTCAAGGTCCTAATCCCCACAATGGTGTACAATTGCAGCAGTGTAAATCAAGAACATTCAGGCAATGAAATCTCCTTTACACCTAACGTTCGTTGGGTTTCTTTCTTTAATTTTCTTGGTATCCAATCATGAGCTTAAAATTTTGAACAAATACAAAGAAACAGTACCACCAAGGAGGTCCACAACAAGGCTCCTTTTTAGCCTATGTACTTGTCATGTGATGAAATATGTCTCATGGACTAAGAAAAGACTAAATCATGGCCTTAGACTTAATTTTCTCCAATGAAGATAATAGAATAAAGGGGGCTTCAAAAAGCAATAGAAAATAGTACATGGAGCAAAAATGCCATAATAATAAAATGACACAGAGCAGGTAAACCCTAAGGTGGATTATTGTGCTTTGGTTGTACAGCAAATTTTAAAAGTTAGAATCAATGATAGAGATGTCAGGTCGGGGCTTTTTATCTGATTTATATATATATATATAAAAGTTTTGATTTAAAATTAATAAAATATTATTTTTAAATATAAAATTAAATAAATTATAAAAATATTATATATGTACCGAATCAATATAAAATAAATTTGTTAAAAATTTGATGGGATCCGAATTTTTTTAATAAAAAAAATTTGATTTAATTTGATTCAAAGTCTGATTTAAAACAAAATTAATTTTATAAAATTGAATGGGATAAAAATCTTACATTTCGAATTGAATTGTAAACCTAAATCATTCAACTAAAAATAATAATTATAAATTAACTACAATTAGTTGAAAACTTGAAGTCAAACCACAAGTCCTAATCCTTTAAACACTTAAATCTAAGATAATTTGCTTTAGCAGCTAGATACACATGAAAAGGTGGGCTAGCAAAAAAAAAAAAATCACCTAACTAAATTCATACAAAATAAACTTTATATTATGTTTATGATTTGTATAATTCATCAATGGCAGAAGCTCCTTTTGTGAGTCCATTGTAATTTACTTGACTTGAGCCATTTAAACTAATCTCATCACTGATTTCATTTCCGAATCTCACTGTTGCACGATCAATTTCACCCTCATTATCATTATCATTTTTTTTATTTTTTAAATTATTATTGAGATTTGAATTCAAAACCTTTAATTCTAGGACGGATTTCAGTATGAGCTTACAACTTCCCATTGCACTGAAAGGACCTAATTCTACAATGACCTCAGAAAATAGTTCTTAAAACATACAAAGAAAAAACTTGTGTTGGGACTCCTTTTTGAGTCATAAAGATTTTGCTTTTGGACTTGTACTTTCAGGCCTATGTTTGTTTTCTTGATTGGGCTAACGTCAAAGACCCCCCCCCCCACCAAAGACTCTACTTAACAGACCTATGACTACACTAAAAAGGTCCACACAAGGCCATTAAGGCTTTCGTTGAAAGTCATTGCCCTGGTCAGCTAGATGACGTCAACTGTCAAAAAGCGTGGTTGGAAGCTAAAACTCCCATATTGCTTGGTTACGCTTTAGTGTTACCCTTTAAGTAAGAAATTCCGCTTCGGAGTGGCGTCCCTTCGGGGACATCCGATAAAATTGGAACGATACAGAGAAGATTAGCATGGCCCCTGCGCAAGGATGACACGCACAAATCGAGAAATGGTCCAAGTTTTTTTGTACTTTTTTTGCCAATTTTCATTCGCCTTCGGACAAAGAAGTAAAATATCTGCTTCAATGGCCTCCCTTTTCTTGATTTTGCTTTCTTTGTTTTTCTTCAGCTTTGATTTAGTTTGTGGATTTGCTAACCAGTTAATGTTCCATTGCAGCTTTTCTGGGTTTGCTTTGTTAGAATTGGTAAGAATAGCATAATTTGCTTCACGATATAACTTTTTACATTTTTAATTGATAAATTTTTGCTTTCTGGAAGTAAATTTTTACTAGAATTTTATGTATTTTTCCTTATTCATGTCATTTCTTGATCACTTTTCCCCCTTGTTTGGTGCACCTGCAAAGACTTTGTTGCCCCTGAAGCCTGAATGCATGCAATTATTGTGTCAAAAACAAATAAAAACTCTGGTTTGATGCATTTGCATGGTGGGTTTATGATCATGATTATGACAAGTACAATAATTATTGCTTTCTAAATGCAGAAAATTTTCAATTTCAACACCCAAGACTGGAATGTACATGACTTTATGCTGCCATAGAGATCGATCAAATTTTTATTCTTGGTTGGCAAACTGAATTTGGATATCACCCTTGTTATCATTAATTGGGATTACATGTCATTTGAGAAAAGCTGGAATAATGGCCAGAATATTGCTGTGAATCCCTGCATAAAATTTGATTGAACCATTAATTTTTCTGTAGTTTTTTTCTTGTGCCGGTTTGTATCCCCTAGTTTAGAAGAGTTCACTTATTGTTCTAATTTGATTTCCTTTATTTTTATTGTTCTGCAACAATTCTTCTAACTAGTATTGACAGCTGCTTCTAAAAGCTGCCTATTGATTTTTCCTTAACTGTCTTTGGATTGAGTTCTTTTCTGATTCCTGAAGCAGCTTGATGAAAGATTTTGTCAGAAAATCCGTAATCAGGTTCTCCTGGCAATTCCTGGTAGTACCATGTTTTAATTTGGGTGAGCTACTTGATTAGAAATGTTTACAAGGAAAAAATCCAAGCTAAGGTACAGATACTGCTATCTTTTATATTTGCATATGCAGGTGAAAATACATTGAAGTAGGATGATAGTTGTCATATGATGTATTTTCCATGATTGTGAACTCAAATCCAGTTTTTTCTTTTCCTTTGTTTAGGGGGTGGAGTTGGGGTTGTGATCTCACAATTGTTATGGCTGTTATCATTGTACTTTTTAGTTAACCAGGATTTTGTTGGAGTTCAATGATTACTGGTCACTATATTGTAGCCTTCTTACCCAAAAATTGGCAGAAGGTTGGCATTTTGATCATCCTCATTCCTCAGGGCTTAGGCACCTCCTTCCCCCCAAGCCCTCTACATTTTTCCTTTCCCCTTTCTTTTACTGGTATTTATCCATTGATTTTTTTTTTTTTTCACTTTATTGCAGGATAAAAGCAGGTTTTGGACAAGTTTCTTTAAAACCCGGCCATTAGTGTTGGAAAAAGTCCAATGTTTCTGGCTTGAATGAACTATTGAATTTTGTTTGAATTCTCCTTTTTCTTCCTTTCCAACATAAATTGCTATTGCTGTTAGTATTTATTTTATAGCAAATTTTCTTCTAGCTTTTGTGCATATTAACTATGTACAAAAATGAGATTGTCAAAGTTATCTCATCTTGAAAGGTAGAAAAGCGCAATGAATAAGCTTGCTTCCTAGTCCTAATTCCTAAACTCCAATGTTTTTATTGGCATATTGGATTCAAGATGAAGAAGACAGCTCGAATGGGTTAACTTCTTCAAGTCTTCAAGCATGCTTCTGTGTGATTGATCACACTGATCATATTAATACAGTAGTTGTTGATGCATCCGGTAAATGGCCCATGACTCCATGTCCATACCTTTCGTTCCAATATAAATCCTGATTGAAAAAATTTGGTATTTATTATCAAAAAGAAAAGTTTCATATTGATTAGAACTAGATTAATTTTCTCGAGTAAATGCTATTGAACAAAGAAGGATACTCCAACAAGCAACAACCAAAAGAAATCTACTCTTTTCCTTAATTGGAAAAGATATGAGTTCCCTATCTATTCGGTAAGTCACCATTTCTGCTCTAATAATTATATTCTATCTGCAAATGGAACTCAAGGAATGCCGTATTTTAAAATAAAAAAAAAAAAGCATTTTGGGTGTTTTGATTAAGAAATGTTAGGTTCAAAATTGTATGATTATTCTTATTTATCGAAAATAATAGTACTTAGGATAAACAAAGCAAAAAGGTTAGGAGAAGTGTGTAATGAAAACGGTGAAATGATGTAAATAACCACTGAGAGAGAAATGAGGGGTTGGGGTTGGGTGATCTGATACGTGAAAGGGCAAAGGGCAATGAGAAATGCGGGTAGCAACAGCCAATAGCCCCCGTTTTGCCGTAGACTCTACTCATAAACCAAAACATGAGAAGCACCTAAATTTCGCATCTCGATGTCTACTACTATTACTGTTAGTAGACCTTGAAACCATACCAGAAATCCCTCTCACCATTAACCAATTCTTCATCTTTTCCAATTTATAACAATCAGGCCCCAACAACCCAAAGCCACCCCCAATTTTTTCAGATCCTCTCCAAAAAACTCCATTTCCTAGTTCCTCCCCTCTATTTAAAAATAATAAAAAAAAAGCCAAGCCTTCTTTTTTGATTTAGACCCACGACACGTACCAAAGCATAGGATTATGGGAACACAACACGGACCAAACCCAGTTTGAGTTTGGTCTGCGTATTTGTTTAGAAGTCTTTTGAGTTAGGACACATCCACACACACGAATTTTTTTTTTTTTTTTTATGTTCCTTTGTTGTTTTTCTTTATCTTGAATTTTGTATCTCCCTTTCAATTTTGGCCACGGGACACATGCCCAACTCACAAACCACATCTACTATCTATTCCCTAGAGTTTAACCTCCCAACACTCAAACCCAAAGGCAAAAAAACCCTTTTCTCCAATTCCATTTCCCTAGCCAAAAAAACCAATAACCATGGAAATAAAAGTAGGGTGATCTCCCTTTAAACTCTTGATATGGAAGGTAAAATACACTAGCCACCGCTTTTCGCATGTTATCGTGCATGTTATGTATGTCACATTTTGCAGTCAATTTCTAGTTCTATGGTTCTCTCCTAGCTGCTATTTGCTGTGCTTTTCCGTGCAGCTATGTCCTACAAATGTTGGTATTATTGCCTACCTTACACGTCCCTCCATCCCCTAAATAAACCCATTATCTTAAACATAATGAACCCTTTCCCTTCCCCTTCTAAGTTTAGCCAATTTTTGGACATTAATTGTTCTTATGTCCTTAGCTACATGTTATATAATTTGGGGATTATATATCTTTTTTAATTACATGATCTGGAATTTGGACCCACCTACCATCTTGTCACCATTTTGATGATCTGTTTATGGGGATTTTCATAATGTGAACCTAATGGAAAGGGTTTTTTGGGGGGGTTATATTATGACAAATTAATAAATGATGAAATTTGTTGATTATGTTAGGGTTCTGTGGCAATTATGTTCCTGGGTCTTGTTGGTTAGGGGTTTTAGCTAATGATCTCTGGAAATTTTGGTTTTTGAGATGGATTTTAGGATATGGGTGTTAACCATGCTGCAGTTTTCTTTGGAGAAATAGCTTAGGTTTCACCAGGAACCCTACGCTCTGATAAAATGCCTAAATGGGTTTTTATATTACTAATTAATACATTACAAAATAAAGGTAATCCATTTAGTTTATGGAAAGTTTTGGTTTTTCTGGTTTGATAATAATATTGAAGCAATTAGTTGTACTTTTTTACCTATTTCATGAGGATATCCTTTTTCATTTCTATGAAAAGATGTTTATCACTTCGATGAATTAATTGCTTGAAAATGAAAATGAAATGATTGATAATAATAGAGAGTGCAAGTTTTTTTTTTTTTTAAATATTTGATGTGCCGAAATGATTAAATTTCTGCTTGGATTTAAATAAATTTTAACTATGAATTGTATACTTAATCTTGGATGTTCTAGAAATGTATAAACTGCTGTAAAAGGCGAAGTCTAATGAATTTAATGCTGACAAAAGACCTTTAGCTTTAGCAACCTGGAAGATGTTGCGTTCTTTAAAAGCGTAAGTAAAATGAAATAAGTAACATGTTGCAGTCATTGAGACCATATTAGGCTGGTCATTTAACCCCTATCTAGATGTTTGCATATAAATGATACATTAAGCCCTATGCGTTCAACCTACTGCAGGATCCTCGTGTCTCGTTTAAATTTCATGAATTACACTCATTTATACATAGCTGTGCATTTTATATTTTCATGCACAAGTGTAGCTGGTTTCTTTGTTACGTCTTTCTTTCAATCCTCTTCATAATGTATTATATTGTTCTGTAATTTTTTAACTTTTCCTTGACAATGTTTCTTTTGCATCATCTCATTCTTGCATGGGTTGAGCTTTGTTTGGACAGGAAAGTGACTTGGGGGGATAATCAATGTTCATATGCACATTATTCTGCTTTAGAGATGTCAGTTTGAATCATGGAAGTGCTCCCCTATTCTGGTGTTCAGTATGTTGCGGATTCTGATTGTGCTCAACCGAGTTCAGGAACAACTTTTACTTATGACGGAGAATCTAATTGCTTGGAACATAGAAAACAAGTTCAGGTGACAGATGGTAGGATGAATGACTTGTTGCTAAGTATGGAGGGGATTCAAGCAGGAAGACAGGATGATGGTCAAGGCACAAGGGATGAATTGCCAATTTCAGAAGAACACCATAGTGGATCTTCATATTATGATTGCCAGGCAGAGGGCCTAAGATTATCTTGCGGATCACATGATTATGAAGATGATGATTCAAATGCACAGAATTATTGCACTGGACCTCACTTGGCCTGTGAAAACTCTCATTTAATCGTTGACACCATTGAAAGTGAATCACCAAGCAGCAAAAGGGAGGGAGAATTGTCTCTTTCTGAGCCCAATTGGTTAGAGCGTGATGTATCTGTGGCATTATGGGTGAAGGTAACATTTCTTGTTTTAGCTTTAATTTCTATGAAATACCATATCTAGGATGTGGTCTCTCAATATGTCTTTTGTTTATTTTTGGAATTGGTGTACTAGCATGCTTAACACATTATCTATTTATTCTCTCAAATTTCCTTGATCATTCCATCTGAATATTATCTCTATGAAACTCCTGTTTATAATGTCCAGTTAAATTTTTGTTTGGTTTTTTCTTAATTTTTTAAAAAATTGCTATCATTTTATTAATTCTTTCATTTGCTAGGAGATAAAAATACATGCTGGATTTATTTTCATGTTGATACTCTTCTGTTTTTCCAAGTATAGTGGAGAGGAAAATGGCAAGCTGGAATCAGATGTGCAAGGGCTGACTGGCCATTATCGACTTTAAAAGCAAAACCAACTCATGATCGAAAGCAGTATTTTGTGATATTTTTTCCTCACACCAGGAATTATTCTTGGGCAGACATTCAACTTGTCCAATCCATTAATGAGTTCCCTCAACCTATTGCATATAGGAGTCATAAAGTTGGACTAAAAATGGTTAGAGATCTATCTGTTGCAAGGAGGTACATAATGCAAAAGCTAGCTGTTAGCATGCTGAATATAATTGATCAGTTTCATTGCGAGGTATTGTTTTTTATATTTAATATATTTCCTCAATTCCCTGGCTCTCTTATTACCAGAGTTCTCCTATTTGTGTAGGCTTTGATAGAGACAGCACGTAATGTGATTGTCTGGAAGGAATTTGCTATGGAGGCTTCTCGCTGCAGTCGTTATTCTGATATTGGGAAGATGCTTTTGAAACTTCAAAGTGTAATTGCTTCACTTACTTGACATACTTCATAAGATGTCTGAAAAGTTATCAGCATTAGACGGTGGACCCACCAAATAATAGCATGTAATGTGGATGATTTGACATATGTAGAACCTTAAGGATAAATAAAAATAAGGTGGGAGGCATTAGGAACATGAACAAACATAGATTAGTGCAAGGTCTTCCCTACTACATCCTGCTCTTAACCTGAAATTGATTTAATTTAATACATAACTTACACTTTTGTTAGAAACTCATAAATGTCTCTTTTTTTAAACCTTAAGTCTTTTTCTTGAGACTTCTAGTTGTTGCTTTATGAGAATATATCCTGAGGGGAACTGAATAGTCACGAATCCTCAGTTGTTGAGTTCATCTTTGTTGAGGTAAGTTGGGTAAGACTGCTGTCAATATCATAACCACACTGTTTTATCTAATCTATCTCTATGTCCTCCACCATTCCCATCTTTTACATGCATTAAATATTTAAGTATCATTTCTCTTCCCTGCAGAGGATATTGCCCCACTACGTAAATGCTAACTGGCTTCAAGAGTCTTTTCACTCATGGGTACAACAATGTCAGAATTCACATAGTGCTGAATCTATTGAATTGCTAAAGGAGGTATGTCTCATTCTATGGTTTCACATTGATGTTAATATCTGTACATATTGAAGTATGATCTGGTTCAAAATTATGAATCCCAAATGGCTTTCCCATATTTGTAGAATTTTTGTCACCTAACATTCCCTGCCACCCTTCCTTTCCCACCCAAAATAAAGATGAAAAGAAACCTTCTTCCTTCACCTTTGTGCTTTGAAGTAAAGCTTTTACAATGAATCCTAACATTCCATCAAGACAAACAAGGGGCCCTGTGCATCAGTCACAAGGCTTTCTTTTCTCGTGTGCATCAGTTGCAAGGCCTTCTTTTCTCGTGGGGCAGGGACTGTTCTTTTGATTGCATAGTCAAATTGATAAAAGTAATATTTTTCTTTGTCGTTGATTCAGGAATTGTTTGATACTATACTGTGGAATGAGGTTAGATCTCTTGGGGATGCACCGGTGCAGCCCACACTTGGTTCTGAGTGGAAAACCTGGAAGCATGAAGTAATGAAATGGTTCTCAACATCTCATCCTGTATCTACTGCTGGAGATGTTGATCATTGGAACGGTGATGGTCCCTCAAACATAAGTACACAAGTTAGCAAGAAGAGGCCCAAGCTTGAAGTCCGCCGTGCAGAGACACATGCCTCCCAGGTGCAAAGCAATGGTTCTGATCAAACTATAACTGTTGAAATTGACTCAGATTTTTTTAGTCGCCAAGATGCTGTAGATGTCAATATGCCAATACCAGAAATTTGTAAAAATGAAGATGAGAGGGAGGAAACCACACCGATGGACACATCAAATAATTTGACTGACAGATGGGATAAAATTGTGGTTGAAGCAAGGCATTCGGAGCTCATTGACTTCAAAGGCAAAGATGTTGAAATAGCACCAGCAAGTGAAGAGGTCAAGAGCACCTCAACTCTGCACATTCAGCCAAAAGAAGTGGAATTGACACCTGTGAATGAAGCAGTTGCTAAGAAATCAACAGATGCTGGGAGTAAAACCAGGCAGTGCATAGCATTTATAGAGTCGAAGGGAAGGCAATGTGTGAGGTGGGCAAATGATGGGGATGTTTATTGTTGTGTGCACTTGGCCTCTCGTTTTATTGGTAGCTCTGGCAAAACAGAAGTTACTTCCCCTGTTGGTACACTAATGTGTGAAGCTACCACTGTGCTTGGCACTAGATGCAAGCATCGGTCCCTATGTGGCTCCTCATTCTGCAAGAAACACAGACCTAAAAATGATGAAAATAATATCTCCCATTCTCCAGAGCACGCAAAAAGGAAGCATGTGGAGATTATTCCCAGTTCAGAAACCACACACTGCAGAGATGTAGTTTTGGCAGGAGATAGTGAAAGTCCCCTGCAAGTGGAGCCAATGTCAATAACTGAGGGTGATGTGTTGCATGGAAGAAACCACTTAATTGAGAAGCCTGGACATTCTGTTAAAGATCATGATAGCACAGAATTATTGCATTGCATAGGCTTATTCTCCCATAGTGGTTTTGATCCTTGTAATGAAAGTCCTAAGCGGCATTCATTATACTGTGATAAACACCTTCCAAGCTGGCTCAAGCGTGCAAGGAATGGTAAGAGCAGGATAGTATCCAAAGAAGTGTTTATTGATCTTTTGAAGGACTGCTATTCACTTGAACAAAAATTGCATTTACATCAAGCATGTGAACTTTTCTACAAGCTCTTTAAAAGTATTTTATCTCTAAGAAACCCAGTTCCTATGGAAGTTCAACTTCAGTGGGCCCTTTCTGAAGCATCCAAAAATTTTAGAGTTGGGGAAATTTTAATGAAGTTGGTTTACAGTGAAAAGGAGAGAATCCAAAGATTATGGGGCTTCACTGGTGCCGAAGGTGCACCTTTGTCCTCTTTTGTGGAAGAACCAGTTCCCTTGCCATTGGCCGTCCATGATAGCTTTGATGATGACAAGACTATTAAGTGCAAAATTTGCTCAGTGGAATTTCTTGATGACCAGCATCTTGGCACACACTGGATGGAGAATCATAAAAAGGAAGCACAATGGTTGTTTAGAGGTTATGCTTGTGCAATCTGCCTAGATTCATTTACCAGCAAGAAAGTTTTGGAATCCCATGTTCAGGAGAGACACCGTGTACAATTTGTTGAACACTGCATGCTTCTCCGATGCATTCCCTGTGGCAACCATTTTGGCAATACCGAGGAATTATGGTTGCATGTGCTGTCAACTCATCCTGTTGATTTTAGACTGTCAAAGATTGCTCAACATCATAATCTATCTATGCGTGAGGAATCTCCACTGAAACTTGAGCTCGGCAATTCAGCTTCTTTGGAGACTAACTCAGAGAATGTATGCAGTTTTCGAAAGTTTATTTGCAGGTTTTGCGGCTTGAAGTTTGATTTGCTGCCTGATCTTGGCCGCCACCACCAGGCTGCTCACATGGGACCAAGTTTAGCGAGCTCTCGTCCCCCGAAGAGAGGGGTTCGATTTTATGCATATAAACTAAAATCTGGAAGACTTAGCCATCCTAGATTTAAGAAAGGTCTGGAGGCAGTGTCATATAGGATCAGGAATAGGGCAACTGCAACTATGAAAAAACGCCTTCTGGCATCAAAGTCGATTGGCACTGACATCATTAGTGTAGAGCCTCATGTAACGGGGACATCAAATCTTGGCAGATTAGCAGAATTGCAGTGCTCATCCCTTGCAGAAAAATTATTTTCCAAAGTTCATAAAACAAAACCACGACCTAATAACTTAGACATTTTGTCTATTGCCTGCTCTTCTTGTTGCCAAGTGAGCCTCAAAGCCTCATTGGAGGAGAAGTATGGGATGTTACCAGAGCGTATGTACCTCAAGGCAGCCAAGCTTTGCAGTGAGCATAACATTCAAGTCGAGTGGCATCAAGAGGAATTTGTATGTGTAAATGGATGTAAGCCTGTCAAGGACCCAGATTTTCTGTCCCCATTGATTTCTTTTCCTAATGATTTTGGGGGCCACCCATCAGCAGATTCCTTGGATAATGTTGATAAGGAGTTGGAACTGGATGAGTGTCACTATATCATTGACTCACAACACTTTAAACAATGGTCCATGCAGAAGGCCAGTGTCTTGTGTGATGATTTAAGCTTTGGAAAGGAATCAGTTCCAGTAGCTTGTGTAGTGGATGAAGGTCTTTCTGATTCCCTTTACATCTATGGTGATAGTTCCAATGACCAAAACGCTAGATCCTCTATGCCTTGGGAGAATTTTACCTATGTTACAAAATCTTTGCTTGATCAATCCCTTGATCTTGATGCTGAGGTGCCTTTGTGTTTGGATTATTATATCCTTTTCTCTATTGCTACTTCATATAGATTGCTTGCATGTCACCATGACCTTACCACCTGAAGTTATTCTTAAGATTCTTGATAATTCCCTAACGTGGATATTTCTTGGCTTTGTTTGATAATACCATCAAATGCAATTTCTTAAGACAAGGACATGCATCTCACCCCTTGCATGATGGGATACATTTTTACATTGCTTGGATAGGTTTAAATTGTATGTTTATTTTGTAATATTTTTTTCATTTTTCCTTCTTATGATTTACATGTCTTTTCAGAGTTTGCAACTTGGGTGCACATGTTCCAATTCATCATGTAGTCCTGAGACATGTGATCATGTATATCTCTTTGATAGTGATTATGAAGATGCAAGAGACATATATGGGAAACCCATGCGTGGCAGATTTCCCTATGATGACAAAGGGCTAATTATCTTGGAGGTACTTTAATTCTTGTTCTGTCAACCACACTCTAAAGTATCATATCGTGGTGTTGCTCGCTTATAGTGTTACTCAAATCTCAAATAAAAGATTATGTGCTGTTATTAGCTTGAAGACTCTTTTTAATTAGATGCTTTTCTATTTGTCTTTGCTGTTGCTTGCCAATTGCCATGCAGTGAATTGTTTATAATTGTCTTGTCAAGGAGCGCATCATCAACTTGATATGATACCTAAGCATCTAATATGATGTTTTTCCCCATTTAGAATTTCATAGCTTCACCATTCAAAACATTATAAAATGAAAAGCCCTTTTTGGCAAGTAGATATGGCTACATATTCTGGTTGGCACCCTTGCTACTTTCTTTGATTCTGGTTTATACCTTGTGATTAAACCTTAGTGAAACTCTGCAGGAGGGCTACCTTGTCTATGAATGCAACCACATGTGTAGCTGCAATAGAGCATGTCCAAATAGGGTCTTGCAAAATGGAGTACGAGTGAAATTGGAAGTCTTCAAAACAGAGAATAAGGTAATGATTTCAATTTTTGGTTCTATTCTAGAGTTTTGTCCTTTGACATTGCTTCGTGTTGATCTTCAGGGCTGGGGAGTCAGGGCTGGTGAACCAATTCTGAGTGGCACATTTGTGTGTGAGTGCATTGGTGAGATCTTAGATGAGCAGGAGGCAAACAATAGGCTTACCAGGTTTCACTTCTTAATTTATGAATATCCGTTTTCATCTTATGCTTGCTTTTATGCTTTATGTTGAATAGGCTATATGATCGGATTTCAGGTATGATAGAGATGGTTGCAACTACATGTATAACGTTGATTCTCATATCAATGATATGAGTCGATTGATTGAAGGACAGGTCCGCTATGTTATTGATGCAACCAAATATGGAAATGTTTCCCGGTTCATCAATCATAGGTGAGGGTACACTGGCTATGCATCGCATTCTGAAATGCTTTCCGATACTGTTGATTCTGGTATTTCTAAATTGTAACTTGACCATTATAATTGTGTGACTGAGGATTCAGAGATTTAAATATGTTGACCATTTTCTAATTACGAGTAATTGGCCCTTTGGCATTTATGACTTTTTAGAGGAACTAGGTAGCTAAGTGCTGCAGTTCAACTTTGCTGTACAATGAATCCCGTATCTCTACTTTTGAAATCCT
The DNA here is from genome assembly GCF_002303985.1 of Durio zibethinus. The sequence continues at coordinate 21,475,527 of NW_019167860.1, forward strand.
GAATTTCTATTGCTTCACTCTTGATAACTTCATCTTCTTTCCTTTTAATTCTCCCCAGTTGCTCAGCAAATCTTGTGAATCATCAAGTTCTTGTGGACAGCATGGATTGTCACCGTGCTCACATTGGTCTCTATGCCAGTCAAGATGTAAGCTCTTCTCGACAGTGTAGAGTAAAAAGCTGTAACATCTGTGAAATCGAGGATGATCTATGGTTCAAAATGTTTTGTGGAAGATGTGGTTTAGAATTTAGATGACTTAAGTTTAATTGGGTGACTTGTCAAAAAAAAAAAAGAGCTTAATTGGTTGAAAGAAAGAAGGTTTCAAATAGGCATCTCTTGACCTTTTTTGTTGTACCAAGATGTGTAGGTGATCTCTTCAATGCTATTCATGATTTTAACTTCATTGGATTGGTTTTACCATCACATCTAATTAGGAGTAGTTATGGAAGACTCTTGTTATTGAAAAAAAACTAAGAAAAATTCTATTTACTTCTCAAAAAATAAAAAAAACTAAGAATTTCATTGTTCTAGTTTTATAAATGTATTGAACCCTGCCACCCTTTCATTTTACAATTTTGCAGATAGCTATGGGTGAAGAGCTGACTTTTGACTATCAATATAAACTGCTACCTGGACAAGGTTATCCATGTCTATGTGGAGCTTCTGCATGTCGTGGCCGCCTTTACTAAACCCTCAGTCAGCACTATGGGGTCTCTATGGCATCAAAGGTTTTGCTTTTTGAGTTCACAAATGAGGATACCGAGCTCCAACACAGGAGCTCTACCTCCATCAAGCGAGTCACCGGACTGAATCTGGCACTCTTGTTGCGAACAGTTCTACTTTTTAGCACGTGATTCTTACACCAAGGCAACAGTAAACTGCCTAATCTCTAGCATGGGCCATGGAGTTCAGCAGGCTCCTGACAGATAATGCAACTTGCGGTATGGAATTTTCGACCAAGCGAGATTGTACCGAAAGTAGTTCTTTGTAAACGGGCTCCAAGGAAATGGGATGAAAGCTTACACTGTATTTGACGGATCCCTTTTTAAATTCTCCCCTCCTCTCCCCCATTTATTTTTCTTCTTTCTTGAGTAGTTAAGTCACTTTTGGGTAGGGCGTACTGTAGATTTTCTGTTTTATCCCAACGTTCGGAGTTCTTGGGTTGATAGCTTAGCCTAGGAATATTGGAAAGCAGTTTTTAAGCATGCGTGAATTGCTTATTTTTGGTAGTAGTGCCTCAGCCTTATTTGTGAAAAACTCTCTAGTTTGTTCTTCTTTGTGTAAAGTTTTGAGTAATTCCTATTATGCCTTGCTTCATTCAAGTTATTCCGATACTGAATAAAGACGTCTATTCAGCTAGTAAAATGACAGAAATTGTCAAATGTATGTGTAATGTCAGAAACTCTCTGATTAAGAATTACATGACTAGACAAGATCTATCATTACTGTCATGTCGAAACTTCAGTTATGTCAAGTGGATCATGAACAAATTTTCTCCGTAAACAAACAGAAGCAGGGATCCCTATGTATCAGTCTAAGCTTCAGTTTTGTCAAGTGGGTCATGAACAAATTTTCTTCGTAAACAAACAGAAACTGGGATCACTATGCATCAGTCTTTTTACTGACATCTGATAATTGTCACGAAAGCAAAATTCTAGTAGTTCCTATGATCAACTATGGTGTGTTGGTAACGTATCTGGTAGATTCCCGACAGGAAAAGTGATCAACCCTGAATTGAGGTTCATGAAAAAGAAAAAAAAAGGGGGGGGGGGGGGGAAGAAATGGTTCAGTGTCTCACCAAACTCAACAACTCTTGCAATTTTCTTCTGCTTTCTTTGCCTGAGATCCGTAGGTTCCGATAAAGTCATTAAATGCAACTCTCTGAGTCAAATCTAATGACCAAAATCCTGCTATCTTACAAAATCTTCAATCATAACCTTAATAAACAAGAACACTCCAAGCGACATTGCCACTCTTGCAATATGCTTGATTGCATTTCTCCTTGAGGGGAGATTCTCTAATTTAGCAGATTAACAAAAAAAGCACAAGCATAGAGGGGAAACCAGAAGTACCAATCCATGCCAAACAAAACCAGAAAAAAAAAGGAATTTATCTTCTATTAAAACAAAAACCAAAAATCTTAAACAGAAAGACTATAATCAGAATACCAGGGTCATTTAACTGAACAGATAAAGAAAAACCAAACATGATTACCATTAGCAGGGAACACGAGCTGAATAGCTTTCTGTGTTTTGTCATTCTCTTAGTTTGAACATTCAAACAAAGGTAATGTGTTATTTGTACAATAAAAATATTAGGCATTCAATTCCTATAGCTTTCAGGTAGCTCATATACATAATTTATTTATATTTATCAATAATAAATGTTCTACCAATATTCTGGAGTAATATATGACATTAAAATTGCTTTATTTTCTCTGCAAATCACCATTTCTTTTTGAGGCTACGACTTTTTGGGCATATCAAGAATCTTTCATTCCAAACCCCTTTTTTTTTTTTTGGATAAATGGACCTGTTATTATATTCACTATAATAAGTAAAGCTTTGGAAGGAATATGAGAGGGCATGCATCTCCAAGTTTTTACATGTTAAAGAATGATGCTAATTTGATGAATGAAAGATTTAAGTTCAAGCTTCTAACAAATTATTTGTTAAGTTTCCATTGTTAAAATTGAGTTTTGTTGGGCAGTGGAGATCAAGAGAAGCTAGGGTAAAGAAACAACGCAGGGACAATGACCACATGGGCAAGGGGTTTGGGGTGACAGTTCAAAAATCAAGCACAGACATAGCAGGCAGGCAACTCAGCTGATCGGCTTTGGACGTTATCCACATGCATGGCAAAAAAAAAAACAAAAACAGTGCTTCAAGAGTGAGCCAAAACATGTTACAGATAAGGTTCCAAACTCAATTGTTTCAAGATGTGAAGCACTTCTGTCAAACACAATTTTTTGGGTATGACAAAATTGAAGACAAAGAAGGTAGAAACATTAAAACCAGCAAATTATGGAGAGTTAAGGTTATAACATTTATTAGATTAGATTAGTAAGTAATTGATAGCAGGCATAAACGTGGCAGACGAGTCCAGCAGGGACAACCCACCACACGAAGAATGATTCAAATGAATGGGAAGGGTGGGCCAAATTTCCAGCCAGGCCATCTTTGCAAATGGTTTTCCTTTAGGAACCACTGATGATTAAACCTCCTTCCTCTCTTTTTTTCCATCATTACTAAAACACTCCATTATTGCATTACAGCAGAGCTTTTCAAAGAGATAAGCACCGAAATGAGGAAAACCAAAAGCAAAAGAATGAAGCCAACCTCAAACCCAAAGTCAAAAAGATTTTGGAAAAGCTGCTTTGATATTTATTTGATTGTGATCATTTCCTTCCTTTTTATAAAGCACAAGTAGGGGGAGTAGCAAATTTCAAACAGGGCAAGTATATTTTTATGTTCCCATGAATCAATTTGAATGACGCTCTTTCCATTATTATTACTACTATTATTTTTCTCATTGACAGATGGATCTATTCAGAAGCTTTTTGTTAAGATCTGAATTGCTGGCCAATCAGAGAGCAAAGAGGCCATCTAGTTACAGCAAAACACCTTTTCCATTAATTTTTTGTTTTTTGAGGATCAAGAAATGATGAATTAACTAATATGCCATATATGAGAAAAGTTGAATTAAGACTCAACAACCTGACTTGTTTGATTACAATCTTCATAACTTGCCAATGCAATGGGATATTAATTAAAGCTGCTTGGGTTTGATGCAGATTATTTAAATACAATATGATATAATAACATTATTCAAATAAAGAAAATACCATGAAAACCTCCACAAAAATAGAGTGGATCACTATTGCAGAAGAAAATACTATTTTGAAAAAGAATGTGGCCTTCATTCCCCCACAATACCCTTTCACCAGTTCCCACTCTGACAACCAAATTAAACATCCAGTTGAGGGCATCTCAGTCATTTCAATAAACCACCGGCACTCATGAAAACGATGCTCACTTCTGCATAGAAAAACCAGCAACGGCCCACAAAAGCAACAACTCAAAGGCCAAAAGAACCCAAAATTTTATGGGTTTGGCAAAATTTAAAAGAAAAAAAAACTTAACAAAGGTAGAAAATTTAAAAGAACGATGATGAAAGACAATTAAAAAATGGAAAGCTTGTTTGCTCAAAAAGAAGTGTTTTTAAGACAAAAAGAAAGAATATTCAAAGTGGCAAAGACATGCAAAGGGAGCAAAGCAAAACAATCATCAAAAGCATTGCTGAGACAGGAACAGTGTTAAAGTAAAAGCAAACCAAACCGCATCAAGTTCTTTTTTATCGTTTATTTTTACTTTAGCTGTTGTGGGTTTTTTTTTTTTTTTTTCAATACAAAAAATTGAAAGAGTGATGTTTCACTCGTTACTCTGCCTGGGCAAAGTCTGAGTTGAATGGTTCCCTTGATGCTTGACACCAGAGCTTTCACTCAACCATTTTAGGGACCCGTGGGCTTAGAACTAAGAAATAAGAAATGGGTAAATTCAGGGTAGATACCAGGATTAAACCTGAACACCAATCTTTCTTTGGCTGAGGTTTTAGTGTTTGGAAGTTTTCAAGATTCTCTTTGTTGGTTATAAAAAGGTACTCTTTTTGTGTTTGTTTTCTTATTTGTATAGATAAGAGTTTTCAAGTTTCTTCCTTTTTTTTTTTTCATCTATAGTCCGGAGATAGAGAATCTCTAAAAATTTTGCTTTTTTTTTTCCCTTTCCCTGTCTTTCTGGGATTTGTTGTTGTTTTTTGTATTGCTAACATATTAGTAAGTGTCTTGAAGAAGTTTTAGGTTCCTACTTTTTAGAAACTGTATTTTGCTTAATTTGGATTACCATTCAAGTTTGTTTTTATCTTATGACAGCTTTACATTGGAGTGCTTTAAATTTTAGGATGTTCTGTTTCAAATAAAATTTCACTTATTGTTTTAGGCAGGTTTGTATAGTCCTTTTGGGGAGGAGAGAGCTAATTTGTTACTGTATAGAAATCTTTAGCAACTTTAACTTTAGGTGGTCTGTGCCCTATTTTCTTAAAATAATGCATTGAGTTCTTGCTGAAAATGGCTGAAATTAGACTTACTAAGGTAGAGCAAGGCCAAACCAAGATTAGAAATGTCCCAATAGCTGTGACCCCTGAAGGTTTTTGGTGTTGTCCCTCTCCTGTTGTGTTCCAAAAGAGTCTTAAATCACAAAATCCTCTAAACAAACCCAAATCCTCCTCACCACCACCCAAAACTACTGTTCAAAAGAAACAGATCCCATTAAATGAGAAGAAGCCAATGACCACTACAATAAGGCCAGCAATTACCTCTGAGGATCAAATAACTTTTACTCCAGATAGTCCTGGTATTAGTGAACCAATTGTTCCTGAGAGGGTGCCAAGGCCTAAGGTAGAACATGTGCCTAGGAAGGTAGCAATTGAGTTTGGTGAACCTGGAACCAGTGATATGAAGGTGATTCTACTTGGAAAGCAAGGGTTTTGTGTGAAATTGAGTCTCCACAAGAAAGTTTTACTCGAGCATAGCAGTTTTTTCACTGATAAACTTTCTGAACAAGAGTCTCGTTTGTCCTGCCTCGAAATTGATGACTGCGAGGATGTTGAAATTTATGTTGAAACTGTGGGACTGATGTACTGCAAAGAAATGAAGCAGCGATTGATCAAACAAAGTGTTTCACGAGTGCTCCGCATTCTCAAGGTAATTTGCATATTGATGCTATGACCTTTCTATTTTTAGTGCTGAATCTTTCTATGTTGTGCATTCACAAACACACATACTAAGGACACCATTTGTAGTTTATTTCCAATCTTAACAAATGATAATCTTAGTAGCGGTACACAACTGTTGTCATATGTCTTCAAACTTCATAGAAGCTAGGGAGGAGACAGTGTTGTTTCAAGCTCAGATTGAAGGCATATCTGCGTAATCAAGCACATTTGTTAATTTGAGACCTTCTCTTAAATACCTGGGTTTACTTTTTGACTGTTTACCAGCATAATCTTTCTATAGCCTTGTTTTCCTCTTATCTATCTGCCTAAATTTTGGTACAGAGGTTGTATACTTGGATTTCATGCCTGCCAGGTTAGAATCAATATGTCATTCTATCTTCATGTTAGTTTCAATGATTAAATTTATTCACCTTGTATTGTGTAACTTTTTCTTGCATTTTCAATACTTGCTATTATTTCTAATCTAAAGTATACTATCAAATTTTAATGTAGGCGGACTTGTTGGGCAATTAGCTTTTCATTACAAGACATATTTACATTTACATGGTGCCATGATGCATAACTGGCAGATTGAACTTTCTTTCTTATACTTGGAAAGCAGAATAAATACTCAATGCTACCATTGAGAATGTTTGTTATAAATATTAGGGTTTGCCTGTATCCTCCATAATCTCCTATTCTTTCTTTAGTAAATCTATTGGCTGAGATAGATTTCCATCCTCAGAGACAGAATGATGATGTTGCCTTGTGAAAGGATGATTGTTTCTTGGAGAATTTGTAGAAGGGGGTTATAAATGATTATGAGTTGATCCCATTAGCTACTGCCTATGTCCTGTTTCTCTGCTTCATGCCATTAACTTATCCTGCACGATCTGTTTCAAACTTACATACTTAGTGATGGATGCTCTGAAACTTTGAAGATGCATGGTCTATCATATGTCCTTCCCTGAATGATAATCGCTAGTTATGCTACTAATATTTGTTTATTAAAAATTCACCTGGATGTTGATGGATATCCTAGAATTTGGTTAGTGAAAAGCTTCAATTCACGTAGCATGTATTTGTAAATTGTCATTTTTTTTTTTGGCTTTGTGTGAAGCCAGCTTGTGTATTTTAAAATTTTTGTCCTTCTAAGAAAGTTTCTTATGCATGTCACGAACTTCTTTACAGGTTGCTGAACTACTTGGCTTTAACTCATGCATACAATCATGCTTGGAGTACTTGGAAGCAGTTCCTTGGGTTGGCGAACAGGAAGAAGAAAAGGTGGTCTCCTCAGTTTTGCGACTCCAAGGTGAAGGTATTGGGGTCACCCCAGTATTAAAACGCATCTCTTCTGATGTCTCTAACCTCCCCAACGACACAATTTCACACATAATGGACCTTGTTCTCAAAAGCAATGAGGAGAGAGGCCGGCGGGAAATGAAATCCATAGTATTAAAGCTTCTTAGGGAGAATAATAGTCATCCAAGTTACGCTTGTTCAGCTGACATCTGCAATGAAACTATTTATACATCGTGCAGAAGCTGCTTGGATTCACTTTTGTCTCTGTTCAAGCTAGCAGCTGAACCAGAATTCGCTGATAAACCCATGGACACCAAAGAACTTGTGGTGAAACAAATAGCTTTAGAGGCTGATAATCTCTCATGGTTGCTTGACATTTTGGCTGACAGGCAAGCAGCAGATGAATTTGCACTAATGTGGGCTAGGCAGCAAGATTTAGCAACATTACATTCCAAGCTGCCTATTGTGTCTCGATACCATGTTAGCTGCATTACGGCTAGGCTATTTGTTGGAATTGGAAAAGTAGAGTTGCTACCAGCTAAGGATACTCGTCAGTTGTTGTTACAAACCTGGCTGCAGCCTTTGATCAATGACTATAGCTGGTTGCAACATCGCTGCAGGTCATTTGATAGGAAAGTTGTGGAAGAAGGCATCGGTAGGACAATCCTCACATTACCTCTAGAGGATCAGCGGAGTTTTCTGCTTGCTTGGTTGGGCAGTTTTCTGAAGGCTGGTGACAACTGCCCAAATCTTCAGAGAGCCTTTGAGGTCTGGTGGCGCCGAACTTTCATTAGACCTTATGCAGATGGCCAAGGCAATGTTCTCCAGTCAGATAGCTCAATGACATCAAAGCAGTAGATTGAAGAAATAACAATAAAAGTGAGACCATATGTAAATTAGTTGGAATTACCTTTACAGTTTGCGGGGAACTTACTTCAGCTTAAAATGGCGATAAACTGAAACATAAGTAATTGTTGCCATGTTGCAGTATTTCTCCATTGCCATGGGTTGACATGACAAGTCTCCTTGAGGTGGCGTGATTTCAGTTAACTACATGCTGATGTTTTTGTGCTAGAATTCAATATGGAATGTATGAAACCTACTTTGGATTGACGAGTACTGGCTGATTGTTTTGATCTGGCAATTCTCGGAAAGAAATTTAATTCTGAGGTTCTTTCCTGTGAACTTTCCATCTGGCGTAATACATGGTTGTGCATTTTTCTTGAGCAAATGAATGTTATAAATCCAATTTTTCATTAGAATTTGGTCTGACATTTTGGTTGAGTTGCAAAACTATGATTGAATTCTGAAATTTTTGTATGATCTGAGAACCAAAACACGATGTTTTAACTTACATACGCACTTCACATGACTCTGAAGATTAACTACTTTCTTTCATTCAATTCTTGTTCTTAATTATTCTAAAGCCCCTCACTCAATGGTGCTCCATAGGAATACCATTTGATGTTACTTTTTCATAGGTTCATCAAATAGTTCTTCATGAAGCAATTAGCCCATTCTGTTTCCTTCTCAAAATTGACCAAGTGCTTTATGGTAGATCTGATAATATGATGCGGTGATATAGTACAAAAATAATATAAATAAAAGAAATGGTGATATAATTTAAAATTTTAACAAAAATCATATATAAGTATAACAAAATAAAAATATATATTTTATATTTTCATATTAATATAAATTAAGATACATAATATTTATGTAAAATATGATTTAAATTGATAAATTATTAAAATTTTATATGAAACGAATACATAAATTATCATATATATATTTTTTAATCCATGGGCTGCTCACTGTCTTTAACAGTAACCATAAGACAAGAGTACAGCAAACTAAAGCAAGCCCAAAACATTTTGTGGGCCAATCTCTAAGTCTGTAATCATTCAAACTTTCATTTAAGTCTTGGCCCAAAACGTTTAGCTTTCTCAAAATAATTGACGAAACGACGTTTTATATCCTTTTTACTTGAAAATGTTCATACGACGAATCATAAGTTCATAACCAAATAATGCAAAATAAATTCCACCATGATTGACCCAACCTCAGAGCTTATCTGGAATTCTCAGCCTGTAAAATGAATATGAATAAATGAATATATATCTATGTTTGTTTATTTAGTTTTAAAAATATTTATATTTAATTCGAGTTCGTTAAAATAATTATTTTATTTATTTATATTTATTCGTTTAAATAATAAATTATTTGTATTTGTTCAATTAAATTAAATAAATTTATTCGTGAACATATTTATAAATATATTCATGAACATATATAAACGAACGTATTCATAAATAATAAATAAATTATAACTAAACAAATAAATTTAGATAAACATAAATAAATTTAAATAAATATAAATGAATCTTAAAATAAAATTAAAATAAAAGATAAAAATATAATTTTATTAATATTATAATAAACGAATAATAAATTAAACGAATTTTAAATTATATTATTTATAAACATAAATGAAAAAACATATATCTGATTATATTTAATTTGTTTAATAAATAAATATAAAAATATTATTCAAAATCATTAATTAAATTTAATAAATAAATAAAAATAAATAAAAATCGAATATATTCGAAAATTCTATTTATTTACATTCTCACGAAATTGTGACTCTATCCGATCCTATCCCCCTGGATGCATGGCCTCAGTCTTTAATCAATTCCATAAATTCTGCCAAGATTGGCCCAAGCCTACCAAAATTTTGAAGTGGGGTTCGTATGCCAGTCATGTGTTGGTGGCCAGTCCTCGGTTGGGTATCGGACGGCTAATTTTTATGGGTGTTCAAAATTTAATTTTAATCAAATTAATTGATTAAATTAAATTGATTAATTGATTAATTATTTAATTATTTTATATTGTTTCCTGAAAATTTCATTTTCAAAAATATTTTGATTTTTTATTTGTTCAATTTAAAAATTAAATTAATCAAAATTTTAATCAAAATATAATAAAATTTATATATATAACTAAAAATATATGAAATTATATATTTTATTTTAAGTTATTAAAATTTTTAATTTAATATTTTGATATTTAAAATTTTTATTAGCTAAGTTTATTTAATTTATTTTTAAAATAAAAAATTTAAATTTAAATATATTTTATTATTTAATTAATCAAAAAATTAATCAAATCAATCGAATTAATAATTCAATTAATTAATTTTTAAAATTAAAAAATTTAATTCAATTAATAAAAATAAAACAATATAACTCAATTAATTTAATTTTAAATAATTTTGAATCGATCAAATTAACGCGCTAGCTTTCTGCATAGCCGTTTATAGGTGGGGATGTATGTACAAATATTAATGCAGCCTTTGCGGAGGGGTCCCCTGTTTTCCCTTTTTTCTTTTTTCCTAAATCATCAATGAAAATTAAAAGCACTCGAATAACTTTTCGTCTGTTTCTTATGCATTGAATTTGTAATTTATACCCCAAACAGGACAAAGAAACCATTCTGGAGAAGCACTTGGGGGCGTTGGCGACTCATTGAATTGTCTAGCAGCAGGTTTGAGCCCCAAGTGATGAGGTGATATAAATTGAAACAGCCACTCAGAAAAAAAAAAATGAAGTCAGGACTCATGACTCAGGAGTCAGGATTCAGGACCACCCCTCCCTCTCCATCGGCTATGAAAGAAACGTTTATCAGAAATTGAACGTAAGTTAAACAAACAAAAAACAAAACAAAACCTCATTTAAGAATCATCGTAGATTCTACGGTATTTCTCTTTCAGTCAGTCTCCTTTGAAGGTCGATTTTGAATCCTTTCTTTTCATGTACAAATATTCAATTCTAGTTTCTCAAACCAAACATGGCTCAGCCTCAGTTGAATGCTCTTACATCAAGGAAGAAACATAGCAATGCTTGCTTTTGCATTGTTTTTCCAGCTGCATGGTTAATTTCCACAGGTTGCTTTAGAAACATTAATTAAATCAAACAAGTCTTTTGACTAAACCTCCCTCAATTGATCATGCAAATGAGGATGCAGTCATTTTTTTCATTTCTTAATCAGCATCTCTCTCTCTCTCTCTCTCGCTCTCGCCCTCTCTCAAACCAAGTAAATGGAAACACAACTGAATGTGACACTGCTTGCTATAGTTATATGTTGTGACAGTGAAATGAAATGTTTTGAGACTGATAGGGTTTTGTATTTTTGTGGCTTTAGATAATGATTCAACTGCTCGAATATCATATCAAAACCCCCCACAAAAGTTTAAACAAATTGTTTTTTTTTTAATCTTTTGGTACGACAATATTGATTTTCACCCATGAAATAATACATATCTAGGATTAGAAAGGAATTGATGGTTGCAGCAGAACAACTCAGTAAATCTAAATGCAGAGATGTTGGTTTACATTGTTTTCTCAAAGGAAAAGCAACAAATTAGGTAAAGAGTACTTGTTGCTTTGCAAATTATTTGTTTTGGATTTCAAGGAACCAACCTTTTTTCATATAGCATTGGTAATCAGGTAAAACAACAACAAAAATACCTACCAGTCTGCTTGGCTAATAGCTCAGCAGACAGAACAAAAAAAAAGATTCACAATCGATTGGTTTGGAGTTATATATTAACAATGACTTGTACCAGCCATTTCCTGCCAGGCAATTTCTTTTAGGTGCCATTGGTTGCTTTCACGTTTTATACTCCTTTTTTTCCCTTTGTCTTTGGCATTTCTCCAGCAACAGATCAAACAAGGAATCATTATGCAATGACAATATTGTCTGCCACAATTTCGCAAACTGGAAATGCACTACTCTTCTGTAATTGAATTATATGCTGAGCCACAAATTATTTTTGCTCACATTTAGTAGTAGTTAGGATAGGGTTTGATGGGACATTAAACTTTAATGGGGAAATTGTAATGCCTTCCATCAAATATTTTGAGGATCTTCTATAATAATATATGTAAAAATTTAAATCCGTATTTATAAAATATTTTTTTTGAAACAAAATGGTTAAATCTTCAAATAATTACTCATAAGTTATGGTCCCTATGTTTTAATTTTTTTCCTTTTTCTAAATTCTTCATACATATAATTCATAGAAGAGTTTTATTCCTTGTTTGCCAACTTAATTAGCCTCCAAGAATATCTTTTAGGATTTTTGGAAGAGATAACATTATAAGAAAGACAAATGTGAAACATTTGAAGTAATTGGTTTAAAGAGATCATTCCTATGACTAGAATGAGGAGGAATGCAAAACATAAATTAATGTAGGTCCGGACCATGAGAAGTCGTCAGCCATGCAAAAAAATTTTGCATTAAATTCCATATCTCTTGGATAAATATTCGATTTTTCTTTCTTTTTTAATTCTAAGGTAAAATCCCCTTAGCAACTTCCTCCACCAAAAACTTTTTTCAGATAGTAAAATCAGTGCTGTGAATGGTAAATTTACATGATCTGGCTAAATCATTAATACACCCAATGTTCATACGTACGTGCCTTAAATTCATGTTCACCATCTGCAATCCACAGTTTTCCACCATGTGATCGTATATGGCCAATTATTTCCATCATAGATTGGTTGCTATCACTTCTCAAAAGTATACAATCCGAAAAGATGTGCATGTTTCTGTACGTGTGCGTGTATATATATATATATATATATATATTACTTATACAGATACATATATACGTATATATTGCAGAAATAACAACATAGAAGAAAATATATGTTGATCTATCATCCTCCATTACCTAGAAAAGGAGCAATTCTAATCATATCTCTCTCTCTCTCTCTCTCTCTCTCTCTCTATCCTAAAAAACATGAATATTTCATGTTATTCTAGAAAATATAAAGGTACAAAACCTTAGAGTACATATAGAAGTAAAACAATCTACTACGTTTATCGTTATGAATTTTTTGTTTCTTGTTTTCTATTTTAAGAGAATTATATGGAATATATATGTATTTGAAATTAACAGCCCCCAAAGTCTCTAACTGTGAAAGAACTTTTCTCGGGCATGTTTCCAGCATGGCGTAGCCCTAGAGTGAGTGAAACATCACCAGCCGTGGTCCCGAATCTAATGAGAGTAGAACCAATGTCGGTGTTACCAGGCGTGGTCCCGTAATCCGCTGCAACAATGCTGCCACGATGACATGTGTCATCGACGCCAGGTATCCTGTGGTGGATATCGGAGTCATGGGTGGTGGTGAAAGGCTGTGAAATGGGTGGTGCCACCTCAGTGGCAGTGGTGTTGGTGGTGGGAGGGCTAGTAATAATAGCGGTGGTGGGGGTGGGGGTGGATTGTTTTGCTTGGTTTTCCGAGAAGCATTGTCTATTGATTGCAATGAGTGAAGGGTCGTTTTCTTTGGCATTGATTTCGGATCTTTTGCCTCCTGGTGAGGTTGTTGTTGTTGTTGGTGTCCCTGCTGCTGCTCCCTGTTGTTGAAGGCGTTGATGTTTGTGCATTGTTGCTGTTGTTATTACTGTTGTTTGGGTTCCTTTCTCTCTCTTTATTATCTCCCTCCTCTTCTTTAGTTTCTTGTTGGTACATCTCTTCCACCATGGGTTTCCACAACCGAACCCTGGCATTTATGAACCAATTTGAAACCTGCAAAACATATGATCATTTTCATTGCACATTACACCATATGCACTTAAAATCCCAGGCAAAGGCAACAAATCAATATTGGCTAGTTTACCATAACAAGACAAATCTTTGTATTGTTTTTATCAGAAGAACATTACTTATGTTGCACAAAATTAGTAAAATATTGTATCCATGATTGATCTAATCATTTCATTAATTAATATTAAGAACAAAATATTCACCTCAATCAACAAGTTTTTCTTCCAACGTTATGGTCAAAAACAGACATAAAAAAGTACTCCAGGAAACAATATGCAATAAATTATTACCAGAGCTACTCATCACATCAGCTGCCTATATATCTTTCTCCACATTTTGCTCAATCATGCCAGTTTCCTATAGAAAGCTCCGACAAAATGACACCATCTAAAAGCAGCCATGATTATTTGGGGGGGGACTCCATTTATGACCTCGAATCACTTTCTTTTATTACCGAGTAATAAATTATAAAAGATAGAGGACTAGAATTAGGTGTTTGTCTTTCTCATCATACTTTGCAGTCACACGTTTTTCCGTTTTGGCTTCCACACGTACCTAACAAAGTTTAATACTGTTACTTTGAAATACAGAAAAAAAATCTATCTTTCGTGTATTTGTGGGGCCTTTTCGTGTGGTTGGAAGGTGTCATACTGCTATTTGGTCCGATAGAGAAAAGTAGAGAGACACCTCAAAGGGAGAGAGAGAAAGAGTATAAAGGTACAGTCTTTGAAAAGCATTTTACCTCTCATTATTTAAAAACTAATTTCTTATGTCCGCAACTTTCATGGCTATCTCTTGTGCACTTTTTGTCTCTGCCTTTTAAATATAATCTGCTAAGTTCCTTCACCATTCAGTATTTATGACTCTCTATTTACAGATCAGAATCTATGTCCTGGTGTAGAGAATCAGAAGGAAAAAGATTTTTATGATTTTTTTTTCTGGATGGAACACAGAACAAAGAAATGGTCTTTTTCTCAAAACAGTCAAAGAAAAAAAATCAGAGAAATAAAACCTAAATACATGCAGGTTCTTCTGATAAGGGTTTCCTTTTCTCTTTAAATCTTTATAAATGTATTTACCGTTTAGTAGTGAAAGAGGTTGGGGAGAGGGGGAATGGAGAGAGAGAGGACCAACCTGGTTTCTCGATAAACCAGTCTGTCGAGCTAAAAGATGCTTATCTGCATCGCTTGGGTACCTGAGAAAGAGACCAGAAAATGACATCAGAATCATTTCTCAAAACCGTATAAAGAGGCACCGATCTTTATGTACCCGCATGGGCGTGAGAATCTAAGAGAAGAAAGATCACCAGCAGCAGCAGCAACCGATAGCAACACCAGCATTTGCAGAAGTAAAGAAGAGGACAACTACTTTCACCATCTCTCGTTATTTACATGCATATCACTTCTTTAATAGTAACAAAAACAACAGAAAAAAGAGTTTTTCTTTCTTTTGTTTGGGTATGTTTATGACAATATGAGACAGTGAGAAAAAAAAGGTCAAGAAGAACTGTCATCTGTGAAATTATGCTTTAATTAATAAAGTTTTTTTTTTTTATACTCTGGGTCTGGGAGTGAAAAAGTAAAGCTATATATAAATGCATCAGAAGAAAAAGCAGAGAGGAAATGAAGGTTTTTTGGCAGCTTTTTGCCGACGAGACAACATCCAAAGGCACTGCATTACTGTTTTCTCAAAACACTAATCAGAAAGTATGACAAAAGGATTAAAAAAACTTGGATTTTGTAAGTTAATAAAGTATCATTATGTCATATCTCCCCCCCCCCCCCCAATGTCTTATCCATTTTCATTAAGAAGTGCAGATTATAGTGTTAGAGTAGTGTGAGTTAGGTAAAGGCAACGTACGGGTTGAGAAAATGTTCGAAAAGCCAGGCCCTCAAAATGTTGACAGATCGTTCAGGCAGGCCCCTTTGGGGTCTCCAAGCTTCCTGTTCCATCATACCCATCTGATGGAACGCTCTTTGATGTCTTAAGCTTTGCTCTAGCATCCTTAGCCTTGGTGTCTCTCCTTTGGTTATGCCTGAGCTTCCAGTTCCATCTTTCTCACCTAGAAGCTCACTGCTGTGCTTCAATTGTGCTGATACGGCATCCTTCAAACACCTAAAATGCCTTGACATTGCCTTCTGAGCAAGGGCGGTGTAAGGCACAGCAGCCCCAAATCCCATCACCAGATCAAATGAGTTCACTACCATTTGCATTTGTTCACAGTAATGGTTGTATCTCCTGTCCACCTGCAACCATAAATTTCACGATAAGTTCATTGTTGTTGTTGATCACAGTTTACGATGAAACATTAAAGTTAATAATTGCCTTAAGTCCTTATCCCAATCCTGCCATTAAAAAAAAAAAAAACTTCTGACGTTATTTGCACAACCATGCTAAGAGAATAATAAAAAAAAAAATCAATGACATGATTTGACATTGGATGAGAAGAAAATTGCAAGTTTCTCTTTCAGAATTTTACACCCAAAAATCATTTGACATGACTTGGTTGCCGTTTAAGGAAACCTCAAAGAATAAATGAGTTAATCAAAGCATGGTTCAGTGAAATGATTGTTAATGGGAAGTGGCAACAAAGAATGTTCTTGTGTTTTTTTTTCCACTCTTTCTCCAATACAGGCAACAGCCAATTGATGATGAGCCCGTCTGTGTAAACAAAGACAAAGGGGAAATAAAGAAAAAAAATTAGGAAAACAAAACAACCACCCTTTTTCCCAGAGTCAACCAAGTTATAATAATACCATTGGCTTTCCCTGCAATATTACTATGATGGGTATGGATCTCTCAGGTAGCAGTAGCTTGGCAATAATTCTGATACGTGATATATGGTAGGTTAATAGTCATCTTCCAAATCAGGAGGAACGTCGCTTCTCATCTGGGACGCATACCCCTAACAGTAGTCTCTCATGTTTCCACCAAACCACGCCCCAGAGTGAGTACCTTAACACACACACGCACCAATCCGATCGCTGTGACACGAAATTTATGAAATAGAAAAATGAAAGTGAAGACGTCATCAAACTCTACCAACTAGATCCTATTCCTATAGAACGATATTGCTCTATCTGGGTTTTCTTTTGCTTAAAATATTCCTATTTGTCCCCGTGGCACTGATTTGAAAAATAATGGGTGACCAAACAAATGAAAGGGGAAAAAAGATTGGGTCTTTGGCTCTTGAAGGAGAGAGAATATGAGAATGAAAGAGAAAAGAGGTATATAGAGAAAGAGATTACATGCCTCATCAAGCATGGATAAAAGTTTGACCTTCCTTCTTTGATGTTCAATTCTATCAGCTGCTAATAAAGGAGGGAGATCCTTTGTTGATGAAGAAGAATCACCTCCTCTACCGCCATTACTACCTGGATTAGAACTAGGGTTTGTGTTGTTTCTACCAAACTTGTTCTTCTTGAAATGGCCTCTTCCAACACTACAGAATTCTTCTAACAATTCTTGAGCAGCTTTGGCATACTTTGAATTTCTCAACACATTGACCATTCCTAATGAGGATCCGTACCCAACATGAACCTGATGGTTTTGTGCCACTCCACCTTGCAAATGCAGTGTCTGATGATGACTACCCAAATTCTTGTACTGAAATTGAGCAGCAGCAGAAGAACCCCCTCCTTGATTATAATACAGTAACCCGCCATCTCCCATCCTCAATTCTTCAGCTTTGGCAGCTTCCAAGTGTTGCAAAGAAGATGATAAAGATAGTGAAAGGCCTTGGCCTTCTACAACACTTCCAATTTCACTTGGGTTGTTGAGTTGTGAAGCAGTGTTATCTCCTTCATGAGCACTATTAGGAACCCAAGTAAATTGAGGTGGAGATAGCACAGTACTTGTACCGAAAGCCCCTCCAGGACCTGATACATTAAACCCTTGAAGAGAAGTAGCAGGGTTTGGAAGCAACATGTGAAGAGTATTAGAAGAAGTTGTTGGGGGAGGAGGAGATGGTGATCTTGGCTGCGGGTTCATCAAGAAAAGGTGCATGGCAGCTGCTGAGTCGGCATTAATGCTTGGTAACTGCTGGTGATGCTGTTGAGCTAAACTGTCACGGTTATTGTGACTCTTTGATTCACCTAACTGTCCCAAACCCCCAACAACACCTTGCCTATCGCTATACCAATCGGTGGTATTACCTGCTGGCCTGTGTGCTCGATAATTGGGCTGTAGATGCTGGTCTAATAACTCGGTAGAGGCGGTGGCAGCAGCAGCCACACCTGAAGGAAAATTGAACATTTCTGATAACATAACTGCTGTTTCATAAACAGGAAGAGCATTTGATTCTTCCTCTTCGATCCCTACTAATGGTGGAGGTGGTGGCTCAAAGCCTTGAACTATTAGTTTATCTCTCCGGATCTGCTGTGCTAAGTGGTGTTGTTGTTGTTGTTGCTGTTCTTCGTGGCTTATGACTGATCTCTCGAAGCCATTCGAGAAACTGAAGATGCCAGCTGATTGGCGGTAATCTTGGGACATAGAATTTGTAGAATTATTGCTCTTGTATTGAATTGGAATTTGATGGTGAGTCTTGGAGTGTTGAGATAGAATTGATGGGACGAGTGGTGGTGTTGCTATTCCCATATCAATATCTTCCTCTTCTTCATGATCATATCCAACCCTTCCACTTTTCCTTGGCCTTTTCGCTGTTCAATTATGGATCAGTAACCACAAACAAAAACAAAAACCACCCATCTTGAAATAAGCGTTATTCATCATAAACAACTATAACATGAACCAAAAGAAAAGAAAGACAAATAGAAAGGATCAAATTCTCTCAGTTAAGTGATGGAAAACAAGAAAAGAATAGAGGTAAAGAGAGATGGAAGAACAAAAAAAAGGTATGAAATGGGTCCCTGTTGATTATCTTTTCGATTTTGTTGTAACCCTTTTATCAAAGTTTTCAGCTTTGGTTTTCAAACTCAGCCTTTTATATATATATATATATATATATATATGAAAGAGGAGCATATGGTGAGAGTGTATATATAGGCAGACCTTGTTAGAGTTGCAGAGTATGAAAGGATGTAAAGATCTTAGACATCGTTTTCTCTTCTGTGCTATTGAAAGCTTCTTCAATCCCCCCCTCGCTCACCCCTCTTTTCCTTTCCTTTCCTTTCCTTTCTCCCTGTATATGTCTGTGTCTGTCGTCTCTTTCTCTCCTTTTCCTTCTCTTTGTTGCTCTTACCTGTAGTGACTTTTTTTCCTTTTTTTTTTTTTTATAATCAGCCTTCCAACATGAATATGATGGAAAAAAATTTATAGTAAAGAAAATTTACAATGGAGATGAGAGGAAAGGAAAATGGAGGCTGAGAAACATTGATAACTCTTTCTCAAGAAAAGAGAAGAAAAATAAGAAAAGAGAGAAGGGGTCGCCATCTTTCTTCTTCACCACTTTTTACTCGGCCAATATTTTATATTTTACAGTATTTTTTTATTTTTTATTTATTTTCTGTTCTTCAAATTGACAACAAAAAAGGGTTAAATTGAAGTGTGACAAGGTAATAAAATAATAATAAGAGAAAGAGGAAAAGAAAAACAAAGACTTGAGTTTTAATTTATTAGATTTATTTTCAAATTACTAAAATAACCTTATCTAGAATATTTAAATTATGGGTATATTTGACATTTTTTAGAAAAATATTGTTTATAATTTATGGTCCTTAGAGATAAAAAAAAGAATTATGCTGATTTTTTTTTAATATTTTGAAATGTAAAATAACCTCAAAAAAATTATGTTGAAAAAGTCGGCTATTATTGTAATTTTAATAGACGTCCTTTGGAAACCAACGCAAACTACGGAATAAAATAAGACAAGGTCAGTAGGAATTAAGTCATCTCAACGATCCAAACTAGCACCCCCGTCACCATGTTCAAATGACCAAAACACCCTAGGTAATCATTGTATATTTTCATTAATACCAATTGTTGATAAGGGCAAAAATGTCATTTTGAGAACTTTTTAAATTTATGAATCAATTATTAAATCAAATATTTTGGATATAGGATTTTTTTTAAAGAAAAATGTTAATCATTGTGTAATGATATTGATTAAGATTACATATATTTAAAGATAAAAATTTAAAATTAATCCGTTATCTTTTATTGAATTTGAAAAAAAATATATTGTATTAAAAGAAAATTCTTTTTTTAAATAATATTTTTATTTTTAATCTTATATAGACATAATTTAATCCTACCTTTATTAATACAAGAAAAACCACACAAAAGATCGAATGACATCAGTTAATCGAAATTTATATTGTAATCAAAAGTTTCAAAATCAAATATATTTGAGATAAAGATATTTATGCATTTGATATTAATTATATTGATTTACTCTTTTCTTTGCATGTATATATATTGGTTTTAGACAGGTTTTATATTTCTTTTCTTGTATTTATTACTAATTTTTATTTCAATGTCATGTATTAAATGGTTGATTCTAACATATTATGGATTTAGGGTATGGTAGGGCTAGGAACAATATGGTACTCAGAATCATGAGGGATAATTATCTTGAACTCATTTATGACACTAGACATGCTAATGTTGCTACTAATTGATTCTTCGAAAACGACACACTCATTTCCCATTAACATGAAATTATTATTTACATCATATATATTTATCACTTAAAAAAAACTATTTGGTTATAAAAGTATAAAATGAGAGATATAATAATTTTTCATCTTTTTACTTTATTGCATAATATAATAATCTACTCTTTTACTTCTTAGTTTAACCCATGATCTCTAATTTTTTTTAATTATAGAAGCAAATTACCACCGTATTACATATGCATTAGGTCATATTTGGCTCAACATCTTGATTTTATGTTATTCGAATCTCTGATAACACTAAATGAAAATTTTTTCAAAAAGGAAAAAGATGAAAAGAGAAAAGATGAAAATTTACATGATTTATCAAAACGGCATCATTTGATTCCATAGTTGAAACAATTATTTAAAACTTTATCACTATTCTTATACTTGAATCGAATATAATTTGGACAAAGCTCCGAAAGTTAATGTACATTTTCCCTATTTTCCCTTGAACTTCATCATTCTATGTATAATACCAAATGGATATATATTTTCCTTCACAAGGAAAAAAAAACAAATTAAGGTAGAAAAACTTGCCCTTGATTTACATCATGTGAAAATGCTATTTCTCTAATGTTAGTTCTATTTCTAAACAAAGCCTTGTTACCATACTTCCCACATATTAATATTTTAGCCAATAAGTAATAATAACTAAATTAACTTAGCAATTTTCTTGTTTCACATATGAGCTTTTTATATTTGCAAGGATATATGTGAAGGAAGAGAAAGAAGATGTGGAGATAATAATTGATGAACAATGAATAACCTCTCATGTTGGTTTTCCATGTTATAAATACTATATAAATATATATTTGCCAAATTTATAATAATTGAGGAAACCCTTTTTATATTTAACAGCAATATTTTTTTGAACACTAGTACATATGTAGCTATAAAAATTAATTTCAGGTAGGCCAGGATATAGGTGACTTTGATCCCAAAGCTTTAAATCCCAACTTGGGATGTCTCTCTTTTTGTTCTTTAATTAATAATTAATACCCCTCCCCAAATGTTTGGCATCTACTCTTTATGTATAGTGTCAGATATCTTATATTAGTTTAAACTTTAAAGTGGTATATGATCTCATGCAGCATTTTTAGGTTCCTTTTTCTTTTGCTTAAATAGATGCATATATAAAATAGTTTGATCCATGATTTGCCTTGACAGAGGGGACATCTCCAGTTTCTGGTTGAGAGATTCCAATGCAAAGCAGTACTTTGTTGTCGAGCCTGTGATCAACTTTGAATTAAGCCTTTTTTGTCAGGATTTTTCGAGTTAACATCATACAGAAAATAATGGAAGCTTTGGGTCCTAGTCTCTGAAACATGAAAATTTGATACCAAAAAGAAGGAAACTTGCAAGTGTCATGCATTTATTCCATAATTATTAGAGTGATAAAAATGGATGTTTCCAAATTCCAAACCATGGCAAAAAAGAAAAAACAATGTTGTAATAACTTTATTGATATATCACCGACAAACAAATAAAATGGAATTGATTTAGATATGAAAGATCTTTAACTTATTGGCTATGTATACCTTGTAATAACTAACATCACATTCAAATAAGTGGAAAATTTAGAATTATAATAGAACATTGACCTAATCATATCATAATTTTATAGACAATTATTAGAAAAAAGTAATATTATTCTATAATTTGCATAACACTATTAGTCTGTCACAAATTAAGTAAAACAAATCAATTTGATTGTGAAGGATCTTGATCTTAATGACTAAACAGTATTGTGCTCAAATAAATAGTTATAGATTCACGTAATCTTATAAATATAAGATTTGATTTGCTTTTAAGAAGATATTTCAATGGTTAGAATTCAATACAACTTCATTTTTTAAGACAAGTTATTAGAATAAGATTTATAAAAATATAAGAGAGAGTTACATTTTAATATTATATATATATGAACAAATCTAAGAAGTTTCTTCTCTGTCTAGTTAATCTTCATTTAGGTTAAGTTTAGAATTTATTGTATTTTTAGTATGATGTGATTAAACTCATCCCACTACCAATTGAATTTAAATGTTAATTTCATTGAGATTCATTTGATATAAAATTTTCATTAATTTTTTTTAATAATAATTATAATAATTATTATTATTATTTTTAAATATCATTGAAATCAATCTCATCACACATCTAAATCTAAATGAAGCATTAGTCACCATCCTTTCACTTTAATTATATTAATTGAACAAGGTTTCTTCTCAGCAATTACAATTGAGAAGAAGAATAAAATAAATTAAAAAAAAAAAAAAGAAAACCTTTATTTATTTATTTATTTATTTTTGGTTTGGGTATTGTTTTGTTTTGTTTATGACTGCAAACC
The DNA here is from genome assembly GCF_002303985.1 of Durio zibethinus. The sequence goes on from NW_019167860.1 coordinate 21,498,175, forward strand.
AGATTGAATGGCGACAGCCCAACCTTCTCTCCTTTTTCTTCCACTCATCAATCTGTCGTCTATTGGGGGTAAGGTCACGTGAATCCCACCCTCACTCACGCGTGAAAGTCGGCACCACGCACGTTTCCCTCCCTTTGCCAATTGTGTTGTCACCATGCACAAAATTTCCTTCCAAAAGACGTTTTTGTCCTTTGCTTTATTATTGTTCTCGTGTTTACGTTCCTATTGCGCTCCAAAATAGAAAAAGCTATATTTTGAAAGGAAAACAAGGTAACCTTTTTTGTTTTATTTTACATGAAGTTGTTGTTTGAAGGTAAAGACAAGCAGCCTCAGCTTTTCATCAATTCCGGGAGCGCAAATCTTGAAAAATAAATAAATATCGAGCAATCACAGGTGAAATAGTTACAGAGAATTCAAATTTTAATTTTAGTAATTATAATTAATTTAATTATTGACAATCATAATTTTATATATATAATTGTTGCATCAATCAATCATGTGGAACAAGTTCATCATGCTGTCGTAGAAAAAATTAATTCTGATCCATTGTACCTTGCACCGTATTTGGTGCAAAACCGTGAACCTCCCAGACAAGCCCGAATGGAAATGGATTAAAGAAAAATTGAAGTTCATGGATCGGATGAGGGAAAAACATCGAACATCCTAAGAAATTTGTACACGTTTTTCTATTTTTCAGAACTTATGGACACAAAATATCAGCATCAATTGGAGAATCTAATAATCTATAGCAGACAAAAAACAGTGTTCAAATATTAAAACCTTTAGCTACTTATATTGGACCGAATAAGATTGATGTTAACTCACTCTCGAAGCTCCTTTTCATGGAACAGTGTCTGAATTGTTTAATCACGCAAGAACTCTGTAGGTAGCCTGCATCAAATTTATTGTTTTTTATACATATTTTCTCAAGGATTAATGATGAGGGAGAGGCGGGCATCATCCCACAAGTTTATCGTGCCAACATTTTCTCTCCAAGTTGATGAATCAAGCCTACATCAAACGTATTAATGTGATAACAAAACATATAGTGATGGAGGAGTACGTCCATGATTCCATCATTTATTGTTTTCCATTGATAAATGATTGTCACATAAGCTCGACCTTCGACATTCTCTTCACATTTTTTGCTCTAGTGTTGGGTCAGATCATACTAAGCATATCTGTCAGAAAAAAAAAAAAAAAAGGAAGGAAAACTGGACCGTATTGTACTGTATGGTTCAATAATGCGTAGCATATGGTTATCATTGATGTGTATGGTTCGAAATGATCAGTACATAATTTTCAGTGTCATATTTTGATCATGCATGTTAGCTTGGCAAAGGTTCATTTAGCAGTTAGGGGTGAATGTAAAGAGAATTATTTATCAAATCCTGGTGTTCTTCTAACTAAAATTTCGTTTCATAACACAACCATTAGTTAGCTACCATCACTTGTGCAAAGTATATTGGAAGGTTTTAAGGTTAAGTTCATTATTTGTTTAATTGATATATGACGCTCTCAATCTCATATTAGGAATTTGTGAAGGTCCCTTATGATATATACATATATATATATATGTAAGCCAGATATCGACAATCTAGATTTTATGTATCTTTTTATAAGTGAAAGAGTCCCACATGAAACTTTAGGGTTTTAATTAATCGTACACTGGTGCTTTCGCGTTGCTGAACTTATTAACTATGGTTAGGTGCAGTAGTGTTGCCAGGTCCAGTCGTTTCTGCAACACGACGTAAGGAATGAACTAAGGTTTATGACTTAATTATCAACGTCCTCTTCCTGCCACGCAAGGAAGTTTAGTGCTAGTTACATCGGCATGCAAATGCCAGATCAAATGACTCTACCCTGCTACAGGAAATAGGAATTGAAGACTTGAGCGAATATGTGCTAGAAAGCAGGCTTGCAGGCTAAACATGTGCTTTTGCAATTTTTTTGCTGACAGAAACTTACCAACATTGCGTTTTGCATGTTGAAAGGAACTCGAGATTAATTGAACCATCTTCACGCCATGCTATTTCCTTTGGCATATATTGATTGCATAGTAAATTAATTACTGATTAATATACTAAAGTCTTTGATTCGACATATAATCATTCAAGAACTGATCCAAAGCAAGGCTATAATTAATCATATTTGGCCGAAAAAAGAAAGATTCGTGTAAAGCTCAAAATTCAAAGACAGCAGCCCTGCCTGGCTAAATTAACTGATTCATTAATCATGATTATTCGTTGTTATTGACTCGTTATTTTGATGTTGAAATTCCACAACGTGCCAAGACAAATCATTTTCAAGAAAGCTGAACGATGCAACGTGCTTAATAGTCGGAGAAATTAAAAGGCATGATTGTTGCAGATAGTCACACTTTTACATTCTTGATGATTATCTGAAAGAAACTTAATTTTGCTGTTGCATGCACTCATTTCGGACAATCGGTGCAACGGCATGCGTGGTAACTGAGAAGCAGGAGTGGGGTGCCTAATAGATGGCGATAGATTTGAATTCTGAGATGTTGTTGGTACAATATCCAGTACAGTTGATGAGGCAGAGATATTGCATGTTCTTTTCAGTTAATAATCAAATTTCAGTCGGGTTTCCATGCATCTGTCACAAGGAATGTACAAAAAAGCTAGGCTGGAGTCTGGACATTGACCTCTGGTTTTTCTTCGCCTAGCTATTTGAGCTGCAGAAAAACAGCCATAAAGAACCTATAATGAAACTATGATAATTCTTCAACGTTTAAAACACACTCTTCTTCAATGGATTCTTTTTTTTTTTTTTTTAAATGATAAACTTCCATTCTTTATTGGTTTTGCTCCAATGGAACCAGAAAATTTCCCAAAAGCCAGAAATTTTAATGGCTTTCCGAAACCAGAGACAGCCACCACACTTGCGGCTAATTAAATTCTCGAAATATCCTCTCATTTGCTCATTTACAACAACCGAAAATGTCTTTATTAATTGAAAAGAGTTATTGTCCGTTGCTTGCCAGTCATATTAATTTATTGCATTTTGCTAATCTTAGATGGCGACATTGTAGTTTATAGGCATGAATGATACATCAATACTCACAAATTATTCGAGTTTACTTAGGATAAAATTTGAATTTGACTTAATTATTATTGAATTAAGTTCAAGTAATTTAATTTATCGAATGATTCAAATTTGAGTATTCTAATGTCTAATTCGAGTAACTTACAAATTTAATAAAAAATAATATATTTTTATTATTTTAATTAAAAATTATTATTTTATCTATATATATATATGTATATATAATATATCAATTCAAACTTGAATTTGAATACATAATCAAACTTAAAATCGAATATGAGAATCAAACTCATTTTTATTAAATGAATTTAATCGAACGAGTTTAAATAATTTAATTTTTATCTTGAGTCGAATTCAAATTTAAAAATCAAAACTCAATTAAATTCAAATCAAATTTATAACAATAAATTTTAAGTCGAACTCAAGTTTTTCACTATATCAACACAGTTAACTTGATTATTCCCCTAGTGTAATCCATGAGTTGTCTCTAGACGGCGATTTTCCATTTCTTTTCTTGTTAGGCGTCGCAGGAGCTTTCGATAAGTTCAATGAACCATTGAAATAATTAATTAATATAATCATCAAAGTTTAATATATAACTCATCCAAAAGTGGAATATTTTGGATTATCTCCCTAGTTTAAGCTTTTCTATATTATATTATATCTTCTCCAACTTCCTACTTTTTAATAGAGTATCATCTTGGCACTAGAAGGAGCGATAGGAAAGCAAGTTTTGACTTTTATATATTTCCATTGAGCCAGCTTAAGTGGAAATTACTTCCACTTGGTATGATTATTTATGCTACTTTCGTTTGAGTGGTCTTTATGTATATCTAATAAACATCATGATCAAAGCAATTAGAGTATACCATTTTGATTTTAATAAAAAAAATGTTGAAAACAAGAAAAATTTTAACCGTATGATATGTTATTAAAATATATTTTATTGATTAGATTCAATATCTATACCTTCAAATAAAAAAAGCTAGTTTAATTTTTTTTTTTTAATTTTGAATCAAAACACAAATTTTGCATCATTATACATCTTCTTTATTTGAATATCTTTTGTAGTATATATGTATATATATATATATATATATATATGGATCTTAATGCAATAATTTCTAGCCAAAAACTTTAATTAAATCTCTAGTGTTTGTCAAAATTATATTGTGATTTTCGGGGTTATGTCTCTAATTAGTTTCTTTGTCCATGAACACAATGATCAGCAATCTCTTCATAAACGTACGCCATCGTATCCTACTGATCAGATATATCCAAGAAGCCAGCAGCAAACCACATGCCTATCGCATTTATTGACAACTATTGGTTTTTGGCTTGTCTCTATTTCTAGAAACGTGGGAACTCTTGAAAGATAAATCCATTTTATTTTGTTTTTTATTATTTTTTTACTTAGAGCCTATTATTTTCAATTTTTTATAAATAAATCTTAATTAATTAGTTTTAATTTGTGTTAGGGGCATTTTTAATCTAAGGGCATTTTGGTTATCTACTTTCATTAGAGAATACCAATAAACAATTAGAGATATTTTAAAATTTTAAATCGATCTGACAAATTAGGTCAACCTGAAGTTATATTACCACGTCTTCTTAATCATCTTACCAATATACACAGTAGGCCCCTCTCAATGCTGACTTGTTATTCCTTGAATGGATACTTAGTGTCCAAGTCAGTTTAGCCACTTAAGTTATTTTTTATAATAGAACTTTACGCCCTTTGCCAAGAAGAAGAAAATAATTTCTTTATCTTTATATATTTTTTTTGTCAATCAAATTATGCCCTTCCTTTTTTCTGATGCTTCATTTTTTTTTTCTTTTGGGTTTTTAATTCTCAACTTTTGAGCACATTTCATAGCAATTAATTAGGAAGGGGGAGGGGCTTTATCTTGTGGGGGAGACCACAAATTCTCTTTTATGCTTGGGGGAAATAGGAATTTGGGATTAGTTCCTCCTTTGGATATTCTCTTTTCTCTTCAGTTTGATCTTTGCTTCTTTAATTTTTTAGGCCATTGAATTTTGTGAAAAGCAACATTAAAATCAACTATATGATTAAAACTCAAGCCTCAAGGATTATGTTATATATATATATATATATATATATGTATAGATCTAGCATTGAAATCCATAAGGTTAAAATAGCATTGAATTTTATTATTTTATTTAAATAAGTTTTTATACTTCAATTATATCCAAATAAGTTTTTAATTTTTAATTTGTATTCAAATAAATTTTTAAATTTTAATTTGTATTCAAATAAATTCTTAACTTTTAATTTGCACCTAAATAAGAATTTATTTGTATGGGTAGTGAGATTACTCTTGTGAAATCGAAAACAATTATGCAAATAAAATTAATTATTATAATAATGAGATTAAAATCAATGATAAAATATATATTTGGATGCAAAAACAATAGTGGTGGTTGATGAGAATGAAAAATAATTATTAAAGACTTTATTTTAAAGATGTATTAATAAATTATTTTTATATTTTTATATTATTTATAACATTTAAAATTAAAAAAAATTTTATTGTCAATTAAAATATTAATATATATGTATTTATTATTGTATAATAAAATTATTTTAATATTTTAAATAAAAATTCAAAATAAAAAAAAGCATGATATTTTTAAAGACAAAAATGAAAAAAAAAAAAGTTAATAGCAAAATTGGAAAAGGAAGTCCGGTGAAAATATGAAGGCACGATTGTCTCACGGGACTTTTTTAATGAAATCTAAACATCATCATAACAAGATTGAACTGAAAAGGGGTTCAAATTTTACAGTAACGCCATTCTAGTGGGATTCAAATGGATCTTAAACCCTTAATATAAATTAATTTTTTTGATTAAAATAAAATTTTATTTAAATAAAAAATTTACTTAAATACAATAAAAATATAAAATTTTATTTAACCAATCCTTAATGTGCGTTACAAAGGGACCCTTTGGCATCCCGTGAAACTTGTGCCTTGGCCTGTTGTAATAATCAATCCGGAGCCTAGCAATACAAATAATAAAATGTCGTTTGTTATATATTGTAATTAATATAATAATAATTATGCAAAAGCTTTGCTTAAAATATATACTAATAATTACAATGCAATCGTATCCCAATTGCTTGTTTATACAACAAATCAATGACAACAATTATTTGAAAAAAAAAAAAAAACCCTCTGTCGCAACTTATGATGTAAGGCCTCACCCAACTCCTATTAACATAATGATAGATGTTTTTTCTTAATAATTAGGTCCTCCCTCCCTTTGTCATCACTCTTGCACTATCAAACCAAACCTTATCTTTTTTTAACGATAAATTTAATAATAAAATAATATGATATGTCATCGATCATTTAAATAAAGTAATAATCTCTTTTTTTTTTTTGTTAAATCAAAGTATTAGTGTCTAATTTTATCGGTAAAGGAAGCTAAACTCCTCAACTATTAATTAGAAACGATAATTTAAAATATGATATAATAATACGATATGAGTATAATATAAAAATAAAATATAAAATGATACGATTTAAAATTGTAATAATAATTATATATAAATTTAATAAAATTAAAAATATATATTTTTATATTTTTATATCAATATAAATTATAATATATAATTTTTATATAAAATACGATATAAATACATAAATTTTAATATTTTATATAATATAAATACATAAATCACCAAATTTACCTTTATTTTTTAAAAAAACTTTTTATAACTTTGTGTTTTCTTTAATAGCACCAACCCTATTTGGTGTAATGCGTGTACTATGAGAAACTGATTAAAAAACATATATAAAAATGGTAAGATGCCAATCTTGTCATACTAGGTTGTTTGTTTATGTTTAAGTAAAACGTAATGTAAGAGGGATGGAAACAATAAAAACTCAAAAATTATTTGGTCTAATCAAAATCATATCATGTTAGATTACATTTTATATTATCTTTTTTGGACTATATAAATTATTTAATATTACTATAATTACTATTAGGTTTTATCTCATAGGTAAGATTCTTTGATTGTGGACTGAGTCATTTGTATGTTTGCTTCAAAACTTATGCAAATTACAGCTAATAGAGGAGCCTTTTTTTTTGTCTGTCTTAAATCATATTTATGGCAATAAACTTGAGGAATGTGTCATAGTTTTGATATTACAACAATATTATAAAAACTTAAGATTGCTCTCTCTCTGTCTCTCATGCATATGTCACATAAACTTAAGTATGATCTGTTGAAATCATAATTAAAATGGTTTCAATATTTAATATGTTTTTTGTTATCTAAATGATGAAAATTAAATAAAATTTAATATCGTTTCAAATTAAAATGATGTATGATCTAATATTTAATTTTCACTCATTCATTTATTGATACGAGAAAAATTTAATCATAAATATAAAATTATGCACGTATTGCATCTTTCATAAAGTTAAATCAAGCCCAAGATAATATACATTTATTTGTTTTGATGTTTGTAACTTTTTTTATTTGGATTTGAAGATGAGTGTCGAACACATGTAAGTGTTCGATATATAATGAATCTTTGAAGAGGACTAAGATTAGATATGAACATCTGCTGTTAAAATATGAGAATTAATTCTGGTCCCAAGTTTAGGTGCTATAATCTAAAGATTTATGTTTGTACATCAAGGACTATCAGAAAACAAGACAATTAGGGTTCCATGGACGAATCTTATAGGGTGAGTTGTTTTTTATTGGGACCAGCAAGTGGGTCACATTCCTCTAAGGGACCAACATTCCTTTTTTTTTTTTTTTTCAAATTCAACCTTTCCTTTTTTTTAATTGACCAAGATTGTAGATAAAATTGAAGTAGAGAAAGAAATTTAAAAGGAAAAAGGAAAAAGAGAAAGAATTGGTGAATCTTTGGGTTTCGGACGCCTTTAGGGCATGGCCACATGCAGGAAAACGACCTGAAATTATTGAAAGCACATATAGCATACAAAAATGGGAGCTCTCTGATAATATGAAGCATATATGATCTCTAAGGTGGTCCTAAATTCCCACAAGGGGGTGGAACAGCCGGCAAAGGGTGGCCGCAGCCACATGGGAGCCATGGACCACGCAGATATCATGATCATGGTGTTGGAAACGTGGAAAAAGAGAGGTGACAGGCTGTTTTATCAAGAGTCATGAGACAGTGGTTTTTTTGTTGATCATGAGATGAGAAATAATGGGGTGAAAGTGGGCATGAGGTTGGTTTGGTAATTCATGGATTTGTGTTATATAAAATATTTAAATTGTATATTCGTAGTAAATTAATAATTTTAGATATGATACGATAATATTATATAAAAATGATATGAAAAAAATTATATATGTATTTAAAAAAATATATTTTATGTTTATTCGTGTTAACATAAATTTTGACACGACATAATTTGTGTCTTTTATGTATTGATATCTTTAAACACATAACGCAACAGGAATAATATATTTAATTTAATCTTGTTATATGAGTAAATGTTTAATACACTTTTTATATTTATTTTAATTTAATATAAACATATAAAGATCATTTTAATTTTTAATCTTTTAATTATGATACTTAATTAACTATTTAATATCATATAAAAATTATTTTAAACATTTAATTATGATATTCATTTAATAATTATTATAAAATTAAATTTTTTATATTACTAATATAAATATATAATATTAATTAGCCATATATATTATTATTTTATTCTTTAATTTTTAATAGTTTATTATTTTGAATTTGACACTAAAAATTAATATAGTTATATAATATATATTAAAATTTAAATATATATTAAATACATATTAAATAGGTATTAAATTTTTTTATTTTTTTAATATATAAGTACTTTTTTATATTATTAATATAAGTTTAAGTAAATGATAAATAGTTCATAGTTATTTATTATTTTAGTTGTGTTTATATATATTCATATTAATCGTGATTATTCGTGTTAGTCATGATTATTCATATTTATCCGTATTATTCATGTTTATTCATGTTGTGTTTAAACGGATCAATTGTACACATATTAATCGTGTCATGTCACGTGTAACACATATAATAAATATGTCATAACATGTTTTATAATTCATGTTTTAATAATTCGTGCCATTATACATGTTAACCATAACATAAGACACAACATAAAAACATGAATTATCAGATCTAATTCGTATTATATTTTATATGAAAATTACGTGTTATAATTTGTATCGATACAAAAACATAAAATATATTTTTTTAGTTTTATTAAATTCATATATAATTATTGTTAAAATTTTAAGTCATGTTATTTTCGTATTTTATTTTCATATCGTATTTGTATTATATTATTGTGTTTGTTCTACCCATCTGTATCCGGGATCAATTGGGATCGATTTTTACTACCAGTATTGTATTATAGTATAGCATAATATATTATTTTAGTTTGTGTACTATTATTATATTAGATGATATTATCTTATTATAGTATATAATATATTATATTATTATTATTATTTTCATTTTTTTTTTAATTTTTTTTCTAACTGGTGATCAAAAAATAGAAATTTGGAATTGAATTTGGTCAAATAATCAATCATAACCTAGATCAAGGGTTTTTCATTTAATCTAAACAAGCCAGCAAGAATCTAGCCATGAATCATGCTCGGATAAAATCAATCCAGACTTGAACACTGAGATTGATTTGGTCTGTTCTTAAAAAATTATTTTCAGGATGCCTATAAATTGAATAATTCTCAAAAGATGAACAAGGTGAATTTTGGGAGACCCAGTGAAAATTGGGAAAAATTTTGGTTATTGCAATTCTGAAAAATTTTTAGGCAGTGGGAGATTTTTTAGGATTTTGGTTTTAAGAATCTTAAGTTTTATTTGAAGTTTTTGGGTTAGATTTGGGTTTTTGAAGTTTGAATTAGGGTTTTGGAGAGTTTTTGAAGAAATCTAGGTAAATCTGGGAAAATTTGAGATTTTTCTAAAAAAATTTGGGTTTGGATGAATTTTTCAATGAATATTTAAATTTTTCGGATAAATTTTTCAGCGAGGTTGAATTTTTTGATAAGATTATGGTAGCTTTTTCAAAAATCAATGGGTTTTTCAGTTTTTGATTGAATTTTTTGACAATTTTTTCAGAAACCAATAGATTTTTCAATTTTCAATGGTTGTTCTTAGGGTTTATAGAGAAAAATCAGAGAGAATTGAAGCTAGAGAGAGAGAGAGAGAGAGCAAAGGGTTTCTAAGAAAAAACACTGGGACTTGACTTATGTACCAATCCAAAACGACAGCATTTTGGTACACCCAGATCTGTGCATTGACCCGCACTCTAACTTGACCCGATCGTAGGTTTTTTTTTTATCATTTTCATTTTAATTTCCAATTTCATTTCATTTATTTATTTTATTATTTTAAGTTTTTATTTTATTTTCAATTTTTTATTATTTAATTTTACTATTTTTTATTAAAAAATATTTTCTTTTTAGAAAATAGAAGAAGCAAATAATAAGATAAAAAAATAATAAATAAAAAAATTTTTTCAAATAAAAGTCGTTACAAAATAAATTCATGAATTTTATTAAATTATTAAAGAATTTTTATGGATTTAATTTTTAAAACAAATCTACCAAACTATTAAAAATTTTCAAAAATAATTTTTTTCAAAAAAAAAATAATGAGAGAAAAATAAAAAAATAATTTTCATCATCCAAACTATTGGATAATTGATTCCCAAATTAAGTCTTACCAAATTATTGGGAGACTTAATGAAATTCAAAAAAAAAATTTTACAAAAATTTTTTTAATAAAAATTTTATCAAATTATTGGGAGATCTGCTTCAAAATAAATTTTACCAAACTATTAGGAGACTTTACTAATTTTTTGAAATAAAATAAATAAATCCAACTACGAAGCTTCTTCATAATGAAACAATAGTTTTCATGAATATTCATGAGATAATAAAATTATCTTAAATTGTTGCCAAATTATTGGGACAATTTTAAGACTAATTTTTAGTATTTAATATTTCGACAAAAACATAAACATTTTTTAAGGCTTGGATAATTTGGAATCAAACTAATACCATTCTATGGATAGATGTTGTGAGGATACTATAACTTTTTTCACGTGTAACTATACTTTCAAAATTAAACTCTGATTTTATAGATTAAAATTTATTATTTAAAGGTATTTAAGTTAATTTTGAGATTCTTCTTTAAATATAACAGATTTAATCAGGTAATCAATCATACCTAAATAAAAAAATTAGTAACAATTTTTTTAATCTATATCAACAATAAATTTATGAATCTATATATTATGATAATATTATATTTTAAAATATCAAAATAAAGTTTGGATTGATTAGCATCCTTGAGAGGTGGGAACTTAAAATTTTGAGTCAATGCAGGCTAAACAATAAAAAAAGTTCTTATTTTAGCTTTTGGATGAGGGGCCTATATGGGTTGGATAAATTGTACAATTTTGATAATAGCTCCACTTTTAATTGTCAATTTCTCATATATATATATATATATATATATATTGGAATTTCCAAAGTTTTGATGTGGAATTGTGAAGATCAGGTGTGCTTGATTTGGGATATTCATTTCACTCAAAATTTTTAAGTCTAAAATATAAAGTTACTTGTTTGGATTTAAAAAAAAAATTTTTTAATTAAAAAATTTAAAACAAAAATTTAAGGTATTCAAATCTCTCTAAAAACTCACCTAAAATATGTGAGTTTTGGAAAATTCGTTCAATACCTCCCCGTTGGCCCCATGTCTCCCACCATTAAACACAGTATTAATATTTTTTTATTCTATTTTAAATTTTTTTTCATATTATTTATGATATTTATATATTTTTATAAATATCGTGATACCCATATTATATTATATATATGTTTTATCTCTAATATATTTATTTTTTATAATTATTTTTTTATTTCATAAAATTTCAATGGGCTAAATTAAAAAAATATATTTATCCAAATAAAATAAATACAAATACTAGCATTCTTAATTAATGCATATTAAAATGATTTCATTTTAAATTTCTTCAAAATTTCTCGTGCAAATGCATTTGGTAGATAAATTGCTCAATAATTCTCCCAATTAAAATTATACGTGTCATTTCACAAAAATTATACATTTGACATTAGTGTCAAGCCGACAGGTATATTAATTTCAATGTATGAAAAAGAAAAGAAAAAAAATGAAAGCGGACTATTAATTACATGTTTGAGTTTAATTTACTTTTTGAAAATTTTTATTAAACCAAGATTAATTTCCTATATAACTTTTAATTTGTACATGTTTCTCCAGAAATATTTTCATGCCAATTTCATCATTTTGTTTCAAATTTCGACAAGGCATTTGGGTGACAGACGTGTCCATTTCAACCCAGGCCATAAGTCCACAACCCAACCTCAGAGCCCAACAGTTTAGGCCTAAGCAGTCAATTTTGGCCCATTTTATCTTTTTATCTTCTTTCTTTCTTTTTTATTTTATTTATCTTGCCAATTTTTTTCTTTTGGGTTTAATGTTTATTTTATTCTGGCCAAAAAATGCTTATTTTATTTATCAAAACTATGATTAGATGAGTGAATTATTATTTCATAAAAATGATAGTAAATATTTGAACTTTAAGACTCTTATGTCAGCATATCTTTTTTATTTAAAAAAAAAAAGACAAAAAGTTACATTTTAATTTAAATTAGAAAAATCATGCTCTTATCTTTAAAAGAATCTAATAAATTATAAATTTACATATAAAAATTTCAAATTGATTATTTAATCATATATCCAAGAGATAATGTACACAAAAAGTTTGAGTAAAAATTAACAAAGAAAAATTATAAATAAATAACAAAATTTACTTTTCAGATTCATAAATTATTTGGTCAAAAATTCTCTTTTTACAAAGAAAATAAGACCATTTCAAAAGAAAATGCATAGCATAAAACTATATCTAAAAGAAATGCATAATTTCAAATGTTTATTTAAGAAAATTTTACAACCCTTCCCTAACGTGGCTTCGTTATGATTTAGTAAAAAATTAAAAAAATCCATAATTTAAGAAGTATTTCATTTACAATATTTATTATTATAATCTTACATTAACTTTGATAATTTATGTATTCATATTATATAAAAAATTAAAATTTATTTATTCGTACTGTATTTACATGAAAATTACATGTCATAATTTATATTGACATAAAAATACAAAAAATAATTTTTTTATTTTATTAAACTTATATATAATTATTACTATTATTACATGTCATATTACTTTTTGTTGTATCATGTATGTCACCATGATGTTCTAAATTACTAGATTTATCTTATATTTTATAATCATGCAATTAACTAATCATAATAAATAATTATGTAAGATTCCATCAGCAGGCTCTATATAACTTTTTTAATGAATATTATGTAGTATTAAATTATAATTGATTAATATGAAAAAAATCAATAATTAAAAGCTATACTCATTCTAGGAAATTACAGCTTTTTTACCCAAAACAAAAGGTTCCGGAATCTCCCTTCTAAACACATCAACTTTAGCCACGCAACCGAGCAACAACTTGAAGCAGCCTGCAACGTTGGAGGAACCTGCTGGATTTGGTTTAGATTTCTTATTATCTCCTCCTGGCCACCCTGTCTGCATATGCTCCTGATCATCGAACCAGCAGTACTTCATCTGCTTCTCCTTTAACCACTTCTTCATTCTCCTCGCAACATTTCGTGCTAATTTCTCTTTCTTCTTTGTCATCAAGGGATAGCTTCTCAGGTACCTTTGCCTCATCAGATACCTCTCATTAATGCATCGGCTGCTTAGTTTGATAGGGTTTCGCACGTCTTTGCAGTTTGATGAACCGCTTAAAGTCGTCATGATCTTCTTCCTTTGAACAAAAGCAAGATTCTTTTCCAGAATTTCGATATTATTCTTGCATTAGTACTCTAACGTTAATATGAGCCTGAAAACAAGGTTTTGCAATTATATATGGAGAGTAGGAGTCCTTTTCCTGCAGGGAAATTAAATGTTTCCTAGTCAATTTCAAACTCCTATGAAAAATATATGGTCTAAATACAAAAGACCCTGAATTAAAATGAGAAGATTATGAGAGGAATTCTTCATAGTTTGTAATCTATCCAACCATTGAAAAATTAAAAAAAAAAGTTTAAGAAAAAAATACCCAAGTCATCAAGTCAATTATATCCTATTGTTCAGTTAAGACCAGGCACCTAAAATGACACTTTCTTTAAAGAATGAAATGAGATATTTGAACAAAAAAAATAATTTTGTATACTATTTGTCAATATAAGTTTTGCATGGAATGACTGATCTGGATAACCCCCCCCCCCCCCTTTATTGTTTCTTAAGCACAATCTGAATAAACTCTTAGAATGATGAAGTTCAGCTCTCTAGATTCATGACAAGTGCAAAAGAGAGCTGTGGCTTTGGGATACATGAATTAATCAGCAGATTAAAGGGTCACTGGGGTATAAAAGGGTTCACACCATCTCCGCCTTGTGAGGCGCCTTTTGTAGGACAAAACCGTGAGGCCAGGGGGCTAGAGCGGACAATACCTCACAAGAGTGTGAACTGTGGCAGAAAGGCTGATCTGGGACACCGGAAGGGTGAATGCCCGGGTCCCGGAGCCGCGCGGGTTCGGAGCTTGAGTCTCGACCCGTGACAAGTGGTATCAGAGCCAGCCCTAAACCGTTCGATCCACGCCGAGCGCCTCGAGGGAGGTAGGCAGGGTGGCCAGCCTCCGTGACGAGGGCGTCACGAGGTTGGGTACGGGAGAATGTCACGGACCTAAGGAGGAGTCCTGAATCCCACATCGAACATAATAGGAGGGTCACTGGGGTATAAAAGGGTTCACACCATCTCCGCCTTGTGAGGCGCCTTTTGTAGGACAAAACCGTGAGGCCAGAGGGCTAGAGCGAACAACACCTCACAAGGGTGTGAACTGTGGCAGAAAGGCTGATCTGGGACACCGGAAGGGTGAATGCCCGGGTCCCGGAGCCGCACGGGTTCGGAGCTTGAGTCTCGACCCGTGACACATACACATACATAATCATTAATTACAGACATACTATATGCTTTTTAATCTTCCTTTTAGTCTTTTTATAAGCTTTCTTTAGAAGGAAAAAGCAATGGGATATAGAAAGTGAAGGGTTGTCTTTCTCGCACTAGTTAGAATGCTCAACTACTTTTTTTTTTTAACATTGGTATGGGATTGTAATACATCATAGAGATGTAGTTTTTCATCTATTCCTTCAAACTTTCATGTTCTCTAGATAGAGTTAGGTTTAATATTACAAAAAAACAGATTTTTGGGTCTGGGTGACAGTAGATTTTCTTTTGCCACTTGGCATAATGTCATTCATGGGGCAATGACCGGAAGTGGGGTAACCAAGGAGGGGCTGCCAAAGTAAAGAATAGATACAATCAATAAACCAGGGCAAGTGCAGAGCAATGGCAAGTCCGTCAACTCACAAGCCACAACCGCAAAGAAAGATCAAAAAATGAAATGAAGTCTTTTTTTTTTTTTTTCTCTCTCTCTCTCCTTCTTCTTGTCATTTTTTCAACAAAAAAAGCTGAAGTGTGTTTGGCGTTTAGTGGAGTGTGGTGGAAAATGGGCAGAACATGAAGGACCCACACGTTAAATCAAGAAAATGTAACAAATTCAACAAAGCCATATGGGTTTTGGATTCCTGTAATCTTAAAAAAAAAAAACCAATTTTTTTGGTGGTTTTTAAGAAAGGTAAACATCATCCTCCAAATTTCCAATTTTTTATCTACTTTTTTATCTTTAGAAGACATGGTTTTTGCTTAGGGTTGAAGTGCCCTTTTTTAGTCATCTCTATGCTTTCTATTTTCTCGGCTTCATCTGTCACCAATAATTGGTTATCTAACTTTTTTTTCCTTTTTACAATAGAAGAAGATCTAAGTTTTTCTTGCTAGGTTGATGGCAATTAAGGGTCCAACTTGGAATATCCTTTTGTCTCCTGTATTTTGGTGACTATGCATTCATGTGAATTTAGTGCTGTTTCTGATCTGGGATTCATCAGATTCTGTTGTTTCTGCATATTCTTCACTCTTTTTTTGGTTAGTCTTTGATGCTTTTAACTTTTATTTATTCACTTTAGTCGGCAACTTTTTCATGTCATCTTGATTTTCAGGAATTATATAGCTGGATTTGTTTCCCCATGCAATATTGGTTGTGGTTGTTTTGAGTGTTTTCATATTGGTATGAATATGAGATGTGGTAATTTAAGGCCACTGAGAGCCACAAGTGTATGAATTCTGGGGCATTGAATTCTGATACATGGGGGAGAATTTATTTGATTTGATTGGATTGGATTTGGGAAATCCAGGGTGAAATTCATAAAATTTCTTCAATACTTTAATTTTGTTTTCTCTTTGGATTGAGGGTTTTGGCCAAAGCTGGTATTGCTATATGAGTGGTTTGTCTTCCTTTATTGTTTTAAATTTGTTTCTGCTTTCCTATATGGATGACTTGGTTGCAGGCAAAAGGCTGCCGGTTAGTTAATAAATAGCATTTCACGTCATGGATTGGCTGACCAACATTCTTGAAGGTTCAATTGATGAAGTGCGATATCATGGGAGATATGGAGATGATAGAACTTGGGATGAGCCTCGCCATTCAGTGGTAATGCTCTGCTCTTTATAGATTTTGGCTGGTTGCTTGTGTTCAGATTATCACTTATTCTGCTAATATTTTACTAAATGTGGTCGGATGGTATGATAAAATTTAATTGTTGCAACTTTGTCCGTGCATGTAATGTCATGCTTCGAAAACCTCTGTCTGCATGATCCTGGTTCATTCATTCCTATGAGGTTTTTCTAGTGTTAACTCTGTGAGTCTGTTGGAAAACTCAGATGCAGGAAGACTCAGATGGTTTTGACAAAGAAGAAATTGATTGTGCTATCGCACTTTCCCTTTCAGAAGTAGACCAAAAACACAAGAACTATATAGGTACGGTTGCATCTCTGAAGTACTGATCATGCAAATTAATGGTATGCTTAACTAGTTAAAAGGTGACACAAATTGGTTTTGATAAATGAAAATTTATTGTGCTATAGCAGTCCTCCTCAACCCTCTACTCATTAATTATTATTTTCAGTATCCAAATTTCTTTGAATGTTCGGAAACTAATCCAGCATGTAGTTATTTCTGTTTGAAACCATACATTTAAAGATTTTGAACTGGGAACTAGGAAGATTAGTGTCATTTACTTCTTGAATGCCATAGGGGTCATTCAGGAAAGTTTATGACCAGTTTAATTTGGTTTTAAACCGTCCTAAAGTAATTTACGGTGCAAATATGAACTGATTGGAAACAAAGTTTTTTAGTAGTTTTCTTTTACTGTAAGAAAATTGGCAAGCTGACCAATTGTAGAATTGGCTACATTTCATCCTTCTGAACTGGTTTTGAATGTGCGAGATGACCTGTATCCATATCCATAATGAATTAATAAAACTCTTCATCTTCACTAGGGGCTGGCCAGACAGAAAAAATGAAAAACAAAAGGGTAATTGTTTCTCTGACCAGTTTCTCTGTCAGGATTGGGGGGGTGGTTTTTAACTTGGTTCCTGGGTTTCAATGTGTTAGAATTTTATTTTTGTCTCAACTCTCATGTTTTCCATTCACTTGGTAGAAGATGAGTTTAAACCGGAGGATGAATCAGATGAGAATGAGCTAGATGCTAGAGGTCATGTAGAGGACAAGGATGACAAATATTCTGAAGCTCATTTCGAGGAGGAAGAGGACAGATATGGTAAAGCTCGTGTAGATGAAGAGGATGATCACTATGCCAAAATTCAATGGGATGAGGATGAAGATGAAGACCGTGCTAAAGTTCAATTGGAAGAAGATGAACAACTTGCTAAGGCTATTCAAGAAAGCTTGTATGTGGAGTCTCAAGCTAGTTACAGGTAATTTTGTCATACTGAGCCTTTTGCATTATTTTTTTTTTGAAATTGACTAGTGTAGAAGAAGGAAGCTAATCTATATTACATACACTATTGACAAAGCCATAAAACCTGCTTAGGGCTTGCATGCAGACCTATTAACACAGGCAAACCCATCTACTATTGTGTCTATTAGCACTTAGCAGTTGATACTCACATTTCAGTTGTTGGAGAACTTCCTTTAACTACAAATTGTAGTTTTCTTTTGGAATAAAATGGGTAAATTATAGTCTGACTTTTAGTTGGAATAAAATGGGTAAAATGTGAATGAAATTGTATCTCTACAGAAAATTGATAGTATAGTAATTCTTATGCAAAATTATGAAATTGTAGACATGCTTCCAAATATATAACCGTAACATATTGTCTCTTGAAATTACAACTATAATAACAGTAAATTAAGCCTTATATCCCATAACTTTGGGGTCAGTTGTTTGAAAGGCCAAAAAAAAGAGTCATGTTGGGATGTAGTTTTGAATTTTCTTGCGCCACTCATTTCTATCAAAAACAACTTTTTCAACTACTTCATTAACTATTATATAATCTTTTATCACTTGCATCCATATCTTTCGCGGTTTACCTTTAGAAATTTTTGTCTTTCCCATCTAGAAGCTCATTTCTCTTAACTGATGCACAAATAGGCCTATGTTTCACATGTCCAAACCATCTCAAACAAACCTCAATCATTTTTTACTCAATTCGGACTACCTCTAATTTTTTGCAAATCTCTTTACTTTTGATTTTGTCTTTTTTTTAGTCTTACCATACATCTATTTAAGTATCTTCATCTTCGTCACGCATATTTTCTTCTCATGTTGTTTCTTAACGATCAATACTCCATCCCAAATAACACTGCAAACCTTACAGTTGTTTAATACAATTTTGCCTTTAACTTGAAAGGCATGTTCGCTCATATAACACATCTGACGCACTTTGTCACCTCATCAATTTTGCTTGAATCTTTTTTGTCGTAACAGTTTTTGAGGGCTATTAGACGAATTTGAAAACAAAAAGGAGTTGTCACCAATCTTTTTTGGTTATGTGTGATTGATCACCTATTAAAATTTATTTTTTTAATAAAAATTTTAAAATTAATTAGAACTTTATGAAAAAAATAATTTTTGAGTCTGCAAAATAATTTAGGTTTGAAAGTTGATTACGCATGGAGAATGATTAATATTCTCCGAGCACCTATTAAAAATGGTACAAATTAATTATTGTGTTATCTTTTAATTTTGATAAAAAAAAGTTTTAATTTTGGTATTTAAAATTTAATCTCCTTAATTTTCTTTAAAAACATATTTTTATTTTTTTAGCATGCTAGAAAAATAAATAAGAACCTTACATATTGAAAAATCTTTTAAAATATTCTAATATTTTGGTAATATTAAGAGGAACCACCACACCTAAGGAATTTTTAAGAATTATTACTCAGAATTTTCAAAAATCTTATTATCGACGGTTCATAGTTATCTTCAATATTTATATTTATGAAGCAGATTATAAAATACAATATCTATAACTTAAAATTAAATAATGTTTTCTAAAAATTCATTTCTTATGCAATTTATTTAAAAAAAGAGAAATTTTTATTGAAAATTATTCTAAATGCTCTAATATATTGATAATATTTTAGATAAATTTTTTTATTTAAAGATTCATAAAAAATCACTATTTGGATTTCTTTTAGATCTCATTCTCAAAGATTTTTTGTTTACTTTTGTAATAATTATTAATATTTAAAAGTTATGTAATAATATAATTATCTATAAATAAATTTATTTAAAAAAATGCATATTTTTATATTAGTAAAAAAATTATTCAAATTAAAAAAAATAATAAGAAAATAAAAATTTTCGTATTGAAAAGAAACCTTTAAATATTTTAGTATTTTGATAATTTTTAGAAGACTTTTCTTATCTAAAAAATTCTTCGAAATCACTACTCAGACTTTTTGAAATTTCATCATTAGAAATCCCTATTGTTATTTATAATTTATATATGTGAAATATAATACACATGAGTTAATTCATGATGTTATTGCATTATATAAAAGTCATTCTTTGGTGATATTTTTTGAAAATTTCTCACATAGGAATTTCTTAAGAATCTTTATTCGGACTTTTTTAGCATTACATTTTTGGATATTTCGTTTACTTTTTTCTTTCTTGTTTAATTTTATTCTAATTCTATTTTTTAGTTTTGATTATTATTTTTAATGAATTAAATCTTTTGAAAGATAAAATTAATTAATCACAATATTAATTTCATTATTGAAAGAGTAATTATATATTATTTTATCATTATCTAATATAATTTTAAGAAATTAAATGAATGAAAATTTTTGTATTGAATATTTTTCTAAAACTTTATTACTTTGGTAGTATTTTTTTTTTTAAAATCATCACTTAGAGATTTTAAAGAATCATTACTCAGAATTCCTTAATATTTTATCATTAAATAAAAATTTTTCTTTTCCTTATTATTTTGATTTTTATTGTTAATAATTCTTCGTTTATATTTTCCTTTTATTATTGTTTAAAAATGGATTATTGTAAAAATATCCAAAACATTATTTTATCATTCATATGTTTATTTATTTAATATTTTTAATCTTCAATCCTAAAAAATAAACAAATCATATAACCTCATCTTTTTAAACAAAGTTCTATTTTTCTTTTATCTATGGCTTTCTTTCTTTAATCTTTTTCATTCTTAAATCTTAAAAGAATAAGATAAACCATATGGTTTCTTTTTTTAATAATTTTTCATTCTTCAATCCTAAAAGAACAAGACAAACCCTGTAATCCTCACCTTTTTAAACAAAGTTATATTTTTCTTCTATTTATAGGTTTCTTTCTTTAATATTTTTTTTCATTCTTCCATCCTTAAAATTAAGACAAACTATGTAGCCCACATCCAAAGTTTTAGACAAAGTTTTATTCTATTTATGGCTTTTTTCTCTCATAAATTTTTTTTTATTTTTCAATTTTAAAAACGAAGACAAACTGTGTAGCCCCACCCTTTCAAACAAAGCTTTAGTTTTTTGTCTAAAAAGGTGAGGCTACATGGTTTGTCTTGATTTTTTAGGATTGAAAAATGAAAAAAATTATTAAATAAAGGAAGCTATGGATAGAATATAACTTTGTCTAAAACTTTGGATGAGGGTATATGGTTTGTCTTGGTTTTTAAGGATTGAAGAATAAAAAAAAAATTAAAGAAAGAAAGCCATATACAGAAGAAAAATAAAACTTTGTTTAAAAGGGTGGGGGTTACATGGTTTGTCTTATTTTTTTAAGATTGAAGAATAAAAAATTATTAAAGAAAGTAAGCCATACGATTTGTCTTGTGCTTTTAGGATTGAAGAATGAAAAATTATTAAAGAAAGGAAGCCATACAGTTTGTCTTATTCTTTTAGGATTGAAGAATGAAAGATATTAAAGAAAGAAAGTCATAGATAAAAGAAAAATAAAACTTTGTTTAAAAAGATGGGGGCTACATGATTTGTTTATTTTTTAGGATTGAATATTAAAAAAATTAAATAATAAAAATGATATTTTGGATATTTTTATAATAATTCATATTTAAATAATAATAAAAAATATAAAAGAAGGATTATTAACAATAAAAATCAAAATAATAATGATAAAAAAATTTTATCTGATAATGAGATATTAAGAAATTTTGAGTAGTAGTTCTTTAAAATCTTTATATGAGGATATTTAAAAAAAAAATACTATCAAAGTAATGGACTATTTAGAAAATTATTCAATACAAAATATTTTCATTAATTTGTTTTCTAAAAGTATATTAGATAATGATAAAGTAATATATAATTACTTTTTAGTAATGAAACATGAATTAAAAATTAATTAATGAAAGTTTAAACCTTTAACTTTATTTTCTATTCACTAGTAATGTAATACAAAAAGGTGTTTTTTTGTTATTGAAAACATATATAGGATAGTAATATCATGAAAATACCAAAAACCATGATGTGGGGACCATGATGGTAAGATTGCATGGTATATTCATCATTTGCCCCATTTTGTTTAGTTTAAAATCGGATAAGTTCAGAAAGTTTCTTCTAGGTGGAATTTTATAATTAATAAATTTTTATAAAGCCTGACATTGATTCCTAATAAGGTATTTTCGTGTATTTAATCTTAATCATATCTATGCATATTATTTTTTATGTTGTTTAAGTTTAATTGCAAGTTTAATTTTATACATTTTTAATTTCTTTATTAGTTGAATTCACATGCTTATTTTAATTTAATCTTTCATACTTTAATGTATGTTTGGCACATTTTATTTTTTATACACTTCAGATCATACAAAATAATAATAATAATAATAATAATAATAATAATAATAACAACGATGATGATGAGGAAAATCTCCGAGAATGAGATTTTAAATAAGTTCAAGTAATAATTTTTAAAATCTCTAAGTGAAAATATTTTTCTAAAAAATATTATCAAAGTAATTGAGTATTTTAAAAAATATTCCATACAAAAGATTTTCATTCATTTAGTTTCCTAAAATTATATTAGATAATGATAAAATAATATATAATTACATTTTTAGTAATGAAATTAATATTGTGATTAATTAAATTTATCTTTCAAAAAATCTAATTCATTAAAAATGATAATCAAAACTAAAAATTAAAATTAGAATAAAATTAAATGGGAAAGAAAATAAGTAAACGAAATCTTCAAGAATAGGATTTTAAGAAAATTCGAGTAGAAATTTTTAAGAAATCCTTAGGTGAGAGAATTTTTCTGAAAAACATCATCAAATAATTGGAATGTTTAGAATAATCCTTTATACGAAAAATTTTTATTTATTTTTCACCTCTAAAAATGAATTTTTATATAATGCACTAACATTACGAATTAATTCATGTGTATCATATTTCACATATATTAATTATAAACAATAATGGAGATTTTCTATGATGGGACTCTGGAAAGTTTGAGTTGTAATTTTCAATAATTTCCTAGGTGAAAATTTTTTTAAAAATTATCAAACTATTGGAATATTTAAAATTTTTTTTCAATACGAAAATTTTCATTTTATTATTATTATTTTTAATTTGAGTAATTTTTTACTAATATAAAAATATTCATTTTTTAAAAATAAATTTATTTATAGATAATTATATTATTATATAACGTGTAAATATTAATAATTATTATAAAAGCAAATGAAAATCTCCAAAGATAAGATTTAAAAGAAATTTGAGTAGTGATTTTTTAAGAATCTTTAGGCAAGAAAATTTATCTAAAATATCGTCAATATATTAGAGCATTTTGAATAATTTTTAATAAAATTTTTTCTTTTTTTTCTATAAGTGGCATAAGAAATGAATTTTTAGAAAATATTATTTAATTTTAAGTTATAAATATCATATTTTACAATCTACTTACTTAATATAAATATTGAAAATAAATATGAACCACCGATGATAAGATTTTTAAGAATTTCAAGTAGTGATTCTTAAAGATTCATGTGAGATGGTTTCTCTTAATATGCCAAAATCTAAGCATATTTTTAGGGATTTTTCAATATGTAATATTCTTATTTATTTTTTAAGCAAACTAAAAAAATTAAAAATATGTTTTTAAATAAAATTAAAAAATTAAATTTTAAATACCAAAATTAAGATTCTTTTTGTCAAAATTGAAAGATAATACATAATTAATTAGTACTGTCTTTAATGGGCCCTATGTGGGTGTTAATCATTTCCCACAGGTAATTGATTTTCGAACCTAAACTATTTCGCAGATTCAAAAATTATTTTTTTGATAAAAATTTTAATTAATTATAAAATTAATTAAAATTTTTACTAAAAATGTAAGTTTTAATAAGTGGTCAATCACATTTTATTAGGGGTGAGCAGATATCGGTTCAAACTAATTTAACCAAACGAAATTGATGAAATATGGTCATTTTGATTCGGCCTATTCGATTTTCGGTTATAGTTGGTTTTTGGATCGATTAAATTGGTTAAATCGATCGGTTATTGATTTTCAAAATTGATAACTGAATTAACTGAATTAAACGAGCATATAATAACTAAGGGTAAATATGCCTATTCCCTTAAAAAAACCTTAAACTTACTTTTTGATCAAAAACACTTAAAGTAATCTCATTCAATTTTTTGTAATGGATTATTTAAGATGTTTTTGGCTAGAAATCTCTTCAATAATCTCAGTCAATTTTTTGCAAGAGATTATTCAATACGTTTTTTTGGGCAAAAACCCCTTAAATAATCTCTTCATAAAAATTGAAGAGGATTATTCAAGCTGTTTTTTGCTAAAAATATCTTTAATAACCCCAGTCAATTTTTTGCAAGGGATTATTCAATACGTTTTTTGGGCAAAAATGCCTTAAATAATTTCTTCATAAAAATGAAGGGGATTATTCAAGTGGTTTTTGGCCACAAATGCCTTCACTAACCTCATTTAATTTTTATAAGAAATTATTCAAGGTATTTTTTTTTTCAAAATTGCCTTCAATAATTGCAAAAAAGAGAGAGGGGACTATTAAAGTCATTTTTGCCAAAAATGCCTTTAACAATCCCCTCAAAAAAATTGAAGGGAATTAGTCAAGGGGTTTTTTATCAGAAACGTCTTGAGTAATCTTATTTTTTTTTATAAGAGATTATTTAAGACTTTTTTTGTCAGGAAATACCTTCAATAACCCATTCAATTTTATCTTGAATAATCTCTCATCAAAAATTAAAAATTGAAGGGGATTATTCAAGGTGTTTTTTTACCAAAAATGTTTTAATAATCCTTTCAAAAAAATTGAAGGGGATTAGTCAAGATGTTTTTGGTCAAAAATGACTTCAATAAACCCATTCAAATTTTTGTAAGGGGTTATTCAAAGGGTTTACTGAGCAGAAATCCCTTGAATAATCTACTCATAAAAATTGAAGGGATTATTCAATGCCTTTTTGGAGCAAAAACGTCTTAAATAATCTTCTCATAAAAATTGAAGGGAATTATTCAAGTGGTTTTTTTGTCACAAATGCCTTCACTAACCCCATTCAATTTTTATAAGGAATTATTCAAGGCATTTTTTTTTCAAAATTGCCTTCAATAATTGCAAAAAAAAAAAGAGAGGGGACTATTAAAGGCATTTTTGCCAAAAATGTCTTTAATAATCCCCTCAAAAAAATTTAAGGGAATTAGTCAAGGCATTTTTTGTCAGAAACGCCTTGAGTAATGCTATACTTTTTTTTATAAGTGATTATTCAAGGCGTTTTTTGTCAGAAACCCCTTCAATAACCCATTCAAATTTTTTTCATATAAAAAATTTAAAATTGAAAAGGATTATTTAAGGCGTTTTTTGTTAAAAACGCTTTAATAATCTTCTCAAAAAAATTGAAGAGGGTTAGTCAAGATGTTTTTAAGGGATTAGTCAAAAAAATTTAAGGGAATTAGTCAAGGCGTTTTTTGTCAGAAACACCTTGAGTAATCCCATACTTTTTTTTATAAGTGATTATTCAAGGCGTTTTTTTGCAAAAACCCCTTCAATAACCCATTCAAATTTTTTCATATAAAAAATTAAAAATTGAAAGGGATTATTTAAGGCGTTTTTTGTTAAAAACGCTTCAATAATCTTTTCAAAAAAATTGAAGGAGATTAGTCAAGATGTTTTTGATCAGAGATCCCTTCAATAAATCCATTCAAATTTTTGTAAAGGGTTATTCAAAGGTTTTGTTGAGCAAAAATGCCTTGAATCTCATAAAAATTGAAAAGGATTATTCAAAGCGTTTTTAGCCAAAACCACCTTAAATAATCCTCTCGTAAAATTGACAAGAATTTGTCAAGACGTTTTTTGTCACAAGCACCTTGAATAACTCAATTAAATTTTTTGTAAAGATTATTGAAGGCGTTTTCTAATAAAAAATGTCTTGAATAATCTTTTTTAATTAAAAATTGGATTATTTAAGCTACCATCATATATACTAATGAGATTATAGTAATTATTTAAGATTTAATATATATGGATTTTTTTCATCAAAATGAGTGAATTTAAACATGGAATGCCCTAAAAATGAAAGAAAACCTCGGGTATCGCATTTTCTTGGGAATCACACTTTTTAAAACTTATTTTTTAATTCATTTTGATTAAACAAGTTTAGATGAATATTTATTTGTCTTTTTTTTTGTAAAATATTATTGAAATTATTAAATTCTTTAATGATTTAGTTTGAATGATATGTGAATTTGAGTTTTATTGGATTGAATTTGTAGCTAAATAATTATTTCAAGTAGGGAAAAAATTGATGAAAAATTCGGTTATTTAATTGAATTGACCAAATTGAACTGATTTTTTATCGGTTTGGTTAAATTGGTTATTTAAAATTTTGTTAGTTAGTTGGGTTACTTGTAGAATAAAAGTCGGTTAAATCGGTTATTAATTTTTTCAAACCGAACCGATCGACTATTCACCCTTACACTTAACTAAAAAATATTGATGGCGACTCTTTTTTGTTTTCAAATTTGTCTAGCAGCTCGCAAATTAATTGAGTTTATTCACATGTATCACATGAAAGCTGACCTAGTTTGCAAAATCATGCTCTTGCAGAATCTGTGCTGCTTGCAATGCTGAGATTGCTCATGGACGATATCTGAGTTGCGAGGGTGCTTTTTGGCATCCGAAATGTTTTCGTTGTCATGCTTGCAGCCAGCCAATTAATGATGATAAGGTCTAAATCTCATGTATTTATTGATATTTTAATTTGAAACTATTATACATTGTGCTTCAGTCATTCTCCTACTCTTTTATCATATTGAGTTAACGGGCATTGAGTGAATATTGTATATGGCCTAATTTTAAAATTTCTTTCCTGGTGATAGGTTTCAGTGTCTGGGAATCGCCCATTTCATAAATCCTGCTATAAGGAGCAGCATCATCCAAAGTGTTATGTTTGCAAGAAATTCGTAAGTGCTAAATCCATCTCAGGGTCTTACAACCTTATTTATTTTGCATAAGCAGGTTTTCTTATCTGATCTCTTTATCTAATATAAATATGTAACCGTGCATCTAATTCAAATGGATAACTAAATGATTCACATGTAGTTGTAGAGGGAAGTCTTGATTAGGTTTTTCTCATCAAATATTGTGATTAATAAATCAAAGAGGTTGACTAACAGAAACACCGGGCTTCTCTAACCTATATGGAGACTAATACCTGCATATGCTAATTATTCCGAAGTGGCATTTCTAAATAAGTCTATTAGCCCATCAAAGTCTACTGACTCTGGGAAAACTCCTGATCAAGTGTTCTCAGTATAGCTGCTTGTCTGCTATAAGCGCCAGTTGCTCAATGTCTAAGCCACTGTTGATGTGTTATTCTTGGATTTTTAAGATATATGATATCTCTGAGGCCCTATAGTTTTCATGTTTAAGGCCATGTCTTTATTAGTTTAAACATTAATATGTTGAACATCCAGTTAATTCTTTGCCCATCGGATTATTTAGATGCTGACCTTGTTTCTTTTTTTCCTATTTTACAGATACCGACAAATCCAGATGGTCTTACTGAATGTAGGAGGCATCACTACTGGAAGCAAACTTACTGCCCCTTGCATGTGCGTGATGGCACTCCTCGCTGCTGTAGTTGTGAAAGAATGGAGGTGAGTTGCAAGAATGCTTCCCTTTTCTATTAGAAATGGAACAAAGAGAAGGGAACAGCATGTTTTTGTAGTTATACGAAAAACGTGTGTACATCTTTAAAGTCTTAAAGCCTTTCGATGCTTGCAGCCAAAAGATGCAAAATATTTATCACTTGATGATGGACGGAAGCTGTGCCTAGAGTGTCTAGATTCTGCAATTACGGATACTGATCAATGCCAACCTCTTTACCTTGAAATCCAAGAATTTTTTGAAGGATTAAATATGAAAGTGGAACAAGAGGTTCCTCTACTTTTGGTAGAGAGGCAAGCTCTAAACGAGGCCATGGAGGGAGAAAAGAATGTAAGGCTAACTATTGAAAGTTTATCTGTCAGAGGAAATACCCTTTGCCTTGTTTCTTTATCATATCATTTACCATAATGTCTTAACTTTGGGCAGGGGCATCATCACTTACCAGAAACTAGGGGACTCTGCTTGTCAGAAGAACAGACTGTTAACACCGTATGAATTTCCCTTCAGATTCTTACTTGTTAATTCCAGTAGTTCAGTTTTATCAAGCTACCTTCGTATTTAATTGGATTCCGCATTTGGACCAAATTACCAGGTTTCAAGGAGACCCACGATTGGGGCAGGCAATCGGTTCATAGACATCAGAACTAAGCCTTATAGGCTAATTCGTCGATGTGAAGTTACAGCTATTCTCATTTTATATGGCCTTCCTAGGTATTATCTTTTGTTTCCTTTCAGTTCAATCTTTCTATCCAGACTTACTTTACCTTTGATATATATGACTGAAAAAAAATCTTTTTATAAATACAGGCTGCTGACAGGATCTATCCTAGCTCATGAGATGATGCATGCTTGGCTTAGGCTTAAAGGTGTTTATCTGTTCCTCGAGTCCATGATGAATGATTGCATTGTTTTATCGTAAGGCAGGGAGCATTAACACTGTGGTAAAATTGACAGGTTATCCTAATCTGCGTCCAGAAGTTGAGGAAGGTATATGTCAGGTTTTGGCTCATATGTGGTTGGACTCTGAGATCTACGCTGCATCAGGAAGCCATGCTGCTTCAGCCTTTTCATCATCTTCCTCAGCAGCATCATCCTCTTCCGCATCATCAAGGAAAGGCAAGCGCTCTGATTTTGAGAAGAAACTTGGTGGTTTTTTTAAGCATCAGATTGAGTCGGAACCATCCTTAGTTTATGGAGAGGGATTCAGGCAAGGTAATCGAGCAGTGAACACGTACGATCTCAGAAGTACCCTTGATCATATTCGGAAGACCCGAAGCTTTCCTGTCTGATGTAGAAAACTAAACAATGACTGGTCTGTCCCTTTGCATGGTTCGAGAATCAGGATCTTATCATATTAAACCCTCTAAAATCAAAAGCCATCCAGATTAATACATGATAAAGCTGAATAACCAAATGAAAATGTTCATCTGCAGCTATTGTAATTTTCTCCTCACATAGACATAGTATATTCCTAGTTACTACACTGTACTTGAGTTCTTATAAGCGATAACAAATAGGATACACAGATACATATAGTATATTTTACACCATTTATCTATTTCTCCTTTTCCTGGCTAGCATCTCTGGGATTTTCCTGCCATTTCTTAGCTGCTTTGCAAACGAGAAGAAATGTTGGACCTTTCCTTTTTTTTGGTACATTTCTAAGAGAATAAAATATGCTCTGACTTGATTTTTTTTCAAAGGTTCTAATGTTGATATTAACAAGCTTGTCAAGCTTTTTAAATATCAAAGTAATATTTTTTCCAATATTTTTAACATATGGTATCATGGAACTTCAAAGGAAAAAAAAAAACAATTAATTTCCAAGTTCTCACTTTGGAGCCAGCAAGTACTACATACCCTGGCGAAGGACGGAGGCTGCCTTAGACCCACAATTTAAAGGAACCCTTATTGATTCAGGTTCCCTTTGAGGGTGCGTTTTGGCTGGATCCCTAGGACTGATGGCCCTACTAGGCACTGGCACACCATGGAAATGTTGAGCTGGTTATAAACGTGTAAAGTAGGAAGGGAATGAGATTGCCTTTGAGCACCATCGGGTTGCTTATTGAATTGTATGGCATTTCACGATTTCAGTGATGATAGTGAAAGCAACCTTTTGTCATCTTTCCCTGGCCAAAATGTCTGGATGTGAGAAACAAGGGTTAAGGTCACAAAGGGAAATCGTGAAGGAAAAGCAAAAGAAGAAAATTATGTTGAAAAGGATGGAAAATGAAAATTAAAAGAACTTAAATCATGTACTCAAGTGTGATGGGGGAGTTGAAAGGATATTAAAAAAAACCTGCAAAACAGTTTCTTTTCACTTTTTTTCTAATAATAAAACTAGGTCATTTGGACAGTTTAACTCTTTACTTTGTCTGTTCTGGTTTGTCTCCATTGAAGGTTAAATCCCATTTACTGGACGTTTCCGACAAGCTGAACTGTAAGCTTTTTTCCTGGTCCACTTCAGTCCCACATGTAGGATTTTTATGCTAGCAGATTGCAGATTCATGTTTTATGGAAACTTTATATCAGTCTCTTGATTAATATTAAATGTATGCTGAAGGAGGAGTTGTCATTTTAGACAGCTCATATAGATTGGCTTACTTTTCATATGGGATTGCAACTGCTTGCCGTCCTGACTTGGGTTGTTGCATTGAACTCATCTGATGCTAATCAAAAGATTCCCACCAGAAATTGAAGTATAATCCAGAAAATGGTGGAATTAATAGAAGTTTTGTCGCCTTTGATTTTCTTCTGCTGTGGGGAGGAGAAGATAATTAAGTAATCATTTAAGATCAAAACTAGAGACAAGGGTCACTTGGATTATTATTGGAAAAAACTTATTTTATTCAGAGGGAAAGCTACTAGTTCATAAAATAACAATGGTTTTTAGCTTTTCCATCAACTTTAAGTGATATAAGAAGGTTTTTTCATCTTAGCACTTATGAAATATACTGCTTCAGGGCCTAATACACTGATAACCCTGGCTCATTGTTTGTTGTCAATGGCAATTTCTCTTCTTTCTCACCAATGCTTGCAGGTTCTAATTTTTATATTTCAGTACTTTTTTGCCTCCTTTATCAGTGCTCAATCAGACTTTTCCTGCTTTAAGAACTCATCCACCTCATGTTCAACATATGCTGCGTACTTTGCGCAGGAACAAGACTTCTTGGATCTGCAAAACATTTCTGATCTGTTTGGAACCAGCCCTCAAGAGATAGCAAAAGCTAGTAACTTGGATTCTGAGGACAAGCAGTTGTTCCCAGGCCAACTATTGTTGGTACCTATAACCTGTGGTTGCACCAGGAAGCATTATTTTGCCAATATTACTTATGACATCAAGCTTGCTGACACCTACTACATAGTTTCAACCACTACTTTTGAGAATCTCACCAATTATATTGCAGTGGAAGACATGAACCCCGCTCTGGATCCAAAAAATTTGCATAGTGGTGACAAAGTGGTATTTCCTTTGTTCTGCAAGTGTCCTTCAAAAGCCCAGTTGGAGAATGGAACTGAATATTTGATTAGCTATGCATGGCAACCAAATGACAATGTTTGGAGTGTAAGTGCCATGTTCAATGCATCACCAGTAGATATCATTCAAGAAAATAAGTTAAATAATTACCAGAACATTAGCTTGGCAGCAATTCCTCCACTGATGATCCCCGTATCAGAATTGCCGGTTCTGTCTCAAACTCACCTCTCTCCCTTGACAGGAAGCAAGTCCAAACATCAGCGGATCCTGCTTGTTGTTATGAGCACAGTAGGCTCCTTGTTTGTTTTCCTTTTAGTGGCTTTGTTATTCCACGAGAGAAAGAAGATTTTCAAGCGCAATGGTTCCTCTTTGGAGACGGTTGGTTTGATTCCAGTGAAGGACCTTACAAAAGGTGAAAGTTTCCAGTCAAACATCATACAGGATAAGCTACTTCCTGGGCTTTCTGGCTACTTAGGCAAGCCAATCATGTATGAGGCTGAGGTGATTATGGAGGCAACCATGAACCTCGATGAACAGTGCAGGATTGGAGGAACAGTGTATAGGGCCACTATTGATGGGAAACTGTTAGCCATAAAGAAAACAAAGAATGATGTTACCGAGGAACTAAAGATTTTGCAGAAAGTAAATCATGCAAATCTGGTGAAGTTAATGGGTGTCTCAGCTGATTCAGATGGCAATTGCTTCTTGGTTTACGAATATGCTGAAAACGAATCACTGGATAAGTGGTTGCATCCAAAATGTTCATCTTCTTCAAGCCATGTAGCCTTTCTGACATGGAGCCAGAGGTTACAAGTAGCACTGGATGTGGCCAATGGTTTGCAATACATGCATGAACACACTCAACCAAACATCGTCCACAGGGATATCAGAACAAGTAATATACTTCTTGACTCCACGTTTAGGGCCAAGATTGCTAATTTCTCAGTGGCTAGAACCACTACAAATGCTATAACGCCAAAAGTGGATGTTTTTGCTTTTGGGATTGTACTGTTAGAGTTGCTTTCAGGAAAGAAAGCCATGGCGACTAGAGAAAATGGTGAGATTTTCATGCTGTGGAAGAATCTAAGGGAAGTCCTAGAAAGTGAAGAAAAGAAGGAGAAGAGGCTAAGGAAATGGATGGATCCGAACTTGGACAGATTCTATCCCATTAATGATGCTCTAAGCTTGGCAGTATTGGCCATGGCCTGCACACAAGAGAATCCTCTGGTTAGGCCAAGCATGGCAGAAATCGTCTTTAGCCTTTCTGTTCTTATTCATTCATCTTTTGAGACATTGGAAGGCTCTTGGTCTTCAGGGGTGGAAACCGAACTTGCTCAAATCGTCAGTCCAGTCATAGCACGTTAAGTTTCGCAGAAAATCCATAGGTTCACTTCATGTAATAACTAATGTACAAATTTTTTTTCTTTGCCAAACCAGGGTTGATCTAATGTACAGTTTTTGCTTGGTTTTCAGTTTTGAAGATGTTTGGACTATGTTTCATTTATGCGAATGGAAAAGGCAATAGTCCAATAGTTAAACCTCAAAACAGGTCCATATAATCTATGTTCAATTCACAGAACAACAGACAATTTGTCTGTTGATGCATTTGTCATGTGGTTCATTGGAGTTGTAGGCAAAATCCAAATATTGTGATCTTGAGAAATTCTCACTTTAATTGGCCTTTTAGATATTTCATATGGCGACCGCCATGAATTATATCTGCAATCAAATGCTTCTTTGTACTTTCGAATTGGTTAATAATTAATAGCTTCTTTCTAGCACAACTGCTTAAACTTGAAGGTATTAAAACATGACAGTATCTATTATTAAAAGTAAAATGTATGGAACAACTCATCATAGTCAACAAAACAACAAAATGTAACATATATTTCATATTTTAGATTAAGAAGGCAAAACGTTCAAATATATCTGGAAAATGGATAGAGAAAGAACTGCAGATGCAGCTCGTTGCAGATGTGAATGAACTTATCATCTTACAACCAGCTCTAAATAGAGGGAAAGAGGGATAGGGAGATAAGGCTATAAACCTTGCAAAAAAAAAAAAACTTAATAAATAAACGCTAAAAACTCACTAAAACTAAATAAGGTTCCATTTCAGTCATGGTGTCATCAATAGTTCCCAGAGGATGTTTGAGACGATAGCATGTTGCTTGATGAATCCCATGCCAATGAAGTAGTCAGAATTCTTGACAGAGATTGCACAATTTCGTCCATAGCTGGGCGAGCTGTTGGATCTTTTTTTAAGCAACTATTTATCAGTTTGACTACAACAATGGCAAGTTCTGAAGGATAGTTCTCTAGGATACAGAAGTCAGTCAAGTGCTTCAAACCCTCCTGTCCATCTTTCTCATCAAGCACATGCCTTAGGATGTCTGATAAGTCCTTATATTCCTCACCATAGAATGCAGCAGCCTCTTTCCCGGTTATTACTTCCAGCAAGAGAACCCCAAATGCATAAACATCAAGCTTGGTGGAGATTAAACCATTTTCCAAATACTCAGGAGCCATGTAGCCCCTTGTCCCAACAATGTGCTTAGTCAAGGCAAATTGGCCCTCCAGCCCTTCCGTTGACCTTGCTGGAGCAAAGTTTGCAATCTTAGCCCTGAAATCACCATCAAGAAGAACATTACTGCTTTTTAAGTCCTTGTGGACATGAGGAGGATTGCTAAAGCTATGGAGGTAGTTAAGTCCTGTGGCTGCATCTAATGCAATCTGAATTCTCTGTTTCCAGCTCAAGTACTTTCCACTGTTGTTGTTGTGAAAGATCCAGTCGCTCAATGCTCCATTGGCAGCATACTCGCAAACCAGATACCAATTCCCATCATGGAAACAAACTCCTGAAAGGCGAATAAGATTTGAATGGTTGACCTTGTTCAACAGTTCTATCTCCTTTGACACATCTCCATGTACTTTCTTAATGGCAGCAAAATCATCCTTAATTACACCAAGGTAAACTGATCCTTTAATCTGACAGCTGGGGCCGAAGTTATCTGTCGCAAGCCGCAATTCTTCAAATTTGTAAACTTTGAGATTGAGAGATTGAGCTATATTTGACATACTATCCAAGTCCTGAGATTCATCCCCCAACTTTTTCTTCGATGGTTTTCCACGAGTCTCACAACTTTCTGATGTGATGATCAAATCAGGTTTCTTCTTGCTTTTACGGGAGAACACACAGAAAATAACTGTGCCAACAACCAATATGAGAGCACCTCCCCCAAGAACACCAACAAGTACATAAATCCATGTTTTGTTGGAGCTTCCACTGGGGGGAGAATTTATGGGTGGAGGTGGGGGTGGAGGTGGAGGTGGAGGTGGAGAAGGCACAGTGATTTTAGACGGTGGGTGCTGGAGGGGAACCAAAAGTGAAGTGAAGAAAAAAATGGTGGGATCAGGAAGCTGATTGGCTTCAAGAGTCCTCTCAGTATCCGCCCCAAACATCTCACAAATACCTGAAACAGTATCACCTTGAGCAATTGGGTAGCTCAACAGATAATTAATTCCTTCGTCAGTTTGATTCTTTGTGGGACAAGCACATCTAAGAGGAACCGTAATTCTTAATCCAATGGTCAAATTTTCGGAGCGAATGCCAGGCTGCTGATTCTGTATAGCTTGACAGGTTGAGAGGGCTTGAAAGGTGTTATTTGCAACAGATAAATAGCCGTCTCCACTCTGAATAGAATAAGTTGTGTTTTCCTGATAGTGATCACCAGAACATAAGCAGTTGACAGGAACTATAACCAACTGATTTGTTTCGAATGTTGCAGTCTCAGAAACCTCATTTATCTCAGCAATTTGAAATGGATCCGAAGACAAGAGATTGGAAATTGATGTAACAGTATTAAATAAGGGTTGGGATCTGAAAACCAGATATGCTTGGCAACTCCTGTTTAAGCCATTACAAGTGTATCCAAGAACCGAATCTGAAGTATCTGGATTTGTACAATCTGTTGCTTTTAATCCAACATAAGGCTGCTGAGCTTGTATCAGGGATCTACAACAAAATAAGGAGAGGGTAAAAAGAGAAATGACAGAGAAAGAACCCATTGCCGGCGTAGGTTGTGCCAAAATGGTTCTGGCAAAATATATGGAACCGAAAATTAGTCTTAAGAAGCCTGTATGTCGAATTTTTAATGGGTATTAACCAGGGCGGCAGAGGGATGGTTGGTTGGTCGGCTGAAACATACAGGTAAACTAATAGCACGTATTTTGCTTTAGGTTTTACACCATTTCCAAGCTTGGAAGCAGTCTTTAGATAGATCAACATCTAATGAAAATAAAATATGCAATCATAAAGTTGACCTTCATTTTGATGTGTAAGTTTAAGTTGAAATTAGATATTATATGCTGGTGACGAATAAAACAGGTCAGCATAATCCACAGAGAGTTGACCAAATCCCCTTCTGTTGGAAACAAACTGAAGAAGAGAACTTTGCAGCGGTGGTTGCTCGTTCGTCAATGAGACTGTCAAAGCCGCCATGAAGGTCAACTTTCCAGACCATGAGGCAGCGGATCCCAATTTGCCCAATCCTTTTTTTCGGAGTTCAAGTCAGGTCCATAAGTCCATTGAAAGGCAAATGGAGAGCAACGAGGCTAACGACGTCAGGGCTCCAAATAAGACAAGATTCAAAATCATCAGAAAGAACTGAGCTTTCGACTCAGCCATTGACCCGAGTTTCTCCTGGCTCTGCGGTGCCATAAATATGCCTAAATCAAGGAAAACTCAAGCAAGAAAACATTTGAATTTGTTGATAGTGCCCAAAATGAAGTTTTTGAAAATATTATAGTACATCTTTTTTTTCTTTTTGGTAATTCATGAGTAAAACTCGATGCTCTGCTTCAAGAATCCCATCTTTTTCTCACCAGGAAACTTCTTTTTTTCTTTTCTTCTAGCAACCCCACTTCTATCTCCATCTCTGCTAAACCTAAAGTTCCCAATTCTTTCTCTAATGAAGCTTTGGAAAAAAGTTGCTGGCTGTCGCCTGCTTTTGGTATCATGGTACATGGGTCGGAATATCCCAAACCCAAATTGTCTACCCTATGGAGTTCTTAGAATGTGCCACGTGGCAAATACGTAGCCCTTAGATATTTGATCTCTGGTTCTTGATATGGTTCCTCGTACAGTTGAATTCTCATGTTATTCGGATGTTCCCCGTACATGTTTCCTTAAAAAAAAAAATCATAATTCAACATTAAAAAAAATCATTTTGATGCTTCGTAGGAAGGTACAAACTATGGGTGGGGTTGCCCACTGTACAAAAAAACAAAGCAAAAGGACAGATTCGTAAAAGTTGGGCCATAAAAGCACAGTTGTTGCTTACGGCATATTTTCGGCTCTTTTCAACTAACACAGGCTCCAAGTCCAATTATTATCAAGCAAAACTACAATGGACTTTTTTGGGTTAAAAGGACTACATGTTATCAACAAGTCACCGATCTGGTCCAAATAGTAAAACCTTTAACATCTCATCAAAATAATAATAATAATAATAAAACCTTTTAACATATAAAATTTTCATTTTGATGATAATTATATAATTTGATACCTTAATTTAATTAAATATTTTCAATGTATTTGCTTTGGTGAAATGACAAATAGTAGGTTGTTTCCTAGCCTATATAAAAAGAAGTTCACTCCAAAATGCCAATAATATGATAAATCCAATGTAGGTTTTCACTGTAAATTTTTTTACAAAGTATATTACAGTTTAAAAATAAAAATTAATTTTAAATATTAAATTTAAATTTTAAACTTATTATATGTTAATTTTTAAAAATAACGACTCAAATTAATTGAATTAAATTTATCGTAATCTCTCTTTTCTTTTAAAAAGTTAAATCATATGAGTTTTCTTCCCATTAATTTAGATTAAATTTATATATTTTTATTTGTATTTTGTATCAGTTCTAACCTTGAACACGTGAAACCAACAGTGCTACAGCGAATATATTGGTAACTTGATTTTTTTTTTTTTTGTGAATTTGAATAATTTTTTTAAAAATTATAGTTGACAAAGACAATATTAAAAGTCAAGGTCTCCCAAACTTCCAAACAAAAGGAAATTAATTCCACTAGTCAAGATCTGCACATGGACAACCCATGGGCATTTAAAAGTTGCAGTTTGAAAAATCATAGGACAATGCTGTCATTTTCTTCTCACTGGCAAACTGCTACACTTTTGTAAACGACTTTATTAATCAAACCCCATATTTCCTTCGTATTCATAATCAAACCCCATATTGGCTCTTGTGTTAAAAAGTCCATATATTATCAGCAGATTCAAGTTCAACATAGTTTATTTGGATATGTTGATGCGATTGACTTAAATTTTATAAAAAATTTGAATAGAGATTTATTTAAAATAGGATTTATTAAATATTGTTAAATAGATAAAAAAATTTATGAAAAAACAAAAAATTAAAATTTATTAATAGACAGATTAATATGTTTATAATTAAATAAAGTTTTCGTAAGATTATGTTTATATAAAAAAATATAATAAAGTTATAAAATTATACTAAGAAAATATCACATAAAATTAAAGATGATTGAAAATATTTTTTTAAATGTGTATGTTTGAGTGAACTAAAAAAAAATGACAGAATTCACATAAATATAATACATGGAAGATTGAGAGTGTCTTTATAAGTGAGTATATTTAAGTGTATTAGAAGAGAATAAAAAAATTCATATAGATATAATATATGGATGTAAATGAATATATATTTATTTAAATTAAAAATATTTTATAAAATTAAAAGAGATAAATTAGTGGATTTTTTTTTATCTGTAAACATAAGTTAATTGAGTTAAACTATGCACATTAAATTATTATCTCTTATTTAATTAATTAATTATTTATTTCCTTTTACTTTTACTAATTTACTTGTTTATTTGGATTACACGTTTTTTCACCTAACAATTGGTATTAAAACTATATTAGAAGCTTGTGGTTATGGATGAGATTCATAAGACATATAAATGTTGGAAATAAATTTTTGCAGTTACAGATTCACCATTATTGCTGATCAGATCACATCAGTTTGGCACCCGTCCAGATATTTGATTAAATTTAGTTTTCCTTTGTGGTCGAAATTTTAGTTCAAAATAAATGCCATTGGAATTGACTGAATTTCAGGGTTATGAAGCCACTTTGATGCCTCACGGGTTGTCCATTAGCATGACTCAAGTAGTTACTTATTTTGCCTCATGAAAAAGAGAAAAAGATCGATGGGGTCTCAACAAGCTTGTCCATTATCTTTCTTAACGTTAAATTGAAGATAATGCTGGTCTCTGCCTTTGCCTTGCTTTTTTTCCGATGTAGCATTGACAAAACTTTGCTTCAGCTTTAAGGGTTTTTACAGATGGCTTGATCGGACTCTTTCAGATCAGTTTAAAACGAGAACAAAGAGAAGAAAAATCATCAAGAATATTCTACAAAAGCCAAATTATGCTTTATTAATTTCCAAATTTCTCAACACAAAACTTGCTTTTGCTCAAGGGAGGAAAAGGGCACAGATTCTGTGCAACAGTGGTACACAATATACAAAGAAATGTTCCAACACAACTAAATAGTGTCCCAAATCTTAGTGGGTGAATATATATTAAGCCATCATTTGGTGAAACTCATAAAAATCAAGCACTCCGTTACCATCAATATCATATGCCTGAATCATGGCAACACACTCGTCGTAAGATTTTGCATCCCCAAGTCGATTCAACATCCTTTGTAGCCCTTTGGGAGTTATGCAACCTGAACCTTTCTCCAATTCAAACATCTCAAAGGCTTCTTTCAGATCATCATCGCTGCCTTCTCTTTTCATTAGCTTCAAGAAATCTTGGTAGTCTAACATGCTGTCGCCGTCCGAGTCTAGATCATTGATCACCCCTTGAGCATCTTCATGTGACAGGTACTCTCCAATGGATCCGAAGTAAGCCCTAAGTTCAAGGGCAGAGATTTTTCCATCACCATCTCCATCGAAATATCGGAAGACTTCTTTCAACTCATCTTCCTTTTTGCTTCTTTTAGGCGTACCATGAGGAGGCGTTGGTGATGATCGAGGAGAGCTTAAGCTCGAGCTAGACTTGGATCCACGGCGATGAAGGCTTAACCTAAGGCTCTTGTTAGAGAACCATTTGGAAGCCTTGGAAACATTAGCTGTTGCCATATTGAAAAAAAAAAGTGAAAAATCTAGTTAATTTCAAAGGTAAATGCTTTAGAGAAATTGCGGAGAACGCTAGAAGATGAAATAATATTGATGATATAAAAGAATGGTGTTGGTGGAAGGAAAGTGCATGGCAGCTTCCTAAAAGGAACCAAAATTAATTGACCTGTCCTTTATTCACTGTACAGGTATATAACTGGAGTTAATGGTGTTTTCAATAATTAATTGATCCTTTTGCCTAACAAATTTTTAGGCAAGTTAATGCATTCAAGTATAGACAGGCTCTTGGACGAGAAAATTAGGCTTATGGACTCGTTATTTGGCTCTTGGAACAAGAAACTAGCTGTTGCATGCCTAACACGAAATGCACATATGTTTATTTTACTCTTGTAATCTTAAACTCTCACGAATTAATATTTCATTTGACCATAAATATATTTTTTTTCTTTCAAAAATTGGATTTGAATTTTTATAATAAAAAATGTATTATTATATATAGAGAATATGAGCATTTTATGTTTGGGCCCTAAATCTTAATATGAAAAGAGAGTTGAATTCAAATATATATTCTTTTCTTCTTCTAAAACTATGCCTACATTCACACGTGTGTATGTATATATATATATATAATATATTATCATTTAAATCTGGTAATTTTTATATTTGTATTATATAAAATATTAAAATTTATATATTCATATCATAATTTATATAAAATTTTTGTATTATAATTTATGTCAACATAAAAATATAAAATATTTTTTTATTTTATTAAACTCATATATAATTATTATTAAAATTTTAAATTATTCATTTTTTTTATATTTTATCTATTTTATTTTATCATTTCATATTTTAAATTAGTAAGTATATGACACCATCCCAAATCTCAAACCCTAAGATCAACATCATTTGCCTAGTGAAAAAGTTTTCAACATCCTGAAGTTGCAGACTAACCTAACCGGTTCTGGGAACCGAATTGGAACCGTACTTGTGGAGCCGGTTTCAAACGTCGACCAGAGAAAGCGAAATTAACATTGGGTAGTTTTGTAAAGTGGGCTGGAACACTGTTCTGATGAGCAGATCACCCCCTTTGTTTAGTTCTACGTATGGGAAGTGAGCTATTGGGCTTAATACTAAGTTGAGACAGCTAACGGACCACCAGGCCTGCCAGAAAAGACTTGTAGCTGAAGGTTTTGATTTAGGGAAATTGATGGTTCGAAATCTGATCTTTGAGTGAGATTATGCATTAATTAATTGAGTTTTTTTTGGCCAAATCATTAATTAATTGAGTTAAATGTTTGGATGCACCATCGGTAACTTTTTTTCAATCAAGGTTAATAACTGCGTTAACATATATTTTGACCCTTGAAATATATTAATTTTTAAGATTTCATACCTACAACTATAGACAAAATTTATGTTTTGATATCTTAGCTCTGCAATAATAATATGTTGAAGTGATAAAAATTTAATGAATAAAATCATGAAATTTAATATATTTTTATTGATCAATATTTATTATATTATCATTTTAATTAAGACATAAACTTCATTAATAATATGTTGACGTGGTAAAAAAATTAATGAATAAAATTTTAAAATGATTTTTTTGACCAATATCTATCACATTATCATTTTAATTAAAATTGTTAGGTAATATGTTTGACGGAAACAAAATTAAAGTATCAAATTGTAAAATATTTTTATAAATATCAAATCGTGAAAATGATATAATTCAAGGGTCAAATTACATATTAACCCTTAATAATGCAAGTGAGAAGTCTTAGTCTGTCAAGTTCAATTTTTATTAAAAAAAAAAGAACTTCAAGAATAAAATCCTAAAAAAACTAGGTCAACGTGGAAGAACGTATCTTGGAGATTGTCGAGATAAAGGATAAGGTCCAAGAAAAATATTAGATAAAAAAAAAGAAATGAGAATTAAAATTTTCACTTTCAATGAATGAATGAGAAATTTCTGGCAGAACATGCTGGACCACTGCCAAAGAAAAAAAAGGCTTTCTTTTTCCACAAGAAAACAATAAAAAAAAAGGCAAGAGGTCGCCATCGTAACGAAAGAGAGTTAACATGATTCAAGATGAAGAAGGTAGGAAACAGTCGTTTGCATAAAAAAAAAAAAAAAAGTCATTATTTTTTTCTATTTTGCCAAGATGATTAATTTCCTGCCCGCCTGCCTACCCTCCTGTCTAGCAATTATCATTTTCCTTTCTTTCTAGCAATTCTCAGTGTCCTTTCTTTCTTGCTTAGTTTCAGCTAAAAGACAATAAATTAATGAGAATGTAATTAATCTTTAATTACTACTCTGAAGAAAAAAAAATTGGAAAACTAATCAAAGAAAGAATTTTATACTGTCAAAAAAAGAAAAGGCCTGTCTATAGTCTATACTTTTTTTTTAATTTCACAAAATAAATTTTAAATCTTGTTTTTCAAATAAATAAATGACAGTGTATCAACATTTGAATCAAATATTCGGATGCTATACTAAATTAATTTTACATATTCATACTAAACATTAATTACGGGCATAATTGTGAGGTCAAAATGGAACAATCAATAATTGTTTTGCTTAATTAGTAGAAAATAATAGAATTATTTCTCTTTCAAGTAAGATATCGATATTTATACTCAAAAAAATTTTATAATGAGCAGTCACGTAATTTATTGATAAAATATTAAATTCGTAATTTTAATAATAAAATTCAAATCATAATCATTTCAATTTAAACTAACAATAGAATAAGGAAATTCATTAAAGTTGAAAAGAAAGCATAAAATTTATATGGTATTGGACACCAAAAAAAAAAGCCAATAAAATTATTGAGCTATGGACATGCATATTAAATAGTTAAAATGTTACTTGAGTAATATGTAGATTTTATAATTATATTTAATAATATTCATGTTGAAATTAACACCATATCCAAAAATATATATGCTTTTATAATAAAATCTTAAAATTTGAAAATAATACTAACTAGTAACAAGTTAATTATATCAGTCCCAAATTATTAAAAAGATAGCCATTCACTTTCAAATAAAAACCTTATCAAAAAAATAAAATACCCTACCAATTAATTGTAATTGATAGTTTAGAGTCGATTCCAGAACTAAAGGTCTCAAATTTGAACTTCAATCGTAGCCAAAAATTTGTGTTTCCACAATTTAAGACTAATTGACAAGTTAATTTACATAAATAGTTATATTAATTTCCCAAAAAATTTTTTTTTTTAAAGAGCTAGGCATAAATTTTGATTAAGCCATAGTAACTTAATGTTTGAAAAGATGTTCAATCTTGTTGATTTTTTATTTCTAAATTTCATCAATTATCTATGATTTTTTGTGTAATATTCTATTTTAATAAACAATGTCTAAAAATTTAATTTTTGAATTCACAACTTTTTAAAAAGAATTCCAAATCCACTCATTTTTTTCAACAAAACGATAAAAATGCACCAAATCAATATCAAATTAGACGTTTTATGTGACATGAATTTCAATTCACAAATCAAATTGATGATTTTTTTTCATAACTATTGATATGGATGTTCGAGTGGTGTTAAGGTGACAAATTTGACCATATTTTAACAATAATTTATTAAATAAGCCAATATAAAATATTTTTAAAATATCATGATTTTAAAAATTAAAAGATTGGACACTAATATTTTTGTGTGTTTTTAATTTAGTTACTTAATTATGAAAATTTATGATTTAATCATTAACATTTATGAATTTTTTTTATCACTTAATCGTTAGAGATTAACGAGATACTCATATATCAGGAGCCATATTTGATATTAACTAACCTGAAAATGTTATGTAGCATTTGATAGATGACTTATCAATGTTATATTTGTACGTTCTTAGTTTTTAATGACTAAATAACAAAAAAATAATTTCATAAATAATATTGATTAAAACTTAATTTGTTATTAATTAGATATAAAAATAAATAATTAAACAGACAATTTATTTTAAAAATTAAAAATCATCAATAAAAATAAAATATTATATGAAGATGGGTGCAATTTACTGCTTAAATTACTTGCAACTATTGTTGAATTTTATAGTGGAAATTGACAACGACTTGAACTTGTAGTTGACAACTGAGATAGAAAAGCCCCCACTAGCCACCCTGCCTGGGGGTTGCACATAGAATTGAAAGCCTCATCGACCCAACACCAGGAAGGATAGACGTGAGGACTGGCAAACGAAAAAAATATTAAGCCACGCGTAAT
The DNA here is from genome assembly GCF_002303985.1 of Durio zibethinus. Next base: position 21,541,869 of record NW_019167860.1, read on the forward strand.
TTATTAGCGTTCCACATGTTGCAGCGGACCGCAGCCGTTTCTGTCGCTTTCTCTCTGTTTAAGGATTAAGACATGCTTCTTGTTGTGGCTTTTTTTTTTAGATCAGAACGAAGATTCCAGTTATATCTGACACGTCATCTTTGGTTGCTGTGACAATTATTGTAAGGGGCAACTCGACTTTGCTTATTAGCAGTTCGGCCCTCATGAAAATATCACGATTCATCACCCTGAACTGAAACACTGTTTTGTTTCCTTAAATTTGGTTATCCTGGAATGAACCTGGATGATGTTGGGGCCTTGTTCAAGTGAGTAAGACAATGAAATTAATGTTGTCTTGTCAGATTTGCATCTTTGAACATGGCCAGAATAATGGGTTTGGTTCATGGGGACATGCCTGGAGAGAAGGAGAGTGAAACTGTAAAGAAGTGAAAGTGAGAAATACAACTATAGTCCATCTCACTAGTTTGCAGTAATTACTTGTTGAGTCATCAGAAAAGGCATATCAAATCAATTTTTTTAAAGCAAACATTGCTTTTTTAATTGAGTCATCAAGCCTTGTATTACTCTTCATTAATGCTTCTTAAGAGCCAAGTCTATTGAAAACTTTTGGCAGCATATCGATGCAGATTTCTTGGAAATAAGGGTCAAAATCATAACAATCAAAGCTCTGGATCTTACAATTTATTGCAAATAAAATGTCAAGAATCAAGATGCAAAAAGAAGGGAAATATATGGAAATATATAAACTTCCAAGTTCCAATTACATAAAAATGTCATCACATTCTGACGTATCAGTCATTCTCATTTTTCTGTAATAAACTTCTAGTGAATTTGGACCGTCAGCTGAGGATTTACATGCATCTTTGACAGGAATATGTGGTCATATAGGATTCATGCATGAAATTTAACTTTGGGTTTTCACTTTGTAAGTTGAAACTTGAAACGAATGAAAGCATCAAGGTTCAGAATATGCGTAAGATAAAGTTGAAGTCCCTTCACAATTGACTCACAAAAGGACAAAACAATAATGATAGATACCTCGTCGTATTTGGTAATTAGGTTTTACCTATCTTTCATATCTCTTGATTTAATGATTAAAAAACTTTAAAAAAGATACGTTTAGTGTAAATTCTAACTTTATCATCTTTTTTTTTCCTTGTACGAGCATTTACTTTCCTTTAAATAAAAAAAAAAGGTATTTTCTTAATAATAAAAACCCACAGTTGCACCATTTTTTTGTATTTTGTATATAAAGGCTCTTCTTTCCGCAAAACAGAACCCACCAACTTAAAAAGTGTATCAGTCTTTTGTCTATGAGAGGAAGAGAAGAGAAATTTGGCTATGTCTCAAGCTTATTGTGTAAAGGAAAAAAAGCCCTGCGTTCGCTGGGTTAAGAGATACTTCGAAGACTGTCTTTGCAATCTGAATGATGATTTCTCTTTTGCTTTTGGGTTAGCTAGTCTAGTCTGCTGGGGAGTTGCGGAGATCCCTCAAATCATCACCAACTTCAAAACCAAGTCCAGCCATGGAGTTTCCCTTCTTTTTCTCCTTACTTGGATTGCTGGGTTCGATTTCTTCTCCCCCAAAAGACATGAAAACAACCTCTTTTTTTTTCTTTTCAGTTTTTTATTGAACCAAAGAATGTTCAGTTTCCTGTTATACTTATGCTTATGTATTGTTCTTCACTATTTTTTGCAGAGATGTGTTCAATCTTGTTGGATGTCTTCTAGAACCTGCAACAGTGAGTTTTTTTTTTTTTTCAGGCCTTGGTGAATTGAATCACGAGAGCCATAGATACTATTACTGTCTCTTTGGTGGTCCAAAAACCTGAAGCCGGTTCAAAATTTTGGTTGGCTCAGATTAAAACAGGCCTTTGTTTTTATCAACAAAAATGCTATCTTTCAATTTCCTTGATATCTATATTCCACAAGCCTTACTGATTTTTCATTCTTAAATTTTGTGTGGATGCAGTTGCCGACTCAGTTCTTCACAGCTCTGGTACTTATTATGACGCCTTCTGTCTATATTTACATGTTTCACTTCATAATGAACCCTTCTATTTATAATTGCAATTGAGGACCATTCTTGAGGAACAGTATGGGTCAAAGTGAAGTGGCCCAAATTAACATCATGGGTTTCTTTTTCAAGTTGTCCCATGCCCCACTCTACTAACAACCCACATTTGGGGTTGCATTGAGCCTTTCAAATATCAGCCCGATTTCCATATAGAAGAACCCAAGCCTCTCTGCCAACCGCTAGCAATAAGTTCTAAATCCACTTTGCAGGACAAATATCCCCATACCAAAATTTATATATACATATATATATATATATATATAAACGCAATTTGAGAATAGTTTGAAATTCGAATAATTTTAAATTTTTTTTAATATATGCATATATATATATATATATTAAAAGTTTGTGTTCACTTATGAACTTGGTTGATCTTGTAAAATTGTCTCACATATTTTTAATTTTGTGTGAAACTACAATACTTATCAATAGCTAATTACCTGGTTTTTATTGTCAGCTTTATACAGTGAGTACTGTGGTTCTAGTATTGCAAGGTGTATACTATGATTATATCTACAAGTGGTGGAAATGTAGACGGATCAAAACTGACAACATGGTACATACCTTACTTGAACATTCTGGCGTTTCAAATAATTTTATTGCATATCATGAATGGTTATAGTTTCACCAATATGTTTTATGTAATGTTAGGTTGAGGATGAGAACAAACCCTTGAAGCCTGGCAAACCTGATGCAGGCATTCCCATACCTAAGGCCTCATCAAAACCCAATCCTCGCAGGGAGTATTACTACACGTATTATACTTCTAAGTCACTTTTTGTTGTACATTTTTTTTCATTATTTTATTCCAAAGTTAATTCCTCTAAGACATTACTGTTACAATATTACATTATTTCAGGTCAGCTAGATCTTTGGCTAGCAGTGGCACTCCACCATTTCGAACATATATGAGGGTAGCTAAAAGTGGTCCTTCAGCTATGGAACTTGACAGTGACTCATCATCAGAAGATGAAGCAGCTATAGTTTCATCCAAAAAGTCCGTTACTCGACCTAGGCCAATCCCAAGAGCAGTGAGTCTTGAACTTGCTAAATGACTTTGAAGCTAGCTAAAACAATGAGAATTATATCTTATCCTTTGGTTTTTTGCTTACATTGATGTTTCAAAAGTTTAAAATGCTAGACATTTTTTCTTTTTCTCTTGAAGCATTGGTTGAATAACATCGATATCGATGTAAATTTCTTTTTTTTTCTCTGTAATCTTCAGGCTGCAAGTTATGGTACATTTCTAGCTGCCTCGGTCAACTTGCCCCTCGGAAGTAAGGCTTGGATGGAAGTAAGAACTGGTTTTACCAATAGAAGATTATTACAGGTACCATTCCTGGTTAATTCTAACTCAAATTCAACAAAGATTGGCCCATGCAACTGCAAATTACTTAAATCATTGGTCTCTGTCACAGGGACACACTATGAAGCACAGTGCCTTTGGGCAATGGCTGGGATGGCTAATGGCTGCCATATACATGGGAGGCCGAATCCCTCAGATATGGTTAAATGTAAGCATTTGAGCTAAATTAAGGAAACACTGATTTCTTTCTCATCATAACTTTTCTGATTCCCTTATTAAAGCCATTGGTTTTATGTTGATCAGATCAAAAGAGGCAGTGTGGAGGTAATACTCTTAACTATATATTTTTATTTCTTCTAAAATATGTGGATTGAATTGGCTAAATGTCTGGAAACCAAGCAGGGCTTGAATCCTCTCATGTTCATCTTTGCCATGATAGCTAATGCTACTTACGTGGCAAGGTTAGCTCTGTCTCAGACTTTGTCCATTTGTTTTACTTGATTCTGCAGCGATTGGGCTTATCTCAAGCTTTTCTTTGAATGTTTGCACAGCATTCTAGTGAGAACCACTGAATGGGAAAACATTAAGGCTAATATGCCATGGTTGCTGGATGCTGCAGTTTGCGTGGCGCTAGACTTATTTGTATCCTTTTTGTTAATTTCTCACGTAGACATTCAATAATTTAATGATTATTGCTTGCTTACTCTGACATTAAGCCTTGACATTCCTAATAACAGATCATATTGCAGTACATTTATTACAAATTTTCCAGAGTGACAGATAAATCGGAAGATTATGGAGACAACATGGAAGCAAGTAAAGAAGCTGAGCCTTGATTGTGGATGGCCATATTAGCTAAATGTCCCAAATCTTTAGAGCAGAACTACCCCCCACCTTCCTTGCTAGAGTACATTGTAGTAGTATAAGCTTATGTTTCTGTAGGAAGACCTGTTTCAATCTGCAAATTAAATTTTTTTCTTTTCTTTTTGGTGTTTTTGATTAGTCAATTAACAACCTTATTTAGTCATCTTTTATCAGCTGATCTGCTAAGTTTGGCCATCAAATGGGTTTATTTATTTATTTATTTTTTTTGTTTTCTTACCAATTTGTCAGCTCCCCATATGTTTACTTGAGCCATAGAAAAGAACTTCCAATTCTCACAAGTCACAACCCTAATTTCAACAATATAATCCAAAAGCTGATTAAATATATTAATCTATTGCTCTTAATTTCTAAAATAACAAAAAAAATTTAAAAGATTAACATAGCAACATTAAAAACAAGTCAAAAATATTTTCTTGTCCTGTTCTTTCTCTTAAGAATATTGGCAAACGATCATACACAAATCTGGTATTGACAGACAAGTGGGGAATTGGCATTTATAATTTACATGGGCCAAAAAAAGCTTAGAGGCAAGTTTTTAATTGCAGCTATCCCTATCCTAGGCATTGCTTGGAAATGCAGTCATCTAACTTCACCTGGAGTGAAGTTAAAACAATGAGAATTATATCTAATCCTTCGGTTTTGTGCCTGCATTGATGTTTCAAAAGTTTAAAATGCTTAACCTTTTTTTTTTTTGGCTTTTTCTCTTGAAAGATTGGTTGAATAACATCGATATAAAGTCAATGAGGGGTGCAACAGGGTAGTGGGAAGAAGAAGACACTGGTCCAGCTGAAGCATCAACATCAAACAATTCTTAAACGAGTATTAAACCTAATAATTTATAGTCTACCACAAATTATATAGTGCCCCATTGGCTCCCCAAAAAAGATATTGCCACCCTAGCTAATTGATCTTATCATTCTAGCAATGACTCTGGAGTCTTGAGACTGAAACCCATCACGGGATGCTAACCACCATGGCACCAACTTATCACATGTGTTGGAATCTTTAAGATTAAGATGCCCAATAACAATGTTATTTTGATAAACATAAACCTATAGAATTCGAAAGCCTTGTTTCTCTAGAAAAATAAAATGCAACCATACTCCTTCGAAATTGAATATTTTGATCATTGGTAGTTCATTTAATGAGTTGTCATGGCTTCTGCTTTGCCCTCTCCATATTCCAAGATTCTCTCATTTTCTTCTCACATGGAAGCACCTGTCAATGAGACAGGATTTCAGTTTTATACATAATATTCAAATTAATGTTACCTAAGATTTCACTTACTCCTTGACTTCACTGAAAATTAGAGAATTACTATGACAGTTTATTTAAGACATTCCTTAAAAAATAAATGATGAAATATTTCCTTTTACTAATGAGGTTGCGGTCCGAGAATAGGACAAAGAATGACAAGTACTGAAACTTGAATTTAAAACCTTCTGCTAAATGTTATTTCTTAAGGATGAACAAATTGAGTTAAGTTCGGGTTCAATGTTTCCTTCTTTTCATAATAGCTAATTTACCCTTTTTAGGCAATTGGTCTTTGCCTTTCATTCAACTTTCCTTTTCCTCTTCAAGTTTTTGGTTGGTTGGTTAGTTTATGTCAGTCTGTTCCATGTTACCCTATAGCCAAATTAAAACAATAGAAGTCAGGCCAATAATGATTAAGATACATATTATATGTAACGCCTTCCTTTTTCATATTTTGTTATGTATACATACAGCTTGATAAGTTGACTGTGTGTCTGTCACTGAGAATTTATAAATCCCAAAGAGTTGACCTCTAACTCCATTGCTGAAACACCAATGAACCGTAGGCAAAGTAATTAAATAATCAGAAACTCAATTCTCCTTCTGCATCTGGAGATTGAATTGAACAGATCAATATTATATTTGGTCGGTGACAAAAGGCAACTGACCATGTTTCCAAGGATACTATTGGCTAGAAGTCAATTAGAGTAGTATTTTTTTTTTTTGGGTACGTACGATCAAATGGAGCATATATTTCAGTAGCTGTTTGGAAAATCAGAGTCTGAAACAAACTAAAAAAATGACAGAAAGAACAAAAACAGAATATTTTGAACATTATTGACTTATTTGGGTTTAAAATTAGAGAGATTATTCAGTAAACTTATGCTTTTTTTGCAAATATAGGTGGTTAGTGAACTCTAATTCAGATAGAACTATATTAACATTAGCTGTCAAAAGATCCTGTACTGATTTCATGTTACTGAAAGTCTAATGGAGGCCGCTACGTCATACATGACTACTCTCTGCTCTGTAATTTGGCCACCAAATTACTAAGAATATATATTCAAACCCAAGGCCACGCCCATGTGATTAAAGGCCAATTGGAAAACAAAGAAAAAAAAAAAAAACTAAAGGACCCCATAAATTTTGCTCACAATATCAGCTTAATTTGCGGTGTAAATAGAGATTTATGGAATGACTTTGGTAGGGAATATCCCATCAATCACCATCATTTTGGTCAAATTATCAAAGTTAAATGTTTAGCTTTGGCAAGACAATAGACACCAAAAGAAAAGGAGAGAAAAGCATACGAAAATCATAAAGCTAAAGTTATACAATAGTACATGATTTCTTGCTATAGTTGTGACTTCACTATTATAAACTAAAGCTTCCTCTTCAAATATAGAAACTGTGAGAAAAATTGATGATGATACATATAGGTAAAAAAATGGAAATCATTTACTGCAGTCGATTTAATTCAAACTGTCTTAAATTGTGGAGTAAAATAAGGTACAGTTCAATTAGACCAGACATTGCACCAACATCATAGTTTTCAAATTTTCATAATCAGTGCCTGGGATGTTTGCAAATTATTATCAGAAAAAGATGAAATATTGAGGCGATTATGTCAAGCAATTCAACAGATAAAAGAAAAAGGGAAAAGGGGAAGATGAACATGACAATTGAAAATATTTTGATCTTGTTTCTCTTCTTTACAGTAGTTGTAACTGTGTTATATACTGTTCTCAGATACATGGATTAGAAAAAAAAAAAAGAAGATTGCAGTAAGATTGTTAATGCTCTGCTATATAATCTATGAACACCTCCCCACACTTATCACCATAGCTGCAAGAGAAAGATATTAATTTTACACTCAGATCTCTATTCTCCTAAGTTCTATGGCATCATTGAACCTAAAATCTCAGCCCAGAAAGGGAAAAGAGTTAAAGACCCCACCAAAGAAAAAAGGGATTTATTATAGAAAATGACATACGAAAATTCTAAGAGTCCAAAGCAAAGGGTGTTTGCAGCAAATCATAAGGAGCCCATAAAGCATCCAAAGGACAAGGCTTGTTAGCATCTAGTCTCACCCATGGCTTCCCTTTCCCACTCCAATGCAACAAACTAACCGGACCAGGATGCAAATCTCTACATAATCCTCTATAATTATCTCCTCCGAGCCCATGTTGGTTCCATCTATGATCAACAGGCGCTATGTTCCCTGCAAAGACAAGCAAGAATGGTGGCAAAGACCCTAACTCGTAGATCCTCATTCTCTTTTGAAGCTCCATCCATTCAATAATCTTTGTAGTGTAATCTCCTGCACGCCATCTTTGCAAGTCTATCACCATTACCCCAGTGTTGAAATAACAAGCTTTGCGTCCAGCAAATGTTAAAGATAACGTAGGGTTTGACCAGAAGGTTGGGGTGAAGTAGGAAGTGAAGTTGGCGTTGCAATACTCGGGAGCAGCTAGGGCCGAGTGGTCTCCAAGTGGGGTTGCGGCAAGTTTAGCGATGTCATCGACGAGGACGAGGTCGGAGTCCAAGTAAACGACTCGGCTGAGACATGGAGGGAGGAGGTTGGCGAGGTAGTTTCGGGCGTAGTTGAGAGGGCAGTCGAGTGCAGAGCGGATGGAGGTGGAAATTAGGCCTGAGACTGCGGACGAGTCGTATGGGTAGATTTGGAATTTGAGGGAAGGGAAAGAGCGGGAGATTGTATGGCGGAGGTGGTGGTTGTTGTTGGTGGCAGAGGCAATGAAGTGGAAGACGATGTTCTGAGGGCAAGAAGAGTGCTGGAGGACGGATAAAATGGCGGCCATAGAGCCACGTAAGTAGGCTGCATCTAGGGTCATTGCCACATGAATAGCTTGATCGGAGCACATTACATTGGTGCCACTTGTGTCAATAGAAGGGCATGTTGGAGAGTTATAAAACTGTGGAGCTTCTTTGAATCTTTGATAATTAGTGGTAGTTGCGGAGGCAGGGGCAGCATTGGTGGCGGAGATGAGGAAGAAGAGGAGGAGAATGCGGTGGTTGTGTCGGTGGAGATGATGCATTTTCTTGGTGGGAAGGCAAAGGACATAAAAATTATAAACAGTTTGAAGAATTAGATTGTGGTTTAATCCTTTTACATTGGAGGAGGGGACACATCAATGATTTCAACCCCCTTTGTCTTTTAACCCACGTTGGCTGACAAATGGTGCTGAATTGCTCCCAGGAAGCCAACGCAAAAGGCTTTTGAGCCAATTAAATTAAACGGGGGTTTCGGATTCCACGGTATTTTCAGTAAAGTATATTTGAGCTTACGAATTTAAATATTAATTTTTGTAAAATTTATTTAATATAAATTTTTTTATAAATTTTTTTAATTACAATTATAATAATTTATTTTTCAATCATAATTATAATTAATTTTATTATTTTTTTAATTTTACCGATTCTAAGTCTTTGCTTCACATTTCTTTCTTCCATTTTTAAATTTGCTCTCTCATTCTCCTTTCCTTTATAATAAAAAATGGAAACTCTCACCCCACATGAATATAATATTCAAGATGGTAACTTTGAGAATTGGCAACGCGTAGACAAGAAAGTACCTTAAAATTAGCTTTTACTGCAATTGAAATGAATGTCAATTATGGGAAACTAACAAAGGACAGATTGTTTAACTTGGATTGTCCTCCAAAAAATTGAATTGCAACATCTTACAATGACATATCAACGATTTGGTTGAGCAATCCGCGTTTAAGAAAGCTCCAGCACAGCATTTGTTTTGCCTTCAATCGAAGGCTTTGCTTGCTCGGTGGAACAATAAAAGCAATAAAGCATGTCAATATTGTTATCACCTTTGCTGCATCCTCCAACCATTCATTTTCCTCATTTAACTTCTTCAATTTCATTGCCTTATTTGGGTCTTGTCACTTTATAATACGGAAAAATCTTCCCTAATTTTTTTTTTTTCTAATTCAAACATTTAATATTATTTTTATTTATTTTATCATTTTAAAAAATAATATTCAATAAATTTAAACTTTAAATTTTACACACTTACGATTTCTTTTTTATTTTCAAAATAATCTATTTTATACTATATATATATATATATATATACACACGTGATAATGCCACATGGCTGTAATGGGTGGGCCTATTAAGTGCCACCTAAGCAAGACGATAGTTATTAAGGAGAAAAATTTTTGGTCCCATTGGCGGAAAGTTTATTGTCTTAATAAAGAGATAGGGACATGGAAACTAGAAATTGGTGGAGAGTGCTTCTCTAACTACATACATATTTTGCCCTGACCTCTCCTTGTCTAACTTGTGATTGTGTCAAAAATATGTGACCTAACATTAATTTGCTTCCTTCTTGTTGATATGAAAAATGAAAATCACTTCTAGTTTGTTTATAGATTTTGATCCTCCATCTTCTATAATAAAATTTTTCTTTTTCCTTTGCATGATATAGAATGATAAAAAAAAAATCATAACTTGTCGTAAGGACAATGATCGATCCAATCCAAACCCGATCTTCCTAAATTTTAACTAGTTTCATCTCTCTCTCTCAAACCCCAAAATTGCCAACATACCCTTCTTTCCTCTCTTTGCTTCTTCTTCAAATCCAAACTATATATGACATAATAAGCCTATTCGAGAAAATAGTTATATGAGTTAAAATGCAACTTATTCATGTAATTAGCTCAACTTGTTATTTCTTGACTACATTTAATTTACCAAGACATATCGTCACTCTCACTCTCATCAATATGTTTAAATATAGTATAAAATAATTACTTTGAAAATAATGAATCTTAAAAAATATCATTGCTTTAAAATAGTTTATGCATTAGTTTTTTATATACAAGAAGCTATAATTTAAGAAAAAATAGTGCAAATACTATTATTTGAATTCTATATATACTAAATATTATTTTTTAAAGATAATTATATGAACTAACTGAATTAAAATTCGAGTTCATTTACGAATTTGTTGATGATACCCAAATTATAAATCATTTTATACCTCAAAAAGAGAATTATTAATTTAAAACCTATTGGTTAAGCATGAGCTTACATTATTGGGTTAAGAATAAGAAAACGGCTTTGATTTCATTATATGCTTATCTTTAATTAAGCTTTAATTTATTCTAAGCTTTCTAGTAAACCAATTACATTATGCCACTTTAAAATTTCTACCTCCTTAAAATAGATTGCTTCACACAATTATTTTTATACACAAAGATAGAAAATGAATTACAGATACTAAAATTTGTTTCATATTGTTTTTAAAAATAATTGTATAAATCAATTAAATTAAAATATTATAAGTTAAAATATATATATTTATGCAATTCAATCCTATCACTCTTTTCATTAATTCAACATATTCAAAACTCATTTCTTCTCTCTTTTCAAGTGGATCCTAAAGCTATTTAATCAAAGCTATGAGGTGGTTTCTTTCGTGATAATCATCCAAATTCACGTACAAATGAAATGGACAAAAGGAAACTATATCATTGAATAGCATATGCATGTGTACCTCACATGCTCTCCATGTAAGTTATTTGCTCTTGTCAACAAAAATGATGGGAAATACACGCTTCATCCCATTCAATTATTAAAGTTAAAATAAAGCAAAACGTTTAAACCAAAGGCACAACATGTGCTATACATGACAAACTCCACTGTACTCCCTACTCCTTCCAATTATAAGGGATACCTGACCCCAGTCCTCTTAATTAATGATGTAATATTTTAATATCATATTCAAATATTTTAAAAAATTTATTAAAATATTTAAATTTAAATTTGTGAAAAGATATTTTAAAAAAAATAAAAGCATAAAATCTTTAAATTAAAATAAATTATATTTTACAAATTAAATGTAAATATTCACAAATATACAATGTAAAAATTAATTAATGTTCGATTGTGGATTATTTTGATATTATTTTGATATTAATTTATTTTTTTACTGTTGGCATCGGTATTACTGTTTAAATTTGAAAATTAAATGTTATTAACAATTTTTTTTTGGGAGAAATTTGAAATTTTCAAAATCTAACTGTCTGAAAAAAAAAAAAAAAAAGCTATCAACCATTGAAATGCTTAAATATAATTCTACTAACACAAATAAATTTTTTTTTTTTTTTACTATGGCTTTACACGATCTTATGTGTGATATCACCGACTCCCACTGTACGATTTATCACCGACTCCCACTGTACGATTCACCGACCGCAGATAGTAAAAAGTCAGCTTCAATCGGCAATATCCATAGTCTCAAGTCTCAAGCTAGCTTTGTCTGTTTGCTAGTTATTGACATTACAATTGTCATATACTCGGTTAGCTGACTCGTATGTTTCATAGAGGTTTACATTTTGTATAATAATTTATATGTTTTGCAATGTATAGTATTAAAATAGCATTAACTAATGTGAATATGTCATCTATAAACAAAGTTTTTTATAACTTTTCAGCTTTAATATTTATAGAAAATTCATTTGAATGACTGATACAGTCCATTTGAACGAATTTTCCATTCAAAAACTTACTGCAGACAGGAAGCACAATAAATATGGTATAGGGCCCCCTTAAACAAAGTTCAAGAAGAAACACCGTACAACCAAAGTCAAAAGGAAGGGCTCGAATTGAACCACGTACAGTGTGGGAACAAGTTGTGCAGAGCTGTCCCCAAGCATTTGTTCAAAATCCCCCGTCCTTGCTATTTGTTTTTGACACGATTTTAGTGAGGCACGGAATATGAATTGAAATTTCTAATCCAATGTGAACTGGCTTACTTGTTTGTCAAATTTTGTGTCGGAACTCAGTTTTTGAATCTTAAATGATACTATTTATACTTTCATTTTATTTCTGAGTCACCACTCAAGACAAACCTTGTCCTATAGGCTGTAGGTTTTCCAGAAAAACTATGGGTATAGATAAAGGAAGATTAATCTCAAGTAAAAAGGGAAATGTTATAACTTAAATTTAATTAAATTAATTTATATAATTATTTTTAAAAAATAATATTCGTTAAATTTAATGTTTAAATTTTAACGTCTACGATGTTACGAGTGAAGATTTTTTTTCAAAAGGAAGTACCAAGAGATGCTTTTCCAGGCTGCCATTGACGTGAAGGCTGAAGTTGAGAACTTATGGTCAATCCTTTGACAGGGGAAAGAGACCACTTACTATGCTAGTTACAGAATTTAGTCATATCCACCCTGTGGTTGGAGGAAGTACTTTTCTGTAAATTGCGGGATCGAGCATGAGACGAACTTGTCAACCACGGGCCACGGCAATGGAAATCTAGACAGTGAATCTAAGAAATAAATCCTAGTGCAAGTAGTAATCCTTTGGCGTTGAAGCTACGTGCTGAATCAGTGTTTCAAAGGACAACTTTATTAAGATTTCAATTTCGTCGTACTTGGAACGACAATAAATATGTTTCAGGAATTACTATTTCCATGGCCATTGTTCGATTAACGAATCAACTGAGCTAGCTAGCTATTACGTATTCCCTGCCCTACCATGTGGAAAAACGTACTGTCTCCTAAGTGCTAACATCGGAACCATCCATGCAATGATTCAACAAACAAAATTGTGGCTGAAACTGAAAAGAAACTAGATATTTGAAAACTAGTTACAAATTTGAAAGCAAATGCTTATTCTGAGAATTTTCGAGTACTAAAATTTGAGTAAAAAGAATAGAATCATAGCGCCAAAATTCAAGGGGAGACACCTAGCTTTGATGAACATGGAACTGTTGCAGACAGCTACAAGCAGCGCATACAGCACAACTTTGAAACATTTTTGGGCTGGGATATACTTACAAGCAGCAAAAATGTTACCAGTTAATAAAACCCAGTATTGTTTTTACATACAGCCCAATTCGAGCCTATTGGTCGATGTTTGTTAGATGATGGGTTCTATAGACGACGTCCACTGTTTCTTTGAAAGTGAATAAAAACCACAGCTTTGAGTGTTAGACACAAACTCATTGCCAATATGGTTATCTAATGAATCCAGGCTGTCCAATAATTGGCGTATGGGAGGCATACAGCCATGTCCAACACCTATACTGTCCACTCAAAGATGTCCGATAATTGGATTACATAAAAAAAACAGCTGTTCCTTTTGATGATCCTGACATGATTGACACCAAAGGATAATTTAATAATGCCTCAACATAAGGATTTGATTTGATAAATTACCTGATCACGTAACTTGATAATTATCTCAGACTACTAGTAAATAAATCCACTAATGTGGCGGAAGTTTCCATTATCAAAAAGGTATTTCAAAGGCGAAGCCATCAAAAGACAAAAAATACTAATAATAATAATAATAATGAAAATGGTCAGTGCAACAACATATGTGGACAATAGCCAAAGGAGAAAACAATTTGGCAACTTTAAAAATCACCAACATAAAAAAATGTTATTCTCCGCATCATTGACAACAACGTTCTCTGGAAGGTCACCTGTTTCCAACTCGGTTATCGGACAAGATGCTGGATACACTTTAGCATCCACCTACAACATCTGATTTTCACTTAAAGAGGATGAACTAGTTTTCCAAGAGTATAACAGGTTATGCACAATCACTTCAAATGCTCGTTGTGATTATATATTACTAGCAAACAGCTACGGAACTGCGGACCAAGCAATCAACACAATGTCTCCGTGTATAAGAAAAAAACCTTCACTAGTTTTTGTTTCAGAAAGAGAAATTAAGACAAGTTGTTGCTGATGCTAAATGAGACAAAAATGACAAAGTATCATATAGACAACTTTTCCCAAGCCAAAACATAATTGCCAACCCAGTATGCATTTTTACAGGCACAGAAACTAAATAACCAGCACCGGCTGAGCTTAAATGTCAAACTATTTCACCAACAAAGCAGAGCAAGGACCACAAAGAACCCAACGAACAAAAGAAGATTCTTCAAAACATTGTCTGCCTGCCGTCCTCGAGTTGTTGGCCGGGGAAACCCTTGAGCATGACCACTATGAACTGTATTGAACCCATAAGGGAATCCTGAAGTTGTTCCATACACAGTAGCATCTGGAAATCCATGAAACTGAATATTAAACAAAGATGGCAATAGGCCTCCAAAACCCATCGTAAAGTTACCAATCCTAGCAGTTGCCATTGGAACAAAACCCCCCATTAGTCCAAACCCATAATTGGCAAACTGATTTGTTTCCGGGGGAGGAGCGGTTGCCGGTCTTTGCCCAGCAGGGCGGTTTGGGATTTCCATGCCCGGATATGATTTTGATCGCGGATCAGTCTGGTTTTTGCCCCTGCCATAGAGAGGAACGAGTTTTTCCTCTTGTATGAGGGCCTTGCAAACCGGGCATTCTTGACAATGCGAATGATGGTGCAACCATCTGTACAGGCATGGCCAACAGAAGAGATGACCACAAAGAGTGACAACTGGGTCTTGAGCTAATTCGAAGCAAATATTGCATTCAAAATCACCAGCATCATTAGCATTATTACTACCCGAGCAAGACGGACTTGGGGGTGGTATGCTTGTTGGTTCCCCAAAACCACTCGCCATTCCTTGTATATCTAATACAATAATCAACAGAATCATAAATAAATAATCATGAGGAAAATACACAATGAAAAAGGTAAAATAAGAAATCCAAGATTCAAGTTATGGAATCAAAACCTCCACTTTCAATCAACCAAATAAGCTCAGCTCCAAACCCAAGTCCCAATTTTTTTAAAAACCCTAGAAAATTTGATATGCAACTAATCACATAACGATAAAAATCCCTAAAAATCGAATCTTTTTGAATAGTTCATGAAATTATCCCATAAACGACGTCAGTCATAAACCAATCCCAAGAATTTGATTAGTCCAAAAAAATAAATCCCTAATATAAATTCAGAAAATAATCAACTAAAAACCCAGAAAAAAAAAATCTAAAACCAAGATCGCAAAAATTATAAACAAAATGAAAATTTTAACATCTAAGAATTAGATTTAAAGAAAAAAAAAAAACCTAACCTGAGAATTGAAGGAATTGAATGAATCAGTGTTTTTTTTTTGCTAATATTTTTGGGAAGGGTGGACTCAAAAGGAGAGAGCTTTTAATGGGAAGTTAGGCAATTAGGGGAAAGATTCAAAGGTTAATGGGATTAAATGATAAGGAAATAGAATAGAAAAACACCCAACCCAGTCAATTAAAATTAAAAATCAGGGGGGAGAACTCCATTTCTTTCTCTTTTCCTTAATACCTACCTGGTTTCATTTTCTATGGATGGACTTTAGTCACTCCAATGGACTCAACAGGCTTTCAAGCTTAATCCAATCAGACAAGATTTGCCCAGATTCATGACCCAATCCACGCAAAAAGAACACTTATATGTTGAACACATCGGGGGAGAGCTAGAGAAAAAAGTGGGTATATTTAGAAAAATAACTAGCAGAACTAAATTCTTTGCTTGAAATATACCAAATAACCATATTTCTTTTTTACTAAAACTTTAAGATTTCTAAATCAAAATGAATAATAAATTATAAATTAAATATAAACTTTTACAAATTAAATCAAAGTAATTATCAATTAAACGAAAATTAAATACTTTACTTTAAAAGTAATATCTAAAATTTTAAAAGAAATACATATTATATAATAAAAATTATTTTTAAAATTTTAATATTTAACGTGATCTTGATGATTTTATATATACGGTTTTGTGTGTGTTTTTATATTGAATTTGATGAAAATATTAAATTTTAACAAAAAAAATTGTAATATTTTAATTTTTTTATCGAAATGTTATAAAATTTTATTTTAATATATAAATAAAAATAAAAATTTATAAGATATTTTTATAAGATAAAAATATAAAATTTTTATATTAATACGAATAATACTTCAAGAATCTTCACAATATATTTTTTCCTATTTCGATGAAAAAAGTGGCAATTGAAGCCACTTTACAGGTTCCTCCTTTTTCAATTGCTACGCAAATTTGCACTTAAAAGGCAAAGCCACGAAGGCAACCTCCCCTGGCTAGTAAAAGATCATCTCTCATTTTTTTTTTTTTTTAAATAATTTGGAGAATGTAGATTTGAACTTACATTTTTAGCATAAATCAGGCACTAAACTTAGTTAAATGTGTCAGATGCCACATTGATTCTTTAGCACAACGAAAGTCACGGTTTAAGAAAAGGAAAAAAAAAAGATAAATGTATTAACATCTGAATTTTAAACTTACTAAAGTTATCTCTTTACTACATAAGTCATCGAAATTGAGTCTCGGATTGGCACGACTCTTTTTAAGAAATCTTCTTTTAAAAAAAAAAAGAAAAGAAAATTTCAATGTATTTAATTTTTCTCTTATAATTACATCACACATTTATTTCTAATTTTGATTCTGACAACGAGTCAAAACCTAATTATTTGACGTTCTTTGAAAGGGTAGTCTTTTAAGTTCGTCGAATTTGGATTGGATTGGACTTGGCGGCAGACTTTTCCGTATTAAAATTCTCAAGGTTGGGAAATGGGCCAAGCAGTTTTCCTGCTTCCTGGTGCCTTCTTATAAGGCCGCTAAGAGAGGAGGGAGGCAGTCCGAGGGATCATTGAACTTGGACGTGACGACTTGTGTCACGTGATTTTCAGAACCAGGGTCCCAACGCCTCGGGCCTGACAGAAATGAAAGATTGGATCTGTCCCGGAAAACCTTCCCTTTCAGCAGTAACAAGTGACAAGGCACGAGCCTGGTTATTTTTATCAGACGGGGATTTTTACCTTTTAAGACAAAATGGGTTTTTGTCTTGTGGCAATGTATTTGGACAGCATCGTGTATTCATGGGCAGGATTATAGGGTAGACTGAAATAGGAAGAATTACAGGGTTTAGAACAAAGAATTTGGTTCATCTAACTGGTTGCCAAGAATAAAATTATAGAAATGAAAGCCATTGATGTTTGTCATTGCAAGCTGGAAGGTAAATATGTCAGACAGGGCTTAAGCTAAGGAAAGCAGGCTCAAGTTAAACCACAGTCTTTTCCTGACTGTTTAGATTTTTGTTGAGATTTAGGCTCAAATATCTTTCAAGAATGAGGGAGGTGTTTAGAGCAATGAATGAGAATTGAATTGCTGTAACGTTTCTCCTTTACCTACTTCTTGCTTTGTCAAACAAAAGAAATATTGGAGGGAGGATGCAATCAGCTTTTGCATTAATCTTCATGCAAATAGATGGTTCAATTGCATTAATCTTCGTATTTTAGCCTTTTAGGCAGTATTTAAATGATTTAAATGCCTCGAGAAGAGTCTGTAAGCCTGCTTTGTAAAGTCTTAACTATTGGAAATAGTTGGCCAAATCAAATTTGAGCTTTTATTTTTCAGATATTGCGGATTTAAATCCTGAGATGAACAGATTAAAATTTCTGAAATTACTTTTCACTTGTAACCCAAGATTACATGTGTAAAAACAAGTCAAAATTTTTATTAAATTGTTAACTATGCTATACAGATTTTATATTTTCCTGGAGTCTACGTTGGATCAACCTTCACTCTTGCATATATATTAGTTCCAATATTCGATATGTTTGAACAAGATCCAACCAAGCAAGCATTAACTCGTAATGACATACATATCGAACAAACTTTTGAAATTTATGGATTCAAGAGAATTTAAATGCTAATATCTTCTTTAAAGTAAGTTAAATGGATAGGAGTTGGCATTAAAGGTACACTAGAAATTAAAAACAAAGGGAAAGAGGTAGAAGAGATAAGGGATTTTCAAGGTTACGAAAGAAAAAAAAAAAAGCTTTTCGCAAAGATTAAATTTGAATTTCATCATCAAACTCATCGCATCATTAATTAAATTCATATATCAACTTCAATAAAATTTATTCAATATAAATTTTTTATTAAAATTTTTTTTCAATCATAATTAAAATATTTTTTTTAATCGTAATTATAATAATTTTTATTATAATTTCCAACCTCACAGCCCATTTAATAGAGCCCAAATGTCAGAGAAAGCCGCCACTAAGCCTAAAACAAAATTGTATTATTTCTAGTCATCTTTCCTTTAGTATTTTCTATCATCAATGATCTAAAGCACCAATCTGAATCTTCTCAGAATGATCAAACGGGGGCAACGATGAGGCTTGTTCCAATGATGAATGTGGGTGAAAAATTCCTTTCAGCGCATTATACTTCTGGATATCAAAATTGCAAGCCTTGATGAGCTGCTTTTGCTTTGTGCTGAACCTGCTCTGATAAAAACCTTCGAAAGAAGGTTCTTTGGATGTCCTGATGAAAAATGCATAGCCAGCCATGAAATACATGGAAGTGACATAGAAACAAATGGGTTCCATGACATCCCATGAGAGTTCCCAAAATGTTAGCCTCATGAACCCGGCTGTCTGAACTACCAGGAAGGCTAGGCCAAGCCAGAGTTCTCGACGGACCAAGGAATCAGCTTTTTGATCAATCATGGCTTTCTGCTTCTCCAACTCTACCAATTCTTTTCTTCTTGGGTCATTCGGTCTGGGTCCCGGTAAAGGAATTAGACCTCCTAGAGCTTTTGCTACCTGTAATCAGAAAAATCAAAACGCTTTTGGGTAAAGCATGGCTCAACCTCAACATACCTTTTTTTTTTAATATGTTTTGTGAAAGAAACAAAAATTGACACGATGATAAGAAATCAAAAGCATATCCTTATCAAGGCCATTCCTGTAATAAAAAAAGTAATTGAAAATACGTGTTTGTCAACAAGTTGGATTCTTATCACAGGGATTGGCAAAGAACCGTGTACCCTTTACTCCAATGAAAACCCCTATCCCCCCCACCGACCTCAACACCATCTTTCGGCTTCCATCTTCCACAATCTCAATAATTTTGTTAGATATTCTCAAATCTAAATAACCAATCACATCCTACCCAAATGGTTGGCATCGTCATCCTTCCCCCCCACCCCCATCCACCCCCACCATTCACAAGCCAAAAAAGTTGGGAGAAAAGTATAAAATAGAAAAATCTAAAACCAACCAGCTGTCTCTCTCCGTCACATCTTTTTTTTTTTTTTTTTCAATTTTTTAGCTTAAAAAGTTTGATTTTTCACTAATATAAATTTACCCTTTTCTTGAATTAGCATCAAAGTTTACTTTTTTTTTTTTTAAGAAATGGATGGGGGTAAAGCCAATGGGTGAGAATTGAGAAAGATCCCAATCCCAAGACCTTACTCCTTTAAACCCCCAATACAAGAATTGGAAAACTGAAAACTTTGTGATCTTGTAGTCACACTGTAGAAACATCGAAGGGCATTTTTTTTTTTTTTGGGTCCTTCATTCTCAGAAACCATCTCAAACGTTGGAACCTTTTACAAGGTTTTAGATCTGTCGTTAAAAATCCTGTCGAAAAAGACAAAACACAAAACACAAAACACAAAAATACCCCAAAAAAAACATATCAGTTTTCGGTAGTTTCCCAAGTTAACAATCTAAAAGTAAATAAATTAATTCGTGAATTTGAAACCTATCTTTTTTTCCACCACCATGCATATAGAATTTATGTAATGCTATAATCTGTGACGCCAAAACACAAATAGAATCTTTATCTGCAGAAAAATTAAAATTTCAAGAGAAAATTCACAGAGAGGAAAATTTTTATCTACCTGTTCGGGTCGTAAAACGACGACGTTTCTCAAAACGATGACGATTCCAGATTCGTCAAGCAATTTCGCGAACTGCAATCCTTGTTCCGGATCCGAACAACCTTCTCCGCAGATCCGAATGAGGTCCGAATATGAAATCCAGTTTTTCCCGGTCTCCCTCAGCCTCGTTTTCACCACCTCCAACTGCGCCACCCTTAACAATTTCTTTGCTTCCAGAACCGACAGTGCCGCCACCTCCGGCACCGATGATTTCGCCTCCATGTGCGGGTTCAAGCCGTCCAACCGGATCCGATCCTTGGACATATCAATTTCCCTTAACCTCTCCATTAAATTCTTCCCCATCGGTAGCTTCCTCATTGTCGGTGAAAGCATGGCTCCTTTATGGAGAAACCGCCTGAAAATTCCATTGCCGTTAACGTTACCCTTACTTTCTCCTGAGTGCGGCGCCATTGCAGTTGCAGCTTTCCCTGCTTTTTGCGTTATTCGATTTTGAACCGTCGATGAAAAAATCCGGCTGTTAGTAAGAGCTTGAGAAGAGCCTCTCGAAATATTGAAGAGCTTCTCCACCAAGGTTTTCTTCAACGCCATTGCTAGAAATTAAAGAAATTAAAAATAAAAAAAAAATTATTATTTTTTTTGTTGTTTTTGGAGAGTGTGGTGAAGATTTGGAAACTTTGCTCATTTGGTGTTGGCACAATTAACGGAGAGTTGGCCCGTTTTATAGTGTCCAACAATAGAGGAAAATGGCTTAATCACCCTACCCATGGATTGCTCAGCATGAACTGCCAAACACCAGCTCAACCGTCAGATCATATGAAAATTTTTCTGTCGCACCTCCCTGGATGTTGACTTGCTTAAGCCTAATAATCGATTTGAAAATTTAAACATCACACGTATCAATGTGATATAAAAATAAAATTTAAATATAATACAAATTTAAATTTTAAATAATAATTATATATAAAATTAATAAAATTAAATATATATTTTATATTTTTATATCAACAATAATTATAATATATAATTTTTATATAAAATATAATATAAATATATAAATTTTAACATTTTATATTACACGAATATATAAATCATTAAATTTATCTAATCACAATTTCGGTTCTTATAAATTTGATAATTAATTCGTTTATCACGTGTAATTTTCTTGAAGGATAGGGACTCAGGATAAATGGAATATGCTCGGTTACATGGGAAACTTTCTGGGTGTTTGACGGCAGCTAAGACAGAACTGGAGCAAGTTTCCTTTTGGGTGTTTAGTGGTTGACTGTTACGTTCACGCAAACGTGTCGCCACATATGTTTTGTGTAATAAATGTTTTTCAGAGATATCTCTTGAAAGTAGTTTGGCAGTCACGAAAATTCCTCAAGAATTTTCTTTTTCTTGGACGAGAAAATTTCGTCAATGAGTGAATGAATTCATTGCCACCTGGCAAATGAAAAAAAATTTACATATTCAAAACATGTGACAAGTCAGTTAATAGTGTCATCTTCTTGTCATTTAAAGAGAAACTCTAATTAGGACTCTTTCACCATATTTGATTTCTTTTAAGTTAATATCATGGATAAATTTAAATTATAATAAATTATTTAATACAATATATAAATTTTAAAAATTTTTAACGTAATATTTAAATTATAAATTTATTAATTAATATAATAATATTTATTTTTAATATAATTAATTATAAATATTGATACATGATGAATAAATAATTTTATAAATATTATATTAATTAATAAATTCATAATTTAATTATTATATTAAAAATTATTAAAATTAAATATTTTATTAAATATTTTATTATAATTTAAAAATTATTCATAATATTTAACTCATCTTTTTACCCGTTCCGCTGTGGAATCTTATTATTAAAATTTAAATGTAAAACATTTAACTTCTCAAGACAAAAAAAACACATTTTAGGATTTTAATAAGTTGTTCTCTTTCAAATTTGATAAAATGGGATGATCTCATCATGAAACCTTTAGATTTCAAGTTTAAATCTCATTAGGTTTAAGTTTTGTTCAATTATATAATTGATTTGTAGACTATCGATTTATACTTCTTTATATGTATTAAAATTTTTATTATTATAATTTCGTCCAACATTCTTCTGTTCTACATTAATTGCAAGCATCAAGCCACTTTTCATGATCATATCTTCAAAATTTTCAACTTAGAATCCAAATTTATGTCCACTCAATACTACATAGCTTTATTTAGGTACTTAGATTTCAAGAATTATTAATACATCTAAGTTTTTGTTAATTTGATATTATGGATTTCTATTAAAAGTGGAGAAAAACGTGATTGGGTCTCTCTTGTGTTGAAGATTTTCTCTCCCAACTATCATCTTTTCCTTTTTAAACTGTCAATTTTCTTTTTTAATTGCCAAATTTTCTTGTTGAACCATTCATTTTCTTGCTATTATCATCTTGTCGATTTGGGAGGTAGACATGGAAGAATCATCGAATACTAGCAGTGCAGGCCTCACAGATAGAGCTTTTGTGCAAAAGATAATTACAGATTAGAGAAATTTTTTCTCAATGTTGAAAGATCAATCACTGTAATTTTTTCCCCTACTGAAGGAAAATGGAAAGATCTTGGTGAAACCATTGGATGATATTATTGAAGAAGGAGTATATCAATGGCAAAACTCACTTGTGGCTCAATTTATTTGTAAGGCACCTAACTTTAGCCAATTTCAGCGACTAGTTAGTATCTTATGGAGAAATAAGGGAATGGTTATAATCAAACCAGTAGGGAATAACTTGTTCTTATTGCAATTCTCTTTTGAGTTGGATTGTGATAAAGTATTAGAATCAGGGCTTTGGCATATTTAGAACAAGCTTATCATAGTTCGAAAATAGGAACCAAGGATGAAAAGTTTGAAGTTTAAAATGAACAAGTTATCTGTTTGGATGCATTTGTATAATGTGCCATTGGAGTTATACACAAAGAAAGGGCTAAGTTATATAGCGAATGCCATTGGTGTACCATTATACATGGATAAAATTACAGCAAATTATGAGAGGCTAGTTTATGCAAAGATTTGTGTAAAGATGGAGGTAAATGTTGAAGTCCTTCGATTTATAAATGTGATGCTAGGAAATGGAACACTTGTTTCGGTATTGGTAGAGGTACCAAAGATGCCTTCACGATGTCAATGCTGTAATATATTTAGGCATTCAGATAAAGTCTGTATGAATAAGCCAATGGCTATAGAAACAAGGTGTGGCAGCCAAAAAAACAAAAATGATGAGCCAAAGACAAAACTGAGAAAAGAAAAAAAAAAGGTGGTTGCATTAGAAAATGCCAGAATTGAGGCAAAACAAGTTGTGCATTATGCTTCAGCAAACAGATTTGCTATGTTGGAAACAATTGTTGAGAATGATAAAATGAATGATGATGTTCAAGTGGACCTGGTGAAGGTAAAATCTTGAGAAACAAAAGAGGTTGAGCCAGTTATTAACTCACCAAAGAAAGTAAGAGCAGCATCAGCTGGGGTTATAGACTTAATGAAGCAATTGAAGAATAAGAAAAGATAACCTATTGATAAGGGGAAAAATAAAGTAAATGTAGATCTATTTACCTTAAGAGGTATATCCTCTTCTTCTCTTTCCTCATGAACATCTTTAGTTGGAATGTCAGAGAGCTTAATGCTCATCTAAAGCAAAATGAGGTTATAGGCAGGATTAGGTAAGCTCAAGTTGATGTAGCCTGCTTGTTAGAAACTAGGATAAAGCAGAGAATATGATGCAAGTCTTGAACGCTCATTTTTTTTACTGATCTTTTTACAATAATTACTCTACAGCTTATAATGGTCGAATATGGTTGCTATGGAAGTTTGAATTGTAGGTAGAGTTAGTCATAGACAGTGATCAAAGTATCACTTGTAAAATCATGTATGGGACACAAGTGATATATCTTACTGTCATTTAATAGTAAGAAAAAATGAAAAAGATTATAGACAGATTTGATCTCATTCCAAAGTGTAGTTGATAGCAGCCTATGGATATTAGCAAAAAATTTCAATGTGATAGCTCATCTTATGAAAAGTTCTGACTATAATGGTTCCCAGATAGCAAACTCAAGTACTAAAGAATTGCATGAGTGTATTTAAAAGCTAGCTGTATTAGATCACTCATATACGAGGTCGTTATTCACATGGAGCAACCATACACTATCAAAAAAGTTGGACAAAGTTCTAATCAATGATGCATGGCTTTGACAATGACCAAACTCGACAGTTGAATTTTTTCCACCTGAAGCTTCAGACTATTGCCTAGTTTTAATTAAGTTGAACGTCCCAAGGTAGTCCTCACCAAAGTCATTCAAGTTCTTCAATTTTTGGATAAAGCATCCATATTTTTTAAAGATAATAGAAGAGTCATGGAAAATGCAAACCACTAGGACACCTATGACTATATTGCACAAAAAGTTAAAAAGATTAAAAGCAAAGTTAGAGATGTTCAATTTCATACATTTTGGTGACTTGACAGAGAAAGTTAAAAGAAAAAATATGAACTGAAAGAGGTGTAGATTGCTACACTTATGCAACCATCAAGTGTTGATGCCGAAAATGAGAAAAGGCTTTTACTAGAGCTTCAAGAATTGTTAAAATATGATGAAAGCCTATGAAAATAAAAATCCAAGATCTAATGGATACAAGAAAGGGACCAAAACACAAGGTTCTTTATAACACGGTGGCAATCAAGTAAAAAAAAAGTACTATTAAGATGTTATATGATAATGAAGGTAAAAGGGTAGACACGTTCTCTCATTTTTTACAGGAACTGTGGGATTTTTCAAAAAACTATTAAGAACAAAGGATATTAAAGTTGAAGGCTGCTCAAAGGGGTTAGTTGTAGATATTCTTCAAGGTTACTTGACTGAAAAACAACAAGCAGTCTTATCCTAAGATGTAACTATAAATGAAATAAAAGAAGCTATATTTTCCCAGCATAATGATAAGGCACCATGGCCAGATGGTTATAATGCATAATTCTTTAAATCAACTTGAAGTATAATAGGAAGAGATGTAATAGTAGCAATAATGTATTTTTTTAACACCTAAGACTTGTTGCCTGCCTTTAACTCTACTATAATAGCATTAGTTCCTAAATATCAAAGCCCAACTAGCATTTCAGATTACAGGCCAATTGCATGCTACTTTGTTATCTACAAAGGTATAACTTGAATATTAGCAAGCAGTAATACAAAGGTACTTACCAAATTTTATTAGCAAAAGCCAAAATGCTTTTATAAAAGAAAAAAGCATTACCGAAAATGTGCTACTGGCTTAAGAATTAATGAAAAGGTATAATAGAACCACGTTTTCCCCAAGGTTTGCCATAATTGTAAATTTAAAGAAAGCTTTTGATTTTATACATTGAGAGTTTTTGCTTGCTGTCCTTGAGGCAATGGGTTTTTCAAGAAGATTTGTAGGCTAGATCAAAAGCTGTCTCACTTCATCCATGTTTTTTTATCTATTAATGGAGGGTTTGTGGGATATTTTAAAGGTGCAAAAGAAGTAAGACAAGGGGATCATATGTCAACATACTTGTTCATGATAGTAATGAATATGCTATCAAGATTACTAGACATTGCAGGCTCATATGGTATATTCTCTTATCATCCAAAGTGCAAGAAGATACAATTGACACATTTATGTTGCGTAAATGATTTACTAATATTCACAAAATAAGAGTTAAATTCGATTTTTAGCATCTAAAATATTTTATAGCTGTTTTATACATTTTCTGGACTTCAATTAAATTGTGCAAAAAGTGAGATATTTTGCTCAGGGATTTAAAGAGAAGAGCTTAAAAAAATTTTACAAGCAACAGGTTTTAAGTTGGGTTCTTTCCCTGTCAAATATTTAAGAGTGCCATTAGTCACATGCAAGCTCACCAAGATAGATTACACCTTGTTAATTGAAAAAATCACAGCTAGAATACATAGCTAGACAGCAAGGCATCTATCTTATGCTAGTAGAATACAGTTGATTTAGTCTATAATATTTAGCCTACATAATTATTGGTGCAGGCATTTTATATTACCTAAAAAGGTCATTAAAAAAATTAATCAGCTATGCTGTGCTTTTTTGTGAAAAGGTAAAAAAAATACAACTAAGAGAATAAGGGTAAAATGGCAGACAGTGTGTAAGCTTAAGTCTGAAGGGGGTTTAAGACTAAAGGATATAGAAAGTTGGAACAAAGCTTGCATGCTTAGATTGCTATGGTCTATTTTCACATAAGCTGGCTTATTATGGATAGCATGAGTGCAGTGCTATGTTCTTAAAGGGAAGAACATATGGGAGTTATAAATAACACAGGGTCAAAGCTAGTAAATAAAGAAGCTACTGTAAATGAGAAGTATTACGACTAGATTCTTGTTACAGACGAAGAATGGAGTGATATAACAAACCAAGATGTCAGGTTTTTTAGTTGATAAGGTGTAGAATGAAATAAGACACAAACAGCCAAAAGTAAACTGACACAGACTTGTTTGGTGCAAGCTACATATTCCCAAGTTTGTTATAATAACTTAGATGGTCATTCTTAATAAAGTCCCTACTAAGGACAGATTAATTACATATGGGATTCTTGTAGATGAGATCGTGTATTATGTAAGCAAGAGAAAGAAAGCAAAGACCATATTTTCTTCAGTTGCAGCTACTCAAAAGAGGTATAGAATGAGGTATTGTCGCAATGTAACCTAAGACGAGAAGTAGCTAGATGGGAAACTAAGTTCCAGTGGGCTGTTGCCAAGCTTAAAAGGAAGGTATTGATTTCCATTATGCTTCAGTTGGCTTGGGGTGTTGGGAAAAACAACAATACCCACGCGCAGCAACCACACACAAAATAACAAGCTCAAATCAAGAATAAGAAAACACAAATATATTTGGTTCAGCCCAACTCAAAATGACCTACTCCAAACACAATCTACTAACAAATAAATCTTTACAATTGTGAGACTTTTAGAATGAGAAAAGTCTCTTAAAACTCTTTACTCAAAACTTAACCCAAAACCCAATTACACCCTTTAATAGCCTACTCACTTAGCTATTCTCTTGGTGTCTAACTCTCTGGGGTTACTAAACTAAAACCAAAACATCTTATTTATAAGGGTGAAACCCTTTATACTTTACTAAACTCCCGATGTGGGATACAAGACAAATTCAAACTTACTTAACTTTCGATTTGAGATTCTGAGATTCAAGGTAAATCCCAACAAATCCTCCCTTGACTTGAATCTCCAAACACTTCAACAGTATCTGTAAAGCTAACATGCTTATCTTTCTTTTTTTCTTTCATCACAGGCATTCCAGCAACTGAGCCTCCATCAAACATGTACAAGTGATTGACCCTATTCCCTTGTAGAATCACACTTCCATTCTTGTACACTTTCAACCAATCATTACTACCATAATATGTGTACCCACGAGAAGCTAACTCACCCAAAGCAATCAAATTGTAGTGACAATTTGGTACATACCTTACATGACGAAGTGTCCTAATAACACCATTGTGAGATCTAAGGCGAACACTCCCAATGCCTTGAATCAGCACCTTTTCTTTGTTAGCAACCACAATATCCCCATACTTTTCATTCTCATTCAACTCCACAAAGTAGCTCCTATCATTGCAAACATGAACTGTAGCAGCTGAATCTAAAACCCAACCTTTATCACTTTTCAAAGTCTGGGTCTCATCCACACAAGTTGTCAAAACAACATCATCATCATCAGACAAGACAGCAGCAGTATCACTCTTTTCTTCATCTAATTTCTTCTCATCATTCGTCCTTTTGAAAGCAGCCATATCCCTTCTCAGCTTCCTACAGTGCACTTGGATATGTCCCTTCTTACCATAATAATAACATTCTACATCACTGTAATCTCTGTCTCTTGATTTAGATTTCCATCTCGATCCATCAATCCTCTTTTGAGTCCTCCCTCGATCAAAACCCTCTACAGCTAGTATACTCTCCCCAGGTGATGAGTTCTGAGCTCTCATAAACCTTTCGTTCTCACGCAATAGGACAGTCACATCATCCAACTTTAAAGTAGACCTGCCTACCAACACAGTCTGAACTAAAGGCCTATAAGACTTGGGCAAAGATGACAGCAAAATTAAAGCCTTCTCTTCATCTTTTAACTCATCAACAGAAATCGCTAACAATTGAGAAACCAATTTATTAAACTCATTCAGGTGATTATGAAGACTCATACCTTCTTCCATCTTCAGAGAATACAGATCCATCTTCAAACATAATCTATTAGTCAATGACTTCGAAGCATAAATACCTTCAAGTTTATCCCACAAACTCTTCGGAGTACTCTCAGTCAACACACTGTATTTTACCTCTGGAGCTAGCGCCAATCTAATAGTACTAACGACTTTCTTCTGAATCATATTCCAATTAGCATTAGACATTTTTTCAGGCTTACTACTCTCTAATACCTGATCCAACCCTTGTTGTACTAACAGATCTTGAATCGTACTTTGCCATAACATAAAATTACTCTTTTCATCAAATAACGAAATCTCAAACTTAGGTATAGACATACCAGACATACTTTCTTCAGACATCTTCAAACACTGCTTCACGATCTCTTGGACCCACGAACCTCGAACCTCGAACCTCGCTCTGATACCACTTGTTGGGAAAAACAACAATACCCACGCGTAGCAACCACACACAAAATAACAAGCTCAAATCAAGAATAAGAAAACACAAATATATTTGGTTCAGCCCAACTCAAAATGGCCTACTCCAAACACAATCCACTAACAAATAAATCTTTACAATTGTGAGACTTTTAGAATGAGAAAAGTCTCCTAAAACTCCTTACTCAAAACTTAACCCAAAACCCAATTACACCCTTTAATAGCCTACTCACTTAGCTATTCTCTTGGTGTCTAACTCTCTGGGGTTACTAAACTAAAACCAAAACATCTTATTTATAAGGGTGAAACCCTTTATACCTTTACTAAACTCTCGATGTGGGATACAAGACAAATTCAAACTTACTTAACTTTCGATGTGAGATTCTGAGATTCAAGGCAAATCCCAACATGAGGAACATACATTTACGGGATATGGGCAGAAAGAAATAAAAGAATATACAAGTCAGAAACATTAGCAGGGGAGATGATTTTAAAGCAAATCAAAGAGATAGTCAGGTAAGAGTAATGGGACTAAAAGGTGTTGCTTTTGATCATGTAAATCAAGAATTGAGTGAGAGTTGAGAGTTAAGTAAATGTATGCTTGAACTGTAAATATTAGGACAGCTGTACAAGTATTTTGTAGCAGTTTACTGCTCTCTTAGATAATGAACATAATACTTATCCAAAAAAAAATTTTTTTGGTATTATGGTACGAAATTTTAATTATAACATTGAAAATCTTTCACTATGATATTAAAGGCATCAATAAGCAATCACATAATCATAAATAAATAAATAAATAAATATGGCTTGACCATATTACATAAAAGTTCAAAAAGTTATTATGTTTTAGTATAAGCTTGTTTGAAATTTTATTTTAAAATTGAAATTAGGATATCGAAGTTATAGGCATAAGCAATAACATAATCATACACAAAAGAAAAAATAAATAAATACCTTAGCCGACAACTTTTTGTTTAGTGAAGAGTTCCTAGGCCTAACTTTTATTGCTTGATTTGTATCAACATTATTTAATTATAACTTTGAAAAAAGTAAATAAAACAATGAATAAAACAAAAAATCATAACTCAAGGATTAATTTAATTGGATAATCACTCTTAAAAAGAGATATTGAACAATAATATATATATTATTCAAATTTTAATATTTATAATTTCTTTCTTTATTTTCAAGTTGCTACTTTTTTCTCAAAAAAAAAAAAATGTCCCCTTGTCATGTGCACCCTACAAGCAAAAGGCTCATTTTTCATATATATATATATATATATATATATCTATATATATATATATATATTGTTTACCTCAAAAATCTATATATAAATTAGAATGATGGGTACTTAATCAATTTTCCAACTCCAATTAAAGTAATGCTAGACTAGTAATGATTTTAATTAATTCCAAGTTAAGGTGTTTTTCAAGGGGTGTGGCATTTGTAGACAAGAATCTAGGGTATATAATAAAGGAGAAGATGTGAAGTTATGCTTATTTGAAAACTTTTATGACCAAAGACCCAAGCATCTTCAGTTGCTGCCATAACTTAGAATATCATATTACTTTTGATACAGAAATAATAGACTGATATTCCTCTCCCCCACTTGGTTACAATTATTTTTCTTGGTTTTCCAATTGGTCAATTTCAGCCCAAAAGGCAAATGCTGTGCATTATTGAATTTTTCATTAATAACGAACTAAAAACAGAATGCAAACATGGGTTATTCCACCAATGTTTAAGAGTGGTGAAATTCCCTCAAAAATTGCATTTCTGAGCAACATCATCACTAGATAAAAAGTTGAGTCTTGAAACTAAAGATTTATTGATAGAAATCAACTTTCTAATGCTACAAAAATTAAACAATAAATATATATATATATATATATATATATATATATTCTCACGAAGAATGTTCCTATTCCCTTTTTTGCAGTCATTCCTTGGCAGGCGAATGTATTTGGTTTGGTCTGAATAAGCAATGGCTGTGAGAAAAAGACAAGTGAATTATATTAAGTATTTAATTTAAAATTAATTAAAAATTAGTAAAGGGTTCAATTTGAATATAAAATTATAAAAAATTAGATATATATTAAATGTAAGATAATAACATTTTAACACACTCTTATCAGATGAAAAAAAACTTATCATGTGATAGATTTAAAAAAAATAAAAAGAAAATCTTGATTTTAATATCATTTTAAATATTTAATTTAAAATCAATTGATAATAAATGAAAAAATCTTATCTGAATATAAAATTATAAAAAGTTTCATATTTATTAAATGTGTAATAATTACATCATTTTAACAAATTACAACACTTGGAAGGCACAAGGTAGCCTGATCGACATTGAAAACAAAACTTGATCCGGTCTTTAATTTTTTGACATTGGCAATTCAGATTATTAATGTTATTCCAACCTTATTATCCATCAGGCGCACAAATTCTTTATTTTTTGTCACCACAAAAGAAAAATCGGCATATTCAGGTCAAGGTATACTCATATATATGTCAATTTGATTAACATAAAAAGGTATTAGTATTATATATCTCATCAAGCTTTAAAAACTTTAGCCTAGACTATATAATGCTCGATTGCAGTCCATGGAAGTTGCAAATATCAAAATGACAAGGATATATATGGGATCGAAGCAGTAGGAAAATGGATTACACATGAACCATGCTACCTTTTTCTATGTTTCGATTGTGTTCAAGGTCGACCACTTGTCTATTTAGTTGATGAATAGCATATATTCTTTTGGGAAAATTATTGCCCTGACATGCAAAAATAAGTTGTGGACTGTAGGCATGGGGTTAGGGTTCTTCTGTCATTTGTATTTTCTTTCTTGGATAAATGAGAATATTTACATCAAACACATGGTTTTTTGCAATACCAATTATGCCAAAAGCATTAATCCTTATCGTTGAAAATTTGAAGGCTGAATCCTTGTTTTTATAGTAAGCATGGAAGGTACTAAGAGACAAAATCCAAAGGCCTCCAATCCCATAAATAGTATTAATTGAAGCTGATGAAATACGAAAACAAAGAATGATGTTAGCAGAAAAAAAAAATTGGATAGGTTCGTTCATATTTATCGATGCAGCCTCCATTAACCACATTATTCATCAAAAAGACCTGGAAAAATTTTGAATTTAATTAATGAAGGAAACTGAAACAAAGATATGCTTATTTATTCAAGTTTATACAGTATGTGAAATCTGATGAATCATGCATGATTTTGATGACTATAAAGTTGCTTGCATCTTCGAAATTTGTTAGGTTTGCTTAACATTAAGAACTGCAGCTGACATTCTTGAGTAAACACGCCAAAAAGTGAATATAAAAACCCCAGTTGTATTGTTGTTGTGTTGCTTTGGTTCTGGAGCATGGCTATGGATGCTGCGTCATTCAAGGAAAAGGATAGCTTTCCAGCTTAGCTGGCAAAAATTTGAGACACAGAAATTCTATAGTTAACAATTAGTTTCCATCTTTGCAAGCTTAATTGCCTGTTCTTCATCATACATTTATACTTAGAAAGTTGGTTTTTGTTTTTTCTTTTAGAAATGGTCAGGGTCTTCTCTTTGCCAGTTTTAATTCTTTTTTCAAGCAATCGTAAAGGCATATACAAAATGATACATTTAAAATTTTATTTTCAAAATGCTCTCCACAAAAATCGAATCTTGATTGACAAAGAAATTCTCTTTCCTTTATCAACTGGGCTATTCCTTGTGGGTAAATTTGGTTTCATTTATACCAAATTTTTTTTATACAGTTGTTAAGATGTAAATTTTAAACCTATTAGATGACGATTTTAGGGGTAACTGCCAACTAATTAAGCTAAATTTCGGATCCCATTTGCATCGTATTTTAACTATATAGATTAACAAGAAGATTAGCAGGTTGCAGAACAGACTTTCAGTATCTATGTTTGCTTGTGTCTTGCTAAAAAGGCTGATGTGCTTGAAGAGGATAAGTTTGGGGCATTTGTTTACCTTTCAGAACATTTTCTTTTTATTTGGATGAAGTTAAAATGTGGGATCCATCCTGATATCTATTTCCTTAAATAGATTTGAGGTCTCAGATTGTAAATCCATATAAACAAGATAAAACTTAAACAGAAACAGTTTTTTTGGGCCAGTAACTTAAGACAAACATTAGAGTCCAGATTTTTTTATACCATAAATTGCATGTTATGACAAATCTTTCAGCAAAAGCGGGCTGATCATCTCCCTGTTCCATGGTCAAACAGGTGGCCTAAAACATGGACACATTCAATCAAAAGATGGGATTTAGGAACTGATTTGGAATTGTTATCTCGTAGACGTTAAGAGAGCTGTGATTTGAGATGATAACCTTGTCACCAAACTGACTCAGCACATCTTCATTTGAGCTGACTTAAATTCATTGTATATGTTCTTCAGTTGTTCAAAGCTGGATGCTTGAATTAATCTTTGGGCTTAATTTTATAAACAAAATGTTTGTTTTAGGGTATAAAATAATTTGGTTGCAGATCTAAAAATGGCATGTCATAGATCCTGAAATGAATTAATTTTAGTTTGTTCGGAAATATTTTGTTAAGCTATTTCTCTTCTAAAATTCATTGAAAAATTCATTGAAATCTCAACACCCTGTAACCCTTCAAGTTGCTGCCATGTGCCACTGACGAACTAAAAAATTTATGCAGTAACCCATTTTGGATATGCTTGAATATTAAAAACAGTTCTTGATTTAAATCAAGATCTAAAAGAAATTAAACCATAAAATATTTCCAGGAAAAATCCTGATCATAGCAGCATTATTCTTTGTCCTCCTAAACAGATACTAAGAGTAAGCATATATACTCAGGGAGTAACCTTAAAATGCTTAAACAATAAAGTTTTTCAGGGAATAAACACTTGAACAAATGCATCAGTTATCGATGAAATTTGCCGGTGTGTTGTGACAATTGACAAGTAATGAAATGTCATATACAATATTCTAAGCCACCGGATTTCTTCATTTCTATTCTATTTTTGTTCATATATCACATGTAATGTACTGCATCATAAAACTTGGCTGTCTTCTGCGCCATACATACCTTAATCATGTCGATATGCCAATCATATAGTATATTTCAAATATTTGAAAAGACAGTAAAGCATCATCAAATCCCTGTAGTTCTATGCTTGCCCTTGGGTCTAAAGCTGATGTATACCAAGAGAAGGCTTTAGCCTTTGAGCTGAGGTGCCTGTAATTGTAAAAAATCAGCTATTGTAGTCATGATTTTCCATTGGTGGGTGGGGGTTTTTGATAATTTTTTTTATATTTAATAGTATCAAAATTTAAATTTTAATCATCCAAATTAAGAGTCAAATACTCTATTGACCGAGTAGTCATGAGATAAGGCTAGAAGGGAGTCCTGCTTTACTTAAATTTGGAGAGTGTTGGGGCCAATACAAATATTGAAACATTTGAGGAGGCGACAAAAGTTCCATGCTTCAAGGTTTACATTCCTTTCTTCCCATTGTTGTTAGGAAAGAGTGTTTCTTTATAATTGAAACACGGAGATGGATTTTCTTTAGGTTTAGCCAACCCAATGAGAAAGAGAAAACCTTCAAAACTGCAAAAACTAGATTTTTGTTTTCTTGGGACAGGATGTATTGTTTCGAACTTAGTGGAAACAAAATGGTTTTCCTATTTCTTTCTTGGATGAGTGTTTGTTAAAGTCCTTTTGCAAGGTAACAAAGAGTTTCAATTCATTTATAGAGGCCAACGCAAAGAAAAAGAAACTCTCAATCTGACAATATCTAAAGATACATTTAGATAAGTGATGAGATTGATTGAAGTAATATTAAATATAATAATAAAATTAAAATTAAAATCAATGATAAGTACATATTTGCATTCAAACCCAATGATAACAGTAGATTGAATTGTAGTGAAATGAAAAATAATGATTAAAGACATTAGACTAATATTTATAAAAAATAAAACTTAAATTAGTTAAAATTTATAAACTTAATAATAATACATCAAAGGATATTTATTTTTTTATTTTTTATTACATAGTTATTTATTTTAGTTAAAATAATAATAATTTTATTTTTAGTTTATTATATAATATTTATTTATTAATTTATTACATAATAATAAAATTTATATGTTATATTAAATTAAAACAAATAATTTCATAATTTTTTAAATAAAAAACAAGAAGACAATGGCAATTGATTGGTTGATCAGGGATAAAACTAAGAAAAAAAATCCCTGTTAGCCATTGGAAGGATCCCTCTCCTGTTAGCTACCGGAGATATGGGTGTGTACGATGCGGCACTGGAAGTGATGCAAACGGTGACCGGCGCAATTGAAGCCAGAAAATGCCTCTCACCGCACCGGACTGGCCCTTCGATTGAATCCAAACAGGCCCTAAGTATCATCACTTCATAACTTGGATAGCACTGAACTGGTAGGACCACACCTGATAGGAAATAAGCACGGAGATCAGTGGGGTTGCATCATATATCTACTTATTACAAAGTTCAATCCACATTTCAGATTCTTCACATCTCAAAAATCATCGATGCTTCAGGAGGAATCTGCACTAATAACATGGGCCTGGGGACTACCGTGCAGACTTGACTTTTTTTTTTTGGTTTCAACTGAAAGCATCAAACAGAGAAACTAGTTACATAACAGCTTGAGGTCCGAAGCAAATGACTTCCATTTGCTAAATGGTCTAATTATCAAGAGATAACAGTCCTGGAAATATCAGCAACCTTGCCCTTTCCTGCTCCCCATGCCAACAATCCACCAAAATAATCTATGGTTTTCATAAATACAGCTGCTTGACCTCTTCTATAACAAACTCTCAAAATTGGAAAATTTTAAGATTCATTCAACCAATGTACCCAATTAATTCATGGTCCAAGATTTTCTTTTCCTCTTCAACCCACTTTTTTTTTTTTATCTTCTGAAGACACAAACAGATGAGTACAGGCCCTTCTCTTGGCCACAAAGAGAAGTAAGCAAACATGGCATTTTTGTGATGTTAGTTTTTCAGTCAGCTTTATCCAGATCCTACATATTTACTATGAATCCAACGTGACAGAGATTTCAGCCAAACAAAACGAGACAGAGAGATTACTTTAAGAACTTACAGATGCTGCTTACTCCTTGAGATACACCCATGTTCTTTCTACAGACCACTCAGCATGATGCTTAAAATTCATATTTGCCCTCATTGCTACTTGAACGAACCAAGTAACCATCATTGCAATTTATGATGACAAGTGCTTTCATGATTATAGCAATCTAAGTCTAACCCACAAACCAGATCCAAAAACTTGACAATAGAATCAAGGAATATAGTTTTAAAAAAATGTACCGAAATTAGATTGGAAAAATGTAATTGTTATACATAGGATCAAATCCAGATCTACTAACTCAGACGAGTAGAGGTGGAATTTCATTAC
This sequence comes from Durio zibethinus, assembly GCF_002303985.1. The sequence continues at coordinate 21,578,191 of NW_019167860.1, forward strand.
CTATAGCATAAAATTGATACAACATAAACACAGTATGATATGTCAGTGCTAGAGTTCCCAAGCGCTGTCTCCAGTTGTTGAAGTGCTAGAATGTCTCGTCATTCTCTGCAAAATCACTGTCCTCGCCATCCTAATATCACGGCTACACATATCGGCCTGTCGACCCAAATTCTCGATGGTGCCCATAAATACTTCCAACTTTCTCTTTATCTCATCAATTGCAAGCTTCACTGCATCTTCTTCTCTAAGTGCAAAATCGGCATTATGCAATAGTGATTCAATCTCAATTTCCAATCGGCTAATAAGCAGTCTTATGTTTTCCATGTCATAGATTGTAATGCGAGCACCAATCTCCATTGCAGTTATTAACTCCTTCTGCCCTTTCAGCTCATTCTGATAGCGCTTCCAAAGCCAGTTGCACCATTTTCCAAGTGAACCAATAGGAACTGCCATTGCACCTGCCAAAGCTGTTACAACAGGCGGTGCAGCTATGGCTGCTGCCACCACAGAAAAAATCAACACAGAGACAAAAGTGGCTACAAACAAGACATTGGACACCCTCTTCCATGTTTTCAGAGATTTCAATTTTTTATCAATCTGTCTCTTCCGAACTAGCAATTTCCCCAGCATTGATTCCTGCTGCCTACGGACTGAGTCAAACAGTAGAAAGAACTCCTTGGTGAAGGGCTCCTCAGCTGCCTTAAATTTCCTTAGTTCTTCTAAGGTCTTCACAAATTTCTTCTCATCAGTCCCAACTTGTAATACAACCTCTTCCTCAAAATACTTGACTGCCAACTGAATAATTAATTGGTTGTTTCGAGCACGTTTGAGGCAATTCTCAAGGGCAGTACAAAAGTCTAAAGTTTTTTTACTGTTCTCAAAGTATTCCTCCACTAAAGAAAACAGGTCCGTATTTTTCCATATATCTTTATGACATTCTAAAATGATTTTGGCCACTTCCTGGTTCGTTTCAAGAAGACATCCGGTAACCTCTTTGAGTGAGTCAAAAGATAAGGATTGAACACCCAAACCAGCAGCAAGTGTGCCAATGACATGGTTAGTACGTTCATGGAGGGTTGCATCAAAATGTTGCAAAGTTGGATCATGTCTACAAGCAGCCTCGTAAGAGCTCAAGTCAGCTTCAAACTGGGAATCTGTCCTGACTTGGGAAGAAGATTCTGGACCACCTCCTTTCGTTTTGCTCGATTGACATCCCATCATAGCTGATAAAGATTCAAATGGTGATGGAGAAGATCTTAAAAACCCAGAAGCACTTTTGGCTTATAATCTATCAGTTTACAATGCTATGATAACTCTTTTTTTGGACCTACGTTCAGGTGAAGCTTGACTACAAGGATCAGATGAAAATTATATGGATATAGCTTATAAGGTAGACGTTTACTTAGGGGCCAAGGCTTGTTGTATGTCAATACTAGAAAAAATGTCCAATTATGATGATCTTTTAGACTTCAGTAACCCACAGACAGCAAAAATCTCAAATCTAAGTAGAACCCAGTAAACAAGTGGACTCAGATGGCCTTCTCAAATGAAAATTTTTCAAAAATCCAACAAAAACAGCCAATACTTTCTTGTTTACAACAAATGACCAAAAAAAAGCAAAGCTTTGGTAAGATCTTAAAAACCCATAGATAGTTTTAACATGTAGATACCGATTAGATCCAGATGAGAATAAACTAATTACCCCAAAAGGTAAAAAGATCAAATCTTTCAGTAATCCCAGAAATTAATGAGCTTAAAGTACCTGAATTTCAGCCGTAAAGTCAAAGAATTCAATGGTTTCCAGATTTCAGCGCAAAAATCTAAGCTGACCACGAACAACAAGCTCAAATGCTATGATCCTGTGCAGTCAATGAGCATTCTTGATAAAGAATTGAAATTTAACAACTACTTGGGAAAGGGGAAATTATGAGGAGAAGTCATTGAGGAAATGCAAGAGATAAGGGTTGCGGGACTGAGTAAAAGGAAGGGAAAGTGAAAAGAAAATGATAGGAAATAAAGGGTAACACAAGAGTGATGTAGTCAAACAGTACGTCTTTTCTTACATTCTTTCAACTACGTACGCTGTAGAGCGCAACAGTAGTGTTTGATTTTTCTCCTGTCTGATGAGAAAGTCAAAGAAAGAAGTTGAATTGGTCAGCTTCGACCAAAACCAAGTACTTGAAGACTAGGCGGAACCCTCGATGATGCTTCTTTTAGGCGTGTGCTTGTGGTAACTGACAGTAGCTTAAACAATGGCTTTTCTGCCATCATTGAAAAACAAAATAGTTTATTTTTAATCTCAACGACATTATAATTTTAATAAGGTTAGTAGGTGCAATGTCAATTAGTTTCATCAACAAATATCAGACCTCCTTTTAGCTTTGAGCATGGTTTTGTCAGAGAGTATATACATGTTAAAATGTTGTTTCAAAAACTATTGTGTCTTATTATATTTTTTTGTTTCTTTGAAACGAGGAATATTAGTGGTGAGATGAACTTGGTATTGAATTTAACCATTTATATATTTTTTATCCTATAAAATATTAATAATTTATATATTTATATCATATTTTATTTTAAATTTTATATATAATTTTTTAAAACTTTTAAATAATATTATTTTTATATTGTATTTTAAATTAGGGGCTTGGGCCCTATTTATAGCTACATGAACACGGTCCATTTTACCCACATTTCCCTTATGTAATAGTCCAAATGATACCCAACCCAAAGGCCTAATCCCTTACCTTCGGCCTTGTCTACAAAATGAGTGGGCCCTTTTCTCAAAGCATCAAATCGTTCGGACAATGTCAAGTTTGAGATGGTCCTTCAAATTCATTTTATTTCATCTGCTTCTTTATATCCGTTAAGATGCAATGAAAAATTAGAGACACCGAATTCCATATTTAAACTAATTAATTTATATAATTCTTTTCAAATTGTGTTATTTAAAATTTTAAATATTAAAATTTATTTAAACTGAAACCTCTGTCGTATTAAAAAAAATTTTAAATGCAGTGTAACAAAGAGGTAGTCAATTCTTTAAGATAAATTAAAGTTATCAGCATTTTTTATTAATGATTAAAAAAATTAAAATATATATATGATGAAAATTCGAATTCTATCATTTTTATTCATTATGTCATATCCATTTTTTTTTTTAAAAAAAAAAACAATCGTGATTGAAACGTCAGCCTTACAGAAATTGGGATAGGTTGCATCTTCCCACGTGAACCTAAGCCGTATATATCTAAAAGTCTTTGTAGGGCCATTTTGAATTAATGAAGCATCTAAATTTTGTGCTTTTTTTTATCTTTTTTTTTTTTTTAAGATTGTTTGAAAGCAGGAGCATTATATTTACTATAATTTTATAATTATTTAATTAAAATAAAAATTATATAGAAATCTAATATTTTAGAAAATAACATTTCAATGATGAAAAAGTTGTCAAAATAATTTTTAATGAAGTTTTAATTTAATTACTAAAAATAAAATAATTTTAATTTTAATTTTAATTTAAAAAATGGGCGCTTCAAAGGAAAATGCCTTTGGGGCAATGAACCCAACACGTGTTCTCTCCTTCTCGTACCAATGAAGGAAGAGCGGTGTCGGTGAGAGCCCGAGCAGCCCTTCTAGGAACAACAAGACAAAAAAGCCTAGCTGGTCCCAGCGACAGACCGCAAAAGTCACGCCTATCTCCCGCACGTGGGGCCAAATCTCTTTGATTTCACGGCTTTGCTCATGGACCGTAGGCCACGTGACAGCTAAACCCCACGTGCCCTATCCACGACCATTGTAATTGTTTGTACTTTTTTCTAATCAACTTTTTATTTAAGGCTTGTAATTGCTAATGATGCCAAATTTATTAATCATTCATTTTATTTATACAAGAAAAAAAATTGCGTATATTATAATTAAATTAATTTTTACCCATTTAAATTTCTAAAACAATCAATTAGCCAGACTCAAAATTATAAAAATCAACTAGTTTTCATTGAATTGACGGCACATGCAATCAATTAGAGAAAAAAAAAATTTAGCCGAGTAACAGCTGACAACGGGCTGAGCCAAGTCGTGGTTCCGGCTTCTAGTTTCTACCAAATAAAAAGAGAGACAGAAACATAACATGGACCACTTCACGCTTTCCAAGCTATGGTTGGAAACGTCGAAGTGAGAGGTCGGTCTGACTCCGAAAGGCAGTTCTGTATCGCACGTGTGGAGCCGACCGACCCCATAAAAAGTTACTGTCCGAAGGGGGGCCCAGTGGGACCCACTCCTCTGAGATCGTTGTTTGTCCACGTCTGTACCGTTCAAACTGATCATCACGTCAGTAGCCAGCCACCTCAATCACCGCAGAGATGGCATACTCCTTTTTTTAATCATCACACTTTGGGCAATTTTCTAATATCAGCAGCTGTACTCTTTCTAAAACTCTGATTGCTTTTATGACCGTCGGATTTTGCAATATCATATATTGGGATGAGAAGATTGTTTATTTGTAGTTTTTATATTTTTTAATGGAAAATTTTTTAAGCCATAATTAATGCAAAATTCAAAATAAACTTAAAATAATCCAAACATAAAAGACAAAAAGCTACTGAACTATCACTGAAGTTAAAATCTTTATTCAATCTCATTTCACCATTATTGCTTTAACTAAACGAAATGACATGAAAGTACTACTCCTTATAATAACATTTCAAAAAGATGATTAATATATGAAAATTCAGAAAAGGAAATAAATAAAAATATAAATTATATATTCATATTTATAAATTATTTAAATTTAATCTCATTATTATTCAATTGAATTCGAATTTAAATAATTTATTAATTTAAGTAAATTTTTAATTTTAATTAAATTTAAATAATTCATGAACTCAATCAACTTAAATTTGAATTCAAATTTAACACATAATTAAGTTTAAAATCATATATAAAAATTAAATTTATTTTTATTAAATAAATTTAATCGAATAAATTTTAATAATTTAAAATTTATCTTTAATTAAACTCAAATTTAAAAATTAAAATTTTATCAAATTTAAATTAAATTTTAAATAATAAATTTTGAATGAATTCAAACTTAAATTTTTTTATTATATCAATTTAATTTGATTTAATTAGACCCTTAAAAATGAGTACACGTGATAAACTTTAGTCACAATTGTGAGAAACATTAATTTGTATGAGAAGAGGACTATTAAAGAGAAAATTCGAGAAAAAGGTGGAAGGAGGGATGATTGAAGAAACATTATCCCTGTCAATAATGGAGGCTGCCCATTTCTCTGGCCCCAGAATAGAAGAAAAAATTGCTGTGTATGCCTGCTACAAGTCCAACATTACCAAATTTATTTCATGGAAAGTTTGTGTAACCAATCTTTGACTGGTCTTTTTAGCCATTGTGGCTATCATTTAACTCCAACCATCCCAAAATTATCCCATTTTTTCTTGTAAACTTGATTGTGATCAACAAAGATCTCAAATGAAAAACACAGTGATTCTCAATTTTTTGATCTTCAAAGTCACGGTAGAAAATACAACTTTCTAATGGACAGTCCTTGGGAACTTTTTTCAGGAATAACTGACAAATGACAATCATTTTGAAGCAGAAGTGAGGTCATAGATGCACCAAATTCTGGCCCTTTCCGGTTTTTCCAGAAACCAAAAATTAAAGAGAAACAAGTCACAAAATCCTTACAAAATATAAGTTTATCGTTACAAAAACAACCCTCCATGTGGCAGGGCAATGCAGGCACTTTCAAGTTTTATATCTGATTTCAACTTGATTAGGATATAATCAATGGATTATTGTTAATAGTTAATAGGCAATCAGACCATCTATATTCAAAGGCTGAAGTCCCCATTGCCATATTCAATCTCAAAGTTAAAGTGGTTATCAAGTAAGTAACAGTAAAAGAATCCATGGAAGCAACAGTGTAAAACCGTTTCCTTTCTCTCCGCGAGAACAAATAAACGAAACTTTCAACGATAAAGAAAAAGCAATATCCTCGTGAACGAGAGAGAGAGAGACTTGTCTCCTGCGTGTCTCTATTTGGACTTCAGCCATCTGATCCCTCTCTCTCTCTCTCCTTAATGCAATAACGCTCTCTTCTTCTGCAAGAAAATTCAGTTTGAAACAAAAAGTTAAGGTCTTTGCGATTGAAAAGAAAAAAAAGATGACAGGGGCATCAGGGAGATTACCGACCTGGAAAGAGAGGGAGAATAACAAGAGGAGAGAACGGAGAAGAAGAGCTATAGCTGCAAAGATATACTCTGGGCTTCGAGCTCAAGGCAACTATAAGCTTCCTAAACATTGTGACAACAACGAGGTCTTGAAAGCTCTTTGCTGTGAGGCTGGTTGGATCGTTGAAGAAGATGGTACCACTTATCGCAAGGTTTGCTTTTTTTTTCTTTTTCTTCTTCTAGATATCTGGGTTTTCTTCATTTTAAACTTGCAGATCTACATGCATGCGTTTTTTTTTTATGTTAAATTTTGATTTTTGATGGTTTTTCTAATATGGGTTTCGATTGATCTTTGGTCTTTTATGTTTTTCTTGTTTGTTTAACTTGTTTAATTGATGGAAATTCTGGTTCTTTTACAATTTTGTCTGATTTATATACTTGGGCTTGGCCTGGGAAACGACTGAAGAAGGGAAGAATGGAAAATTTCTCAACTCTTTGATTTCCTTCGTGCTAAACCAAATTACATGAAAGTATGGCCTTTCACTAATCTGGCTAAACATTCTTTTGTTCTAAGACCCTGATCAAGATTGATCTTGTGATTCTTTTGTTTGTTGCTTCGTCTATATATTTGGATCATATTTTTCCTAATTCCTTTTGTAATGGCTTTGATGCAGGGATGCAAGCCACCTCCATCTGAGCTTGCAGGGGCCTTAACTAACATCAGTGCATGTTCATCTATTCAACCAAGTCCACAGTCCTCATCTTTCCCAAGTCCCGTGCCTTCCTACCATGCCAGTCCCTCCTCCTCCTTGTGCCCGAGCCCAACTCGTTTCGATGCAAATCCCTCAACCTACCTTCTTCCTTTCCTCCGCAACATTGCAGCCATCCCTAATAATCTCCCTCCTCTTAGAATATCCAATAGTGCTCCTGTAACCCCACCGCTTTCTTCACCAACTTCCAGGGGATCCCTGCCCAAAGCTGACAGGGAATCCCTTTCCAATGCCTCCCTAAAGTCGTTTCGCCACCCGCTTTTCCCTACCTCAGCCCCATCTAGCCCCACAAGGCGGCATCACCACACACCGGCCACTATACCAGAATGTGATGAGTCTGATGCCTCAACTGTGGACTCGGGCGGCTGGGTAAGCTTTCAGACAGTGGCATCCACCGCAGCAGCAGCAGCTCCTCCTTCACCTACTTTTAATCTTATGAAAAGGGTTGTTCAACAGAATCCTCTCCAGGATGGTGTCACTGGGCATGCAGGGGTGACCTGGGGGACAGTAACAGAGATCGGGAGAGGCGCAGAGTTTGAATTTGAGAATGGTAGAGTAAAACCATGGGAGGGTGAGAAAATACATGAGATTGGAGTGGATGATCTGGAACTTACACTAGGAACTAGCAAGACCTGTGCATAAGCAATTGCATTAAGAACTTAACCTTCCTTCAGAATGTGAGTTCATTTTGCATTCTCAATATTGCTTGGTTTCTTAAAGAGTTGATCGCCTTCGCATTTTGGAGCTCAAGGAAACTTTGCAAGATCTAAAAAGTTAAGCCTAATATTGCATTTCATTGCCTGAGAAGGAATTTACAGGCTACTACAGGAGGACACACCATGGATAGTTCAATATTCAAGTGGCATGAAAGAAACACCGAAGCAATCAAGAAATTTAGGGGGTTATATATAATTTGTTCCCCATTCAATGTCTATGTTTGTCGTTTTCTTATAATTTCTTCAATTATCATATGATTGATAGGATTCTGTTTGGTCAGATTGAGAGATTATGTTTGGTTTTGAGTTTGCAAACCAAAGGATTCATCTATGTTGCAGAAAACACAAACCCAGAATCTGGAAGACAGTAATTTCTAAGTACTATTTTTACTTAAATACTAGTACTAGATTCATATCCTATACTTAAATTTTAAATTTTGGTATTATACGGATGAATACGTGATCAAAACCCAACCAATCTTTCGGCTACTTTTTTTTTTTTGCTTTTCTCCTTTCTTTTCACTTTCATTTCTTTTTATATTTCAATTTTAAAAAAATATTTTTTATAAATTTTATTTTTTAAAATGACTCATTTTACACTGAAAATTTTTAATTTTTACTAAGATTTTAAATTTATTTTTTTATGAGATTCATTTGATATTTAACAAATGCAACATAATTAATTTTTCAATTAAATTTGCATTTTTATATTTTTTAAATATTTGTCTCACCGATATCAATAACATATTATGTTATGTGTCAAGTTATTTTTTTATTTTAAAATTTTTTAAAAATAATTATATATTTTTATAATATTTTATTTTATGACTAATCAAGTGGATGTTTTATTATTTTGTTTTTAAATAATATATTTTGAGACAAGTTGGGTTTTTTTAATAGAGAAACGTGCTTGAGTCAAAAATATATTTAAGATATTCTATCTTAAATTATTTTGGGGTATATATAAAATTTTATATTTTATTATTTATTTAATTTTATAAATATACATATATATTATAGTAATAAAGTTATGAGTACCAATGTAACACTTTCTTTAAGTTTTTTTTTTCATTCTTAATTTTTTTCACTTATTTTGATCTTCTTGTTTTTTATATTTTTTATTTGATAAATATATAAAAATAGATTAATTAAGGTATCCATGTACTATTTTCATTTGTTGTTTTTTTTTTTATCTTTTTGTCTTAATTTATTTCTTTAATTAGATTAATTTTTTAAAAAATATACCATTAATAGAGATGGTAAAATAAAATATGTTACTTGCAACAATGTGCAAATTTTTAAAAATATCTATAACTATAATTAAAAGTAAACACTATCAAAATTACATTAATACCCTTTAAATTATTTCATAATTCATTTGATACATAGCATTTTATGTCATCTTTTACAAAAATACAAAAATACCCTTCTATATCTATTTAATTACATCATTTAAATTATTACAATAACTCTCTTACTATAAATAACAAAAATTATTATACTATCACTCCTATTATAATTATGAAAATATCTTTTTAAGTCAAAATTATTATAATTTTTTATTATGATAATTATAAAATTCTCTAATATTATAATTGATCAAAATTATTATAATTCTCTCATGATATTACCTTATAATTACTCAGAACTAGTCTAGATTCATATCTTATATTTTTTTCTTAAAAAAAAAAATTCGAAGGTAGATAAATTATTTAACATTTTAAATTAATGTGAGATGTATCGTATTTAATAATTTAAGACAAATGATTATAGATTATACGTTTGATATGACTCCGATAAAGATTCGAATTAAAAAATTTTTTATTCAAAAAAAATTTAATCAATTGAACCAATCAATTATTAACAACATATTTTGTACTTTAAATTTTAAATTTTGGTTGCCTACGGATAAACAATATTTTATCAACACCCACCCAACCTTTCGGCTCTTCTTTTTAAATTTTTTTAAAAGATTATATTTTTAAAAAAATAAAAATACTAAAGATTTTAAATTTTATTTATTATTAATTTAAAACTTTTATATTTCTTCAAAAAAATATATATATACAATTTAAGCGTAACCGGGGAATGCGCCTTTCGGTACGGCCACTAAAGAATTGCTTATACACTAAACAGCTGCTTATATACGCTTACTAAAAGACTGACTTTCATTCATTCATTAGGCCAGCGTGAAACTAAGAAAGAAAGATGTGCCTAAGGCGGCATGCAAGCAAACTGTGCACGCTAAGAGAAAAGGAGAGATGTTCGCAATTACTACCACAAGAGAGCCGCCCCCCTACCCTATCTCTAAAGGGGCCCGTCACTTCGTTCGTACCTTCTTGGCTTAGACTTCCAACTGAACTTACTTTATGGCCTTACCGCCCGCCGCTAGCAGAAGCTAAGCGCTTGAAAAGCGCGCTAAGAAACGTTCTTTCTGTCGGCCTTTCTGTGCAACAGTCCACCAATAGCGGAAGAGAGGGTTACCGTACATACAAGACTCTTCCAGTTCTTACGTAAGCTTTTTCTTACCAGTCAAGTAGTACAACAGCTGTATCTTATCTTATAGCCCGGCGCGGCGGGTCGCCTTTTGAATTCAGTAGATAGAACCATTGAATTTCTATGTTTACCAGCATTTATTTTTTGGTGCAAAAAAGGAGCTGTTATAACTTAGCAACTAGTACGTAAAACAAAACGACAAGCTGTATCCTCCTGCAGCAGTGTTTTCACAAAAGAGGGAGGTTCTTGAAACAAAACATGAAAGACCTCGTTACACGTCGCACTATCACTATTACATAAAGTTTTGCTTTCGAAACATAGTGGGATTGTAATAGATCGAATTTGAATATTTGAATCCAATTCAAAATTTAAGATTTAAAATTTATTTTAAATTTCATTAAAAAGTTTTTTAATTTAAATTCAATTAAAGATAAAAATTAAATTATTTAAATTTATTTAATTAGATTCGATTAATATATAAAAATAAATTTAATTTTTATATTTAATAAATATTTGATAATTTTTATTCAAATTTAAATTTAAATTTTAAATATTTATTTAATTAAAATAATAAAATATATTTAAATATAAAAATTAAATTAAATTCATAAACTATTTAAATTAAACATAAAAATATTTAAATATAATTTAATCAATAAATTAAATTTTTAATTTTAATTTAATAATAATTAAATTAAATTTAAATAATTTATAAATATTAATATATCATTTAAAAGCCGAGGGCGAGAGCGTATCCTTACATCTATTGCCTTCCCAGCATTAGTAAATAGAAATGATATGACGATTGAACTGAATAATTTTTTGTGGGAATGGTTGGGCCATTTCTCTGTTGTCTAAAATGTTTGGTTCCGTATGGAAAATGTACACTGAAATTCGTACACTTTGTGGGGTTGCGTAGGCCTAAGAGCATCCTAGAAAGAATGAAAAAAAAAAAAAAAAAAAAAAAAACCGATCCATGAGGACTGAGGTCCCCTTCCATGTGGTGTTTACTTTTATGGAGGTGATCAATGCCACGCTTTATGTTGTAGTGTACCAACAACTCAATAATTTTGTTTCTCAATTATTGCATGAATTTGCCAAGACCGAAAACGCCCTGCCTTTGTCTCTCCAATTTGATTTACTTCTTTTTCTTGGACACTATTTTTTAAAAATATAAAGATTTTTATGTGATATATATATATCGATGATATATTTATATTTTTAAAATATTAAATAAATATAAAAAATAATTAAATTTTATAGTTTAAGAATTCATAAAATATGATATAATATTAAGTCTTAAAAAGATAGAATTTAAAAAAATTAATATATAATTTTTAAGATTAAATCTATGTTTAGATGGTTTTACTTTATAATATCATATTATAGTAAAAATTAAAAAAATTTTAGAATAATTAAAAAGATAAAAAATAATTTCAAAATTTTTTAAGTCTTCTTAATTATAAAGGTAATTCATTAAAAATCTTTTTTAAAAAAAGTTTTACAAGAAAAACAAAAAAAGATAAATATTTTTCATAGATAAAAGAAGAATATGATATTATTAAACAAATAAAATCAAATCTTAAATTTATACCTAAAATATATCTTCTAAAATCTGGAGAATTATTTATTGTTGAAATAGATGCATCAGACCGACATTGAAGATGTATACTTAAATCAAATATACATAATCAAGAATTAATTTGTGGTTATAATTCGAAAAAATTTAAACCTAATGAGATAAAATATATTATTTATGAAAAGGAATTACTAACAATAAAAAATATAGTAATAAAATTTCATATTTATTCAACACCTAAAAATTTTATTATTAGAATTGATAATTAAGCAGTTAAAAATTTCTTAAAAAAATAAGAATTAGAAACTAATCCTAAAAGAATTAGATGATATAATTTTTTATGTCAGTATAATTTTTATAATTTTTTTATTGAATTTATTAAAAAATTTAATAATATTTTTGTTGATTTTTTAAACAGTTCAGATGGATAGAGACAAAAAATCTCTTGAGCAACAAAAACATATCACCATTCAAAAAGAGCAATTTAAACAAAAAATTTCTTTTCAAAATCTTAATTCAAAATTATCTTATCCTACTCGTTTTAAACTGCTAATGTTTATACTAATCCAAGATACTTTTATTCTTCTCTTAGCATCTTCTTATACTCTTTCTCTCCTTTACATCTCTCTCACACCTACCAAACCATAGTAGAGCTTTTTTTTTTTTTTTTGGGAGTTGGGGAAGGGATTCGATTTTTTTTTTTGAATAAATTATGTATCGATTTAGTCAAACGTTATTATAAGAAATTTGAAGTGCATCTTTCCCTACCAAATTAGTTTTTCTTATATACATAAGCTCATACTCCATTTTGATTTCTTCTCTCTCAACTTATTATTCAAAGAAAAGAAGAATTAATCTTCTCAAATCAATAGATTTTATCTATGGAGTTATCAAACACAAAGCCTCACGTTGCCTTGCTATCTTTCCCTGTTCACTTTACTCCTACGGTTGAGCTAGGGAAACGCCTTGTAACTTGCCAAAACGTCAAAGTAACAATCTTCGTCACTTCTTTTCTTGAATCTGCAGCATCAATATCACGGATGGTCCAATCTGCTCAGAGTGCAAACCTCTACGATGTCATCCAACTGCCGCCAGCAGACATTTCTGGCCTTATTAGCTCCGGCAAGATGGAACTCTTGTCGGTTTCATCCGTGGTTCGTTTTAGCAAACCAGCTTTCCGGTCTGCCATATCTGCTTTGGAGACTCCTTTAACTGCTCTAATTGTTTATGTTTATGCAGTTAATTGTTTAGTGATTGCTGATGAGCTTAAGGTTCCTAAATTTGTTTACCTAAGCTTGCATGCCTGGTATCTTGCCCTATTTTTATACACTCCAATATTAGTTAAGAAGGTCGGAGGAGAGTTTGGAGATGATCAGAAACAACCATTTGTTCTTCCAGGTTGCACCCCAGTTCGACCAGAAGATATGCCAGATCCTATATTGGTCCAAACCAAAAATAGTTACCTTGAGTTCATACGTATAGCTATATATGGAGATTCCAAAGGCTGATGGTATTTTGGTGAACACATGGGAGGAGTTGCAGCCTACAACCCTAGCAGCTCTGAGGGATGATAAGCTCTTGGGAAGTATTGCCAAGGCACCAATTTTCCCCATCGGCCCAATTACTTCAGAGGGAGCAGTCGGATCAAAGAGCGAGCTGTTCGAGAGGATGGACAAGCAACCAAAACAATCTGTGCTTTACATATCTTTTGGAAGCATAGGAGTGCTATCACCTGAGCAAATGACAGAATTAGCTTGGGGTTTAGAGTTGAGCCAACAAAGGTTTATTTGGGTAGTGCGTCCACCTAAAACAAAAACAGATATTGGGTTTGTTCCCAAGTTTGGGGACAGTAATAATATGTCCAGTTACTTAGCAGAAGGGTTCATGACTCGGACCCAGGAGAGGGGGCTAGTGATTCCACAATGGGCTCCGCAGGTGGAAATCTTGAGCCATAAATCATGTGGGGGATTTTTCACACATTGTGGGTGGAATTCAGCTATAGAATGTATCACTAATGGATTGCCAATGATCGCTTGGCCTCTTTATGCTGAACAAAGAATGAATTCTACAATGTTAACAGAGGAACTCGGCATAGCTGTTCGATCCAGAACAATACCATCCAAGGGTGTTGTGGGGAGGGAGGAGATTGAGACAATGATTAAGAAAATATTTGTCGATGAAGAAGGGCGAAAAATAAGAGGCAGACTCAAAGACTTAAAACTTAGTGCAGAGAAAGCTTGGACCAAGGGTGGTTCGTCGTACAATGCGCTAGCTGAAATGGTGAAACAAAGTAAAAACTGAAAGAAAAAGAAGAGTAGTTTGAATGAAGATATAGTCTCTTTTGACAGTTTATGCAAGACTAATGTTAAATAATGTTTGGGGTTCGGATTAGAATCCTACGTGGTGAGAATGAGATTTTTAGCATGAAAGAAAATTATCTAGACTAATGAATATTTCTTTCTTTGGCGTTTGAATATATGCTCTCTCAATTGATCCTAGATTTAGTATCATGCTACTTCGTATATAGTGTTTCTATACATCCTAACCAATTTTAATCCATCCAGCAGTTGGGGGATTTTTCTAGCATTGTGTGTAGAATTTAACCTTAAAAGTATCATTAATGGAGTGCCCTAGGAATCAAATAACGGTTCTATAGTGGAATAACGGTCATAAAATTATGATAGTGCCACCACCCGTTATTGTTATTGGAGAAAATGCAATTGAAAAATTTATTCACACCCAAATCGGTGCGTAACGACTGCACGAAAATGACGTAACGAAAAATATCGACAATAACAATCCATTATTGCCACTATTCCCATTTTCCTCCTCACCAATTCAAGTTATAAAATAAAAAAATAAAATTTCAACCACTGCCAAAAAGCATAATAAAAGAGCAAGATTGCAAAAGTAAAAGTAAAAGCAAAAAAATAACTCAAAGCCTCAGTTTCAAAATCAATCTAAAAAAAAGTTAGAAAACAGTATTAAATCATTTATCAACCATTCAATCGAAAACAATCCTAGCTCAATCCACAAATTACCTAAATTTAAATCAGCCTCAAATTTTCAATCAACAATCAAGATTAAAAAAGGTAAAAAGATAAATTTAAATTACTTTCCTTTTTTTTACAAAATTTATGTAAAACAATGTCTATCTTTATGAGAATTTGAAAGAGACAAGCGACGTACTTTGTAGGCATTAGGCAGGTGATAGCGATGAGGGTATGCGAGAGAGAGCGATAGATGCAAAGAAAATTGGGAGAAGAAAAAGATGCCCAAAGCATAAAAAAAAAGAACAAAAAAAGATTTGATGAGGGAATTAGGTAGCCAAAACTTAGGGGGTATTTGAGAATAGATGGATGGAGTGGGATGAATGGGTGGGGTAGGGTTGGTTTTTTATTTAATTTTGTAATTAATTTTATTAAAATATAAGTTCAAATATTTTTAATTTTTGAAATTTTTTAAAATAAAACTAATTAAAGGGATTGAGAATTTATAATTGAAAAAAATTAACGATTTAATAATTTAATATGATATATATAGAGATTTTAGATGAAAATTTTGACAAAATTTTTTTTTGTATAAGTTAGATGAAAAATAATTAAAATTAGATATTATATTTTGATTTTGTTGTTTATTAATTTATGATTTTGTATTTAAAATTTAATAATTTTTTTGTTGTTTTGATATTTATATTGTTGTCAATTCTTTTGATATTAGATTAATTCTTATTATTTTTGTGTAATTATTGAATATTCCATTTATTATATAAGTATTGAAAGTAATTTGTAATAAAAAAAATTTATATCAATTAGTGTATCAAAAAAATTAAGTTACTTAATAAATTTAATATTCTATGATCTATTACTTTTAAGATTAAAAACTATTAACTAAAAATTAAAAAATTTAACTTAAATTTAATTTTTAATAATGAAATAAGTAACTTTAATATTTCTAAATATAAGTTTTATTTAATTTTATATAAAATAACAAGCATGCAACTACGTAAAGAATTTCCCAAGTAAATAAGTAGAAGGTATGCTAAATAATGATATAGGTTGACATTTTGGAACACTTGTGCCAAATATAAAAGAAAATGTTCATGCAAACTTTGTAGTAAAGTTGTAAAATGAGGAATAAAACGTTTTAAGGAACACATTGCTTATAAAACTGACAATGTTGCATCATACTTCAACATTACTGGAATGTTATATTTTTATAATTCCTTTGCAAATATTATTGTTAATTTCTTAACAAAAAATATAAAATTACATAAGCATGTATAACTAATTTTCTCCTTTTTGTCTTGACTATATTATTAATAGGTATAGTAAAAGAAAGTATGATAAAACTTTTTCAAGAAAACAAATTAAAAAAATTGACAACAAAAATAAGAAAAAATAAATTTTTATCACAGTTAAGAGGGCAAGATGATTATAAAAGATTTACTAATGAAGACACCGCTACTAGATAAGTCATGCTAGATAGTATCCAATCACAACATGAGTGGCATAGAAGACAAGAATTCAAACAAAGAACTAGTGGTTTAAGTAATATATATGAAGAGGAACGAAGCTCTCATGGCTCAGTTGCTAAATATTTTGAAGAAAGTACAAGGAAATCAACTCCAAATAAGTCTGAATTTTCATTACCTGAATTGGTTAAAAGTAAGAGTTCAAGGTAATTAAAAATAAGTGACCCATTTTTAAAGACATTAAGAAAGAAGATGAGTGAATTAGTATCAAAATTTTTTATATATGATCGACTTCTTTTTCAATTAGCAAACCCTCAATGGTTACAAAATTTAATTTCTGTGGTAGCAGAAGTTGGCCAACATATAAAATTTTTAACACTTTATGAGGTTTCAGATGTGTATTTAGAGTCTAAGTATCAATAAATTCATGAATGAGTTAATGGATTAAAAGCTCATTGGAATGAATTGTGTGTCACTTTGATGTGTAATGGTTAGATCAACAGTTTAAATTAAATACATACCATTAATTTTCTTGGTTACTATAGTAAAGGGATCATTTTTTGAAAATCTATAGATGTCTCAAGTGTTCATAGTAGAGATATAAACTTTTACTATAGATTATTGGATGAAGTTATAAAGAAAATTGGAGAAAAATACATTGTTCAAATAGTCACTGATAATGAAGTAGCACTTAAAGTCGCAAAAAAAAATTAATAGAGCAGAGAAAACATTTGTTTTAGATAACATGTTCAGCTCATTGTTTGGACTTGTGCCTTAAAGATATTGACAAAAAAAATGTGACAAAGGTTTTGGATGATGCAAAACCTGTGACTTGTTTTTATATACAATTACATTTTGATTGTTAATTTGATGAAAAAATATACACAAAGAAAGCAAATACTTCGTCTTACTCTTATCCAATTTGCCACTCACTTCATATAGTTAGAAGAAATAATGAGGCAAAAGCAAGATTTAAGAGAGATATTCAATTCAAATGTTAGTAATTAGTATAATTATTTAAATCTAGTATCTTTTTATGATATGATGGTTTAAAATATTAATTTAAAATATATTACTCTAAAAAATTATTGATGAATATATAAAAATTTAAAGAATCAAAATGGGAACAACAAAAATAGGGGCTTGCTTATGAAGCCAAAAAATTATTTTGAGAAAAGATTTTAAAAAAAAGCATGCGATATAATAAAAATTTATGAGCCTTTGATAAAAATGTTGCACCTTGTGGATGTGATGAAAAACCAACAATTGGCTTTATTTATGAGACTGTTGATAGAGCTAAACAAAAAATTCAGTAAAATTATCGTTATTCTATTGAATATGAAAATATTATTGATAATAGATGAAATTTTATACACTCTGAGTTGCATTCAGTTGGTAAGTAAATCAAGGATATAGATGGCATTTAAAAATATGTTTATTTTTTATAGTTAAATTGTTTATATATTTATTTTTTATTATTTTAATATAATATTATTATGAATTATGTTTAAGTTACTATCTAAATCCACAATTTCAATTTGGAATGGAACATTCTGCAAATATATTTAAAAAAATATTAAAAGGTACAAGAGTAATTATTAAAATATTAAAACTTTTTATAGATACTCAAATCAAAATAATTAATCAAGTTAGTATTTAATATTATTTTATAACATTGACATTTATTTTATGTATTAAAAATAGAATTATTTTTTATTTATTCATTTATTATTGTATTTTAAATCAATATACTTGTTATTATTTCAAGACAAGCATGAAACATTTGGTACTCCACATGCACAAAGAGTTTGGAAGCAAATGAATTTAGATAAATAGTAAATTAAATAATTATAATTTATTTATATTATTTAATTGTATAGCACATTTAAATTTAATTTAAATAATTTTATACAGCTGAGTAATGAATGATATATGACACTTGTGTTCCTGAATTACAAAAATTAATAATCAAAGTGCTTAGTTAAACAATATTTACATCAAATTATGAACATAATTAGAGCACATTTAGCTGTATTCACATCAAAATAAGAAATAGATTGAAGTTTGAAATACTTTAGAAACTTATATATACCTATTACAACATGCGACTAAGGATGAGACATCAGAAAAGAATAAGCATTGACAAGATAAATAATAATTTTAATCCTATTAGCCTTAACCATATTTTTAAAGATGATGATCCATTAGCAGAATGGCTGCAAGAGAAAAAAAATCATATGTTAGATGATCAAAACTTTGATTGATTACTCGTAGATAATTCTGATAATGAAATGAATGTTGAATAATCACGTTAATCTCAAGAAAGAAATGTGTCTCATTCAAGTTCAAGCCCAACATCAAGTTAGAGTAATTATAGTGGGGGTTTAAGTCCAAATGATGATGATGGTGATAGTGTGAATTTTGGTGGTAAAATGAATACAAATCGACCTTACAGCCCACTTAGAAGAGAACTTGGGTTTGTTGCTACTAGTGAACTTTTCATTAAAATGGTAGAATACGAAATAAATCATTCTGCTAAATCTAGTGAGGGTCAAAGTGCACATAAAGCTCAATCAAAAGGAAAAGCCAAGAAGCACTATCATGATATTTCTAGAAGTTCTTCATCTTCAAATAGGAGATCTAATTATACTAATTTTAAGTATAATAAATCATCAGCTAATACTCAAAGATGTTACTGTCCACTGGAATAATCTAATTTTCAACATCCTCATGGTTATCCACCTTTATATGGTTATTATCCACTATAAAATGTATCATCCACCTCAAATGTATCATTTACCATATATATATATCCCTCACCACAAACGTATCATGCACCACAGATGTATCATCCTCAAATATATCATCCACCTCAAATGTACTAAAAACAAAGGTGACAAAGATGGGGATGTAGTCAACTTGGCTCTCAAAATGAAGATAGAGAATTTGATCCTTATCGTCAGTCTATCATATGGTAAAATTTGAAATATATATCAATAATTGTAGTTGATAGAATTTGAAATTATTATATTTTTAGTTGATGAAATTTGAAATTATTATATTTTTAAGTTTGTAATTTTATTAAATATACATGCTTGGTATTTAACATATTATATTTTGTTAATATTTGATTTGTCTAGAATTAATATTAAATATGAACTTAGCTCAAAAAAATTTTGTAGATAAACCAAATATGAATACTTTATTATAATCTAAATAAATTTGTGAATAATTTAAAAAAAAAATAAAAAACATAATGTCATAAACTATTTTTAAAATCATTAAATAAAAATTTTTATAATTATAATTATAATTATTATATTTTATAATAAATTATATAAAAATAAAAAAATTCACCACTGTAATAATTATAATAATCTCCATTATATCTAAAAAGTGATAAATATAATATAATTAAAAATATGATCGGGATTACTATTTAAATATCTAGAAGTGCCCTTAACCGCTTGTCCGTTCATGCAGAGCAGAAAATGAATGCTACGATGTTAGATGAGATAAAGATGACGGTGGATGAAGAAGGACATGCAATGAGGGCTAGAGTCAAGGAGCTCAAATCGAGGGCAGAAAAAGCTTGGAATGAGAATGGTTTTTCTTCTTAAGCATCGGCTCAATTTTTGTGTTTAATCTTTTTGGATCTCTTAAAAAAATTGAACAAGCCCACTTTATTGTAATTTTGTTTTAGTATATGATAGCCCCATTGATTTTGAAGGCCAGTCATAATAAGAATTTCAGGGCAAGCGGTTGAAAAAGCCCAACATTTAGCCCAAATATAAAGTTGTTCATGTATGGTGTAACATGCAGATCCCGCAGTCATGATTTTTCAGTGACCGCGGCAATTGAGGACTCAGATTATGACTCACTGCCAATTTAATTGAGGTGCTAAGCTTTAATTGGCTGTTAATGTTTTTGAAAAGGGTAGATAATTTTCAGAAAAAGAATCTCATTTTTCGTTGACCAATAAATTATTTTTCATCGATAAATCAATCTTGTAACAAATAAAAATTAAAAAATACAAAAATCATTTTCTAAAAGTCATTTTTGCGAAACAAAAGGAACCTTCTTTTGAATTAAAACATGTAATTATTAATAATTCTCTAACATTTTACTTGTACCCAAAAGAAAACTCTAAAGATTTGTACTGGTGTGAAAAAAAATTTTGATCTAGAAATGGCAAGTGCCTATGTTTAAGACCCTTAATTTTTATGGCTACAAAATCCAAGAAAATCTTGCTAGTTATTGCATTGCCAGACAAAATGAGTATGCCATGTACATGATTCAATGAATATGTTAAAAGTACATTATAACCTACAATGCTCATGTTAGACATAGGTAAATAAAATGGTTAGTGAATCCACCAGAGACAAACAGATGGTGACTGATGAATTTAGGGTGATTTGGATTGACCATAAAAAGAAAATGAAATTTTTATTACACTGAGAAAATTATAGAAACGAAGCACATATAGACAGACATCTTATTTGATAATGATAAGCCAAGACAGAAGCGTATCAAATGATGCACATCTTTCTCAACTGAATGGAATTGGCAAAAAGGAATAGAAGAAAGGATATTCAACAGAAATGCCAAGACCATAAAACAAAGCCAAACACAATTCCAATTAATGAATATTCAACACAAAATGGAACCCCAAATGGGGGGAATGTCATGCCTGAGAAAGCCTCTTGACAACACCAGCCATGTACTTTCCCTGATGCTCTGCAAGAGCCAGCTCTGTTTCAGTTGGCTCTCTTGTGCCATCACCAGCATAAACTCCAGCACCATAAGGTGAACCTCCTCGTATGGAATCCATCTTGAACATTCCAGCTCCGAAAGTGTAGCCAATGGGAACAAATAGCATTCCATGGTGTGCCAACTGCGTTATTGCCGTCCAACTGAACCAGTTAGAAGCACCAGAAATGTCAGAATGTTGATAAACATGCACTTTTTTGAGAAATAAATTCATCCATTCATCCATTTCTAGTTCATCTCTCTCCACCAATTTATTAAAAACATAATAGACAACAGTGAAGTTCAGAAAAGATCATTTGGACAGATAAGCCTGATTTACCAATGTGTCTCAGATCAAACTCCATGCTGACTTCTAGCAGGGAGCACCTTAAATTTTCATATTGAAAATGAAACCACTTTAGATCCTTGAATTTTTAGTGATCTCAGTACAAACATAGGTTGTTATCTGATATCCAATCATCTGGAAATGCTGAGAATAAGTTCTATAGCTAACATACCAATAAAAAACACTGAAACTCCTAAGAGATGACAGCCACCCAACATTTCCAAAGCCTAGAAAGCTTTCATATTTCAAGTTTAGTTTTCATGTGAGGCAAAGTTCATCTTTCACTAGACTGAAAAAGACAAAAAAAAATCATAACTTACGCGGTGGTTTCTTGGCCACCTCCTTGAGTTCCAGTACTAACAAAGAACCCAGCTGGCTTCCCCGCCAGCGTCCGCTCCTTCCAAAGCTGCCCCGTGGAGTCGAAAAACGCTTTCATCTGAGCCGCCATACACCCATACCTCGTTGGAAACCCAAACAGGACACCATCCGCCTCCGCCAATTCCGCCGCATTAATCTCCGGAACCTCCGGGTCTTTAGGCGGCGCGTTCATATGCTCCAGCACGTCCTCCGGAAGCGTCTCGGGAACCCGGTAAAGAAGGGCCTCGACACCTTCCACGCCGTCGACTCCTTTCTTCACCCACTTCGCCAACCTCTCAACGTGACCGTACATGGAGTAAAAAACAATGAAGACTTTTAACGTAGCGGTAACTGATTGGGTATTTACAAAATTCACCACCACGGTAGGAGTTTCGTGGGTTTCTTCATCGGCGGAGACAGGTGCGTTGTTGGTGATGGTGGTGGTGGATCCACGGCGGCGGGCGGCGCCTTCCACGTAGGAAGGAAGCTTTTTCTTGCTTGGGACACAGCCACCGCCTTTGCCCATGGAGGATTAACGGGAATTGGGGTTAGGATGAATTACATTACACAAAATCATATAACAATTTTGTTTAAGCCTGGACCATCGAATTACATTACCGTTGACTCCAACAAGCATCCTTTTTCCTGATGTCATTCTGACAAAATTTATTATTTTATATTTCATAAATAGGACCAGGGTGTCTCCCTGAAAATCATAAACGAGCTGTCATAATAATATAAAATATGATAAGATGATTTTATATTTATATAAAATATAAATATAAATATAAATGTGATATGATTTAAATTTTTCATAATAATTATATATAAATTTAATAAAATTAAAAAATATATTTTATATTTTTATATTAACATAAATTATAATATTTAATTTTTATATAATATATAATCAAAACATAAAAATATTAATATTTTATATAATATAGATATACAAATTTATTAATAATGAAGTAATTCAAATGCTAACTCCAATAAGTTTAATTAGTTAAACTTCGTCTTTTTAAATAAAAAATTTTAAAGTCGAGTGTTATCGATAATTATTTATTGAAATTATTTTAAATATATGATCTGTAATTATTTATTTTAAATTATCAAATATGATATATTTTATTTTAATTTAAAAAATTAAATAATCTACCTACTTTTGAGTTTTTTTATTTTAATTTGACTACTAACTACATGATATAAAACTTTTAAATGATGCATAATGCTCTTTTTATACATATATAAAGTTTTGATTCCATTTTTGTGTATTATGACTTGTCATGGCCTCGTCAACTAAAATAAAATATAAAATTTATTTTTTGTGCACATCAGACGGCTAGTCATATGGAGTAATTATCATTGGATTTTCATGTATTTTGTCATCTTTCGAATAGTTTTAAAATATTGTTGTTCAATGATATTTTTGGTGTAGCCAAAAAGAAAAACCATATACAAAATCCAATTAATAAGAACGAACATGCCGTGTGAAATGGGTTCTATGTGATTGGTTTACCGGTTTAGTTTTATAAATACATATAAAATCCAAAAATCAATGTATTCAGGTTGAATGGTACTAAATCCGGTTAGCTAGCATGCATAATTGAATTTTAGTGAGTTTGACAGTAAGAGACTGAAATTAACATGTGCTTGTTCATGCCCATCCCTTAGAGTTCAAACTTTAACTGTTAGGTAAAGCATGTTCAGAACCATTTAACTAAGTCCTGGATATGGTTGTAATTAAAAGGGAGAAAAAAATTTAAAAAATAAAAATCAATTCAAAATTATAATGTTTAGTTTGGTTTAGATTAAGTTTGAATATCAAAGATATATGTTAGGTTCGAGTTAAGTTTTAAATCAGAAAGTGAAAATAAAAAAAAATTAAATCGAATTGAATTATATATTTTATTAAGTTATTTTTTAAAATATTTATAAAAGAAAAAATAATTTCAAGCTTAAATTTATTTAATATATTAAAAATTATATTTAAATAATTTAAAATTTAATGAATCAAATAAAATCGATAAAATTCAATTCAAATTAAATCAATACTAAAAAAAATTGATTGAATTTGAATCAAATTTAAAAAATTTAAAAAGTTATACATTAATCAAAATAATCCAACCAAACCATCATTAACTTACTTTGGAACCGCATAACAATTATGGTCCCCTCAGTCCTCACCCAAGTCCATTGAAGCCTATCAACTGCAGCAGCTCCTGAAACCGAAATGGGCAATTGCCCCTCTTCCGTCCATCGCAATTTGTCTTACACGATTCCAAACCAACTTCATGCATTCATGTTAAGGCCCAAAGTAGATCCACTCGAAACTTGCTTGAGCCCCTCATCAGAGCTGAGGCCTGGTCCCCAAAATAGCAGGGGTTGAGTTCCCAAACATTAGCCTGTAGGGGATAGGCTTAGAAATCCAAGATATAAAAGCCCATGTAATTAAGAAATGTGGGTTTGAGTTTTAAAGTAATGACCCATGTTATTGGATTCAAGCAGGAATTGAAGCCCATGTTGTTAGAAAATGATGACGTCAGTTCGAAACGAAGGCTCATTAAAATTTGCTGCCACAAAGCTAAAGTTGGTAGTCGCGGATTCTACATCATTTTCGATGTTGTGCGATTAAATTTATTATATTATTAATTTTAATAAAATTTATTTAATATAAATTATTTATTAATTATAATTATAATTATAATAATTTTTTAATTATTATTTTTAATTTCATTGCTTATTCAAATGAAATCTAATAACACACGTTGAGACGAATAGTTAGGAGACAGGATAAAGAAACAAAAGCTAGAGCTGCCTCGTCAGGAAAGCAAGGTGGCAATGTCCATGGTCATGGACCACCAAAAGAGATTGCACAATTCTGAAAACCAAAAAGGTGCCATATACCATTGTCTTCGGATCCAGGACACAGCGATTTAGTAGGCTTTAGTGCAGCTAGCTATGCCACTGGCGTACGGCCACACCCTTGCCCAACACGTGTTAACCCTAAAGATCAGCAATGGCAACTTTTGTATTAATAAACCAAGATCAATAAATTTAATAATTTAAAATATAATATAATATAAAATTAAAAATATATAAATAAATTTAATTAAAAATATTTTATATTATTATATTAATATAAATTATAATACATAATTTTATATAAAATATAATATAAAATATAACTTATTAATATTTTACATAATATAAACACGTAAATTATCAAATCTAACAAAAAAAAAAAAAAAAAAAACATGAAAACGTTATAATGGTTACCATGTGCCAAAGCTTGATCAAGGAAAAGAAAGAGAGACAGCTTGGAATCCGTAAAAGTTTGGGAAAAGGGGCAAAGGAAAAAACACCAAAGCTAAATGGACCAAATTATGCCACAAATCCACTTGTCCTCCATCAACCTTTCTTTTGTACGATTTTTGGTGTTTTTAATCCTAAATTATGGGATTTAATTAAGGAGTTAATCGAGTATTGTAGAATCTTTTATCATTTTTTTATACAGCCCGAAGATACAAACT
The DNA here is from genome assembly GCF_002303985.1 of Durio zibethinus. The sequence continues at coordinate 21,603,397 of NW_019167860.1, forward strand.
TAGCTGCTGGAAATAATGGGGAATAATCCAACTTTATCTATGTGTTTTTGTGTGGACTTTAAAGAAAGTGAAAGTGACAAGCCAAGCATTTGCCTTCCAATAGAAAGGATTCAAAGCCTAGCTACTCTTTTCTTTATGGATTTCATGTTAAGTATTTGACCGACATCTTTTTCACCAACAGGTAAGATATGGGTTAGGTTTCATAAATTCATTGTTAGTTACTTTGTTTTCCATCTTTTTGTTATCACGTGCCACACGCGCTCGAATATTACCTCGAACCTGACAACAACTTAACCGATGTTTAACGGGTGGCGTGACCGTGCCCCTAGTGGCACATTGGACTACATTCTACTATATAAATTAAGGCTCGAATTTAATTAGAATTTTAATTACAATACTATACTTAAAGTCATAGTCCACCTAGATAATGGCTTAAATTAAGGCGTAATTCAAGGGTTGTTGAAATCTAAGTTTAAAAAAGAAAGAAAATAATCCATCCCCTGAATTGTTAATTTAATTGGTGCATTGAAATAGGGCTCGAACTTTAATTAAAAGTAAGCGTGAAGGGGCTTTTAGTATGGGAGGAGGGAAACATGGAAGGCCACTGTGGGTGGCATATACAACACAAACAAAATTGACTTGAACAGAGGAGAAGAGAACAGGAGAACCTGATTGGTAATGGACATTGATAGGCACTCACATTAATCTAGAGACACATTTCCCTGTCATGCAGCTTTTAGTGTCACTGTATATTAGATAATTGGGGGAGGTTAGGTGCCTGCTTTAACTATTGAACAGATGCCATCGGGAGTTGGCAAAAGTGATAAGAGATGAATATTGAGTATATTATCACTAAGCTCGAATTTTTAATGGTTATTTGTTAATAAATGATTTATAAATTTAAAAAATTTATAAGTAAAAATTTAATAAATTCGTAAATGATAATTTATTTTGATTTTAAAAATAAAGTTTTTTAAATTATATATATATAAAAAAGGATTGGACTTATGGAATATAGAACAACGAAGAATGGTGTTTTTTTTTTTTTTTTTTTTTTCAGATTTAGAAAAGGGTGCAATAATCGCTTCTATCACGTGAAAGTACTTATTGGTTGATACATATAAAAAGAAAAGTCATTAATCCCGGTGCAACATTATATCGTCAAATGCCCCGATTTGATGTAATACAAAATTTGAGTTATGTCTTTTTCATAAAACAGGACTCAAAGAAACCCAAGAAAGGAAATCTATAATATAAAAAATTGGTCATATTTTGCATTTTATGATATGTTCAGACAAAGAGAATCTGCTGTTCGAGCTGTCTTACAGACAAATATTGATGGAGATGAAATACTAGATACGATTTAATTAAGATCTAATGGTGATTAAGGAAATATTTGGTGAGATCAGTGGGGAGTGGACCACTGTACATTCTCTTCTTGAGAGTTGTGGGCTGCAAAAGGAAGATTGGTTAAGATTTCCTTAAGCAGGGGGATGGCTTTCATTAACCAAATTAAAAAGAATGCAAAATCCAATTGCCAATAGCTGTTTAGGCATCTAATTGAAGTTGGAATATGAGGAAACAAGAGTTGGAAGTGTCGGGACAAACATGACAGCCATTAGTTTAAGCACTTCACTTCATTATTTAGTTTTAAAAAACAAGGGTTTATTAAATTCATAAACAACTCAAAAGCATATAATGGAATCCCTCCCATGCCATGCGCATCTTCCTCAGCCTAGCTAAGCTAATTTCTTTCTTTCTTTCCTTCTTTCCTTTTTTTTCTTTGGTTTCTTCCACTAAATAATAGCAATTACAGAATCTCTGTCTCTCAATGGTTTCATCCTTGTCCTTTCTTACCACCATGGGTAAACTTGGGTGATCCGAGTTTAACCTTGGAAAAGATGCAGTGCAAATTTATCTCTTTTTGCTTAAAATAAACACCAACTCGATTTAAAAACAATGACCCTTTCAGTTTTTCACTTAGCAAACAAGAAAGCAATATGTAGTAAAAGCTTTTTATCTTCTTCACTGGTTGTGGAATTAACTCTCCAATTAATGTTCTTCCTGACAACCTTATCATTCATCCCTTCCAACATTGACAAATCCACTCCCATTTGCTCCAACGGGACCTAATAGGACTACATACCTATTTCGACAAAGGGTTGCACTAGGCCACTAGCTACTACTTCTGATCCAAAACCTTTAGCCAATTCAAGCCACTTTAGAGAATAATGGAGTCATCAGTGTGGTTTTATAGCACCTATATATTTACCAGCTGCATTTCCTGAATTTGCTCAAATGGATAATCTTAGTGGCCAAAGCATTTGCTCATAAATGGATGAATTCTTTTAGATAAGATAATGAGCAGCATCTAAAGTCATCATCCTTTTAATTTCTCCTCCTTTCCAAGCACGACAGCTTCCCCGAATTCCAATTTTTTTTTCTCCTGTTGTTTCTAGTAATTAGCATCAATGGCAGAATCAAATCTTGGTTACAGTGGGATTTTAGAGAATCAAATCAAGACGTTATAGCCATTGACATTTGAGCAAGGGTAAATATGGCGGCTGGGTTAACAGTGCAAATGCAAACGGAACAGTCCTGATTGGTGGGCAGGTCAGAGAGCTGTCAAAATCAGTTGGAAGAACACGTGTATGGATCAAACTGTGTGGTCAAAAGAGGTACTTTCTGGGATGGTGACACGAATCAAAGTATTTGATTGCACCCCATGTGCATTCCCTTGCCACGAAATCAGTCTTTGTCACCCTCTTATCTAAACACCCTTTTTTTTAATGGTCTTTTCACCATGACTTAAATGGCTCGGGTTTGAGCCACGTTTGCTTTCCTCCACCAATCGGCTCTCATCAGAATTACCTCGTCGTTGTGGAACACTGTAACTTTCTCAGATCATTTTTTGCTTCAGTTTAAGTAATCTTTGTGTCAGACGAGGAAAAACACAACGCAATTCAACTGGTTTTCTTTTAGGATTAACAACTTGCAGTTCTTTTTTTATTGTCTTGTTTGTATTCACATGATCTTATCTTGTTGATTTCTAGGTGTATCTGTTTGCGTCTCTAGGTCAAAATAGGAACTCATCACCTCAATGCATGCGTCGATTAATAATATTGAACGTATGGGTGAAACCAAAGATGTTGGGAGGGAGAATTTTTCATGGAGTGCTAACCATTAGCAAGTCCACTACTCTAAAAATCTCAATCAATCTCCATCAGAAAATCATTATGGATAAGAAAACAATATATCTTTTCTATCTGGAGACCATTGGCAGACTGCCTTGCACTCTTTGCATTCAGCCTTTCGTAAAAAGTTGAAGCAGCTTTTAGCCACACCCAGCCAACCAACTTGCTCCTCGTGCCTTTTAGCCCTCTAGTCCTTGGATAACACCCTGCTTGGATTCTGACCTGTGGATAAACGACCTTTGCAACTGATTTGATGCAACTAAACCACCATGAAAAAAAACAGAAAAAACTTTGCTTTTGATGTCTCCTAAAGTCCCTTCATTTTTTTCATCTCATCTGGTTCAAATCAAGATTTTTTTTTTCTTGATATGATAGTATGAAACTTTTTCAAGGCACAGAGACAAAGTCGTCGTGTCATTCTTGTGTCCACTTGAATATTCCCCGGAAAGTTTTAGTCAATAGCTAGTCATGGCAGGTTATGCAACCTATAACAAACCAAGCAAGTCATATCTGCATTTGTAAAAGTAAAGAACAAGATGGATTATTTTAAGAAAATAAATTTCTTAGGTTGTTTGGGAATGCAGAAATCAAGGGCAAAAGTCTGCAACTTTTTTTCGCCCCATTGTTCACTTAATCCTAAAAAGGTGCCTCGATGATAAAGGGATAACAAAATGAGGCAGATATTATTTGTCAAAATGCTTCTCTGGTCATGTTTAGGGATGGGAGTCCAATCCCTCTTCAGCATATTCTTATCTAATTTGATTTGATTTTTTAAGATTAATTTTTTAAAAATCAAATTTTAAGTTAAATAAAATTAAATCAATTAATAAAAAAAAATCAAGATCAAATTTTAAGTAAATTTATATGACTTGATATACATAATTATTTATTTATATTTATATTCATTTAATTTTATATTTATATTAAAAAATAATATTTTATTAATTTCAAGTTAGATTGAATCGAGATTGATTTTATACAATATCATATCAAGTATTAAAAAAAAATTATCAAATTGACTATGAGTATTATAAGTATAAAATCAGATCAGATTCGAAGCGAATAAAAATCTTAACTTGGCCTGTTGCCATCTATAGTCATGTTTCAGTTCTTCATTTCTTTCATCCTTTTATCTTTGTGATTTTTTTATGTAGCATTAAAAGACTTACATATAAATGATACATTTTAACGGTGACTGTATAAATCAGTTAAATTAAATTAATAATTGATTTCGATTAAAGCCTTTGATTTTTAAATATGATCATTTTAATCTCTACAAAATAGATTTTTCTAAGTTGTAAGATAGTAAATTTTAATAACATTAATCCCTAAAATTTTATTTTGAAATATTCATTAATACTTAAGTTAATAACAATACAAATGTGTCATAGGAAATTTTTATTCCACAAATTCATGTCAGAATGTGTTATTTTGAAGATAATTCCTAACTGTTCGAATATTTCTCTTTTACCTTTTGTATATGAAGGTTTTTTAATATTTTTATTTCTATTATATTTATATAGAGATTATATTTGTTATATTGTCAGTATATAAATTTTATATGTTGTCAATAAAGTAGATGATACCATTTTATTAATAAATAAATATCAATTCTTAAAATAAATATATAAAAAATATATTTTTTTAAAATTTTTATTAATAAGATAACATAATCTAATTCACTAATAATATATAAAATTAATATACTGATAGTACATCAAATATAAATTTTATATACATATTTATATATAAAATGTACTCGCATACTATATGCATAAATGCACTCACATTTATTCATTTTTATGTTTGAAAAATCATTCCTTTATTTGAGGTGAAGTACTCATGTATATGGTAAGTTAATTATTTGCATACCAAAGTTTTCCATGCAAATTTATGGCTTTTTGAAATAATGCACGTGACCTTGTGTGTGTGTGTATATATATATATATAATATATATATATATTAACTTCAAAATGTTTTATGTATTTTTATGTTTCGTACCATATTTTTTTTGTACATAATTTGTATAGTTGGAAAAACATAATATTGGAAGTTTAGTTTTAAATGGTCACTTGTTAATTATTTCTTTTTTAAGTTATGATACCAAAATTGGGAGGTTTAATTAGATTTTAAGTTGAAAATAAAAAATTACTCCTTTAATTAGTTGTCATATCCATTTTAAAAGTATATATGAGGAGTGATTTACTTATATTAGTATAAGTATTAGACTTTTTTTTAAAATCAAAATTATTAAATTTAAAAATATTATTTTGATTCAAATGAATCATGAATTTAATTTTAATTAAAAAATTCAAAAAAAATGTAATACTTACATTTCTCTTCTTCTAACATATACATATATATCTTTAATTTGTTTTTAGTTACAAAATTATCATCCATCCCCCTATTTTTTCTCTTAAAATCTATTGGTTCCAAAGTTTGGCTAAACTGAATTGTCGGAAGTGTAACAAACATTTTTTTTTATTTTTTAAAGATATTTTTAGATTACGGCTAAAGATTTTAACTCGATAAGGAAAATATAATTTAATATTTTAAAATATAATACGATGATATAATATAAAAATAAAAAAAAATGATACAATTTAAAATTTTAATAATAATTTTATATAAATTTAATAAAACAAAAAAATTATATTTTCGTATCGACATAAATTATAACACATAATATTTATATATTTATATAATATGAATACGTTTAATATCATATATCCATATATCCAAATTTAGAAACCACGGTGTTATATCATGGGAATGCACTGTAATAAAATACCACTTCCCCCAGCTTTAGTTGATAAACAAGACGTCAACAATGACGACATATCTGGCCACCTTAAAAGATTAATTTCCCCAACAACCTTAATGTCTTTCCCAATTTAAGATTAATAAAAGACTGAGGTTCTTCCACGCAGCTGCATTTTTCTTAACTATAAATGAAGTACTAATTTACTGTTAGTAACAACAGTTTTCACTCGTCTCGAGCCACGAATGAGCTATGGTTAAAAGTTAAAATCCATGGGGTATTGGCTAAAGCCGAATGGCTTGGCTAATAGTAGACATGGAAATAGGTGAAATACTATTACTATCTTATTCGACAACAATGGTGACTTGCAATGTACAAATCCAGAGGCCAACCATAGCTCATTGTTTATTGACTTCAAAGTGTTCAGGTTTGGGATCCTGTTTAAATTTTACTAACTAAATAGTGTATTTGTTCCTTGCCCGTCACCACCACAGTCACCCTTACCTATTCTCTTAATTACCTAATTAGGAAAGCCTAATCCAAAACCTAGCTAGTTTCATTAGAGGATTCACAATTAATAAGACTCTCATAGAACTTAAAAAAAAAAAAAAAGAAAGAAATGGAATTAGAAAAACATAGATTTCATAGTATATGATTTTTTTATACAAAAGATCGTAATTTTAAAATAAAAAAATTATATACATTGAAATTAAAATTTTAAATTAAATAATTATATAAATTAATTGAGTTATATTTTAAAATTATAATATATTATTTTTTTAATTCAATTGTGTATTTGATTTAATGACGTACGTATATTTTTTATTCAAAATCAAAAAGTGGATTTCAAATTTTTTTCAAATAAAAAAATAAAACTATTCATTATCTTCATTTACTTCGCCATACACCATTGATCATGTGAGATATTGAGGACTACATCTTGCCACCTTTTTATTGGAATCCATATAGTGAACATTTTGGGATTTTGTTGCCAATTGGGGGCCAAAATATGGTTGACATAATTTTACCAGATAACTATAACTGGAAGCTCCTCACCTACATTTTTTTTTTTTTTGGACTAGGGGAGAGGGTTTAAATGTAACTAACAAAATTGTACCATATATATATATATTAACTTAGTCATGTGGTAGCTAGTTCAATCTTTTGTCTAGAATTAATATACTAATTTCTAACATACAACAATGGCACTGTTGTTATTCATAAGACAATGAAGTCCAATCTTTGATAGGATATACTCCCAAGGTAGACAATCAGGTGCTTAACTCCTACTCAACTCTATAAATAAACAACAACGTTACTTCCCAACACATCCAACTTCTCTAGCGGATCAGATCAGCCATTACTAAATAAATTTAAGAGAGAGAGAGAAAGTCAGTGAATTTATCAAAGGATGACAACCCAAATGAATGAGCTTCAAGATCATATGGCTCTTATCTCCCAAATGTACCCTGGTGTATACACCCAAATTGTACCACAGCAAGGTGATTTAATTTGTGTGGTGAAACTTACGATAAAACATACTGTAATTCTTTTCCATTTTTAAGTCTTGCTTGATTAACCCAAGCTTGTTGATGATATGATGATGAGCAGGGGAATCAAAGCCTCGACGGCGGCGGAAGAAGAACAAGGGAGGGGAAAACGGCCTGGCAGGGATTAAAAAAAGGAAGCTTAGCCAGGAACAAGTTAATCTTCTTGAACTTAATTTTGGTAATGAACATAAGCTCGAGTCTGAAAGGAAAGACAGACTTGCTTTGGAGCTGGGACTTGACCCTCGTCAGGTAGCTGTCTGGTTCCAAAACCGAAGAGCTCGCTGGAAGAACAAGAAGCTTGAGGAGGAGTATAGCAAGTTGAAGTCTGTCCATGAAGGCGTTGTTCTTGAGAAATGCCACCTTGAATCCGAAGTATGTATCTATCTCTTTCTCTCTTCCATACATTTTACAAAGAACAACAGTTCATATTCATGCAAACCCTTTTCTCTTTTAAAGTTTTCTTAATTATCTTTTAGATTTTTATCATTTTCTTTCTGGTTTCTTAGCAACCAAACAGAAGCTAATGATACAATCAGGCTGTTCTCTTCTGCACTTTTTTTCTCAGTGTCTGACGGGGTCGACATACAGGTTTTAGTTTTTTCTTGAACATTAAATTATTATTTTTTTTAAAGGATGATGGGAGCTTAGTTCCGTAATTTATGAACAATTTTCAAAGATTAATCGATTAACAAAATAATGAAGAGCTTTGGTTTGAAGGAAATCAAGCCAATTAAGCAAGTGCCTATCCCTTTAATCTTTATCCTTGTGATAAATACAAGGTGACCCACCATACAATGAGCTCTGGGCTCGAAGAAAGCCATGCCATGCTGTTGGGTTAGAGCATTAGAAAAGTTTTAAAGTACCTTGGACGAAAATTGACTAAAAACATTGACAAGGAACAGCAAACTGCCACCTCATTACACAACAAAAAGTACTTAAAATTTTGCAATCAAGACAATGTCCGTACGGTCTGGTTTAAGGTGCCTGTTGTTGGGCTTAACCAAGGCCCACTTAGGGAACAGCAAATTGGATTCTTCCCACGTGGGAAACTGCTCACTTTGTACTACATTATTTTACAAGGAAAGATGAACAAGAACAGTTTTTTATTAGACATAAAAATTTATAAATTTTTTTAACTTACTTGTAGGTTCTAAAGCTTAAGGAGCAACTTTGTGAGGCAGAGAAGGAAATCCAACGGCTGGGGGAGCGAGTGGATGGGGTTTCCATTAATAGCCCAAGCTCATCTCTGTCAATGGAAGCCATTGATCCACCTTTTCTAGGGGAGTTTGGAGTAGGATATGATCAAGATGTTTTCTACATAGGAGAAAACAGTTATATTCATGGCATGGAGTGGATGAATCTGTACATGTAATTGAACTAAGTAAGTTAGTACATTTAGTATGTGTAAATAATTATGACAACTACTGTAAATTAATCCTTAATTTTATCTCCCATGTTGTGTTCTAATGTTAACAAGAACATGAAATTTAGAAATGTTATTAACTACTACCAAATAACATAGTTTTTTGATGGGGATGATTGAGTGAAGGAGATAAAGTCAACTGTTTTTGAATAATGTTATAATTTTTTATTTAATAACTATAAGATGTCAATCCCATTGGCCACAAACTTTGTCTCATAACAATATAAGACTTTATAAATTCAGAGTTTAACTCAATAATTTATGTAATTATTTTTAAAAGATAATATCTAATAAATTTAAAATTTAAATATCAATGATCTATTTTTTTGTCTTTAAATTGTAATTTCTTTCATAAAAAAAAAAAACCCTTGTCATTTTTGGTTTAAGAAAGAGTAAATCCGTGTACTAATCCAAGAAGAATTTAGGGTTTTTTTTTTCTTTATTTGTTTGGAAAAGAAAACCGAGTCCCGAGCCAAATGCTCGAATGTTTTTTAGGATGTTTTAATAAAGCAAAAAGTGAAAATATTTTTCCAGCAATGCAATGCACCAAAATCCTCTGTCAGAATATATTTGGGTTGTATATTCTACAATGACAAAGAGGATTTTAAGACATTGATCTCCACCACAAAGTATGGAACATTAATTCCCCCTCACCATCATATATCCCAAGTCCCAACCTACACAAAGCCTACACCAAAAGGAAACAGATAAAACAATAACGTTTATAGCAAGATTATGACGAAGACAAAGATTGCGATGATGGTTTGTTTGCTGATACAAGGAAAGAAAAACTATATTGGAAAGTAATAAGGAATCTTTAAAATGAAAGGAACAAATCAAATCAAAGGATAATAGATAAAACGATAATGATCTTCACACAGTACTCTTGGCCTCTTAGGCCATGTCAACCAACAAGGGACAATAAAATTATTCATATTCATGAGGAAAACGGGACACCAAGGTGTTTGCTTGCGTGACACAAGAGAATGTTTTGCAGTTTATGGTAGCAGGTCAAAGCCAAGATGCATGGCCATGAAAACCATCTAGTGGTCTTGGCCATTGTCACTTGCTGGCATACATATAAAATTTTTTTTTTGGTCCGAATATTTGATTCAATTGTTTATGTATGTTTCTATATTCTTTGAATTGGATTCAAATCTCTCAATTTTTAAATATAAATTTTTTTGAGGTCTTTAATTTCATGTAACATTTATATAACATAACTAGTTTTATTTGAGGTAAAAATCATTAGAGGTATTCATTCTATCGATTTGATTAATTTTGACTCGAATTATTTAAAATTATATTATTTTATTTTATTTTCGTTCACTGAACTGAATTTATAAAATTTTAAAAATTAACCGATCAAATTTAATTTGATTGGTTTTGTTAAATTTTTTTATTAACAGAATAATAAATATATTTAAGTTAAATTAAATTATAAAATCTTAATTTCTCATATTTTAAACAAATTGAATAAAATTATCTAACAAAATATTCAAATACTAATATATTACTTTAAAAACTCTAACAACTTATGAAATTACATGATCCATTTCATATATTTTTTATTTTATATTTGGATTATATTATATTTCAATTAATTTAGTTTTCGAATTTAATTAGTCAAAAAACAAAAAAAAAATTTTTAATTTTTTTGTTAACCGATTGTAATTAATTTGGTAATCGACCTATGAACTAAATTAAATCAGTTTCATAGGTTAATTCGATTAAAATCGAATTATGAGCACTCTTAGAAATCATTGAATTTTTTTTTTTTTATAGATTTGGATATTGGAGATATGAAAGATATATATAGCTTTTATAAACAAATATTATGTTAGTAAAAGAAAAGCAGAAGGTACATAAGGTAGTGTGTCTGTTTGTTGATAAAAGGAAAGACAAAAGATAATGGAGAAACAAGGAATAGTGTTTACAATAAAAGCATAAAATCAAAGGATTAATTGATAAGGATCGATGATGATCTTCGACTCACTCTTTTAGACAATCGATCCACCTTTGTCTACCAACGAGAGGCTTGCGTGACAGACCAGGATTTGCCGCTTCAGGTTGCTGGTCAAGCTGAAATGGCCACGGAAACTAGATGTAGAATTCATAGGACATCGTGATGTAGGGCATGATCCCTTGTTTTGGACCCAAGGCTGAAATTTTAGCTAGCGACCCAGTCGGCTAGGACCAGCCTTGAGAAGAGCTAAACAAAACAGCCCAGTTCAGTCTCTTTATCTTTACTAGCCCGTTTCAGTTCAAAGAACCTGGTTTTGGTCCCTGGTTAAATCGGTACAAAGCCATGGCCCGTCAAGAACAACCCACGTCCGGTTCAATTAAAGATAAAAGCATCAAATCCAAGCAGATTCCGGTCTTTAATTGAGGATTTCCACGGACAAAATAAATGGACAATATTCGGTCAAAAAAATACAAGTGGATAATATATTTAAATAGATTAGTTATATAATAATAATTTTATTTTATAAAAATTTAAAAAATATATACTTCAATTTGATTTGATTTAAATTTTTTAATTTTTATTTAAAATTTAATTTAAATTTAATTGGAATTAAATAAAAAAATCAATTCAAACCACGAATTAGTTCTTTTTTCGCCTCTAAGTCTAAATAGATAATAACTCTAAGAAAAAAAAAAAAACCCAAAAGAGAGAGAGAGAGAGAGAGAAACGCCGTCGTTTGAGACAAAATTTCATTTTCTTCGTTTAAACACTTTGACTCCGTGTCATAACGTTGAATTATCCGTTCAGATGATATGTCATAAACCTAATCCAGTTATCCATTCCCAGCTGTCTTCCCCTACCATTCGCACGTGTCACCTGCCAAACCCTAACCCCTTTTCCTCTTTTGATATCTTTCCTTTCCCTCCCCTTTCTCCCCTTCCCTCTTTCCATTCCATCCTTATCCGTGGACTCACTTTATGCACAACAGCAACGCACCCGACCACACTGGATCAGATCTTTGTTCTCCTTTTAAGACAACAACGACAACAGCTGCTCCTAACAGCTACAATAGAAACAAGAGTTTCCTCTCTTAATTTGTACTTCAAAAATCCGTACGTGTGTTTTGTTTTTTTCTTCTTGAGCCTTACGTGGTTATCTTTCTATCCTTAATTCTCAGCCGTTAGATCATTATTTTCTTTTTTAAGTGTTCCACTTGGACTTCCACCTCACTTCTCCCTTCAGCACCACGAAAACAGGTCCTTTTTTTTTTTTTTTCTCTTTTCTTTCCTATTTTTACTTCTTGAAATTTGTTTTTACCTGTAATTTAAAATCATTTAGTTCTTTATACCATTAAGAAATTGGTTTCATGATCTTTTGAGCTTTGCTTCTGTTTGACTACAGGGAATCCCTGTGGGTTAAGGCTCCTAATCTTTGGATAAGATAGTTCTTTACCATATTTATGGTAATAATAAATTGATTTATGGTCTTTTTTCTAACATGACTGGGAAGGAGGTGGATGGATTCCAGCTGTAAGACGTCTATTGCTGGTCAACGTTAGGTTTTTACTATAATCTATAATGGAAGGATAAGAGGGTTAAATGTTGACAACCTTTATCTTTCGGCTCCTAAAAACAGTTACTGCCAAGTTATGGTGGTTTTTTTTTTTTCCCTTCTAATGTTTGGTTAATTTAACAACAGTTGAAAGAGTTGAATGTTTTCTAGGAAACAAATTGGAAAGAACGAATATTGTGTTTTTTTTTTAAGGTAATTTTTGGAATTCAAGAATTGATGTCAGATAACATGGTGCTTTCCTCTGACTTCTTCAGTTGTTAGGACAGGATGGATGTTCCATTTTATGTTGGTTTTATGGAAGATCAGATTGTTTTGTTTTGTAGTTTATGGTGTTATGGTGTTGGTAAGCTTTCAGTTGTATTATCTTTCTTTTTTGAAGTCGTTTCATGGTAATATGCTGATATTGAAATTTGCATGGATTTATGTTCCATGAATCATGTTTTGGCTTGTAAAATACAAAAACCTTGTGAAGGCTCGGATGTGATAACATTTATCTGATTCTGCATATTCCAAATAGCAAGCAATAGTTTATTGTTTGTTTTTTCCCTTGTTAGCCGTGACATTGGTAAGTAATTCTCTTTTGACCTCTCATTTCTGACATACGTGGTTGCTTGGTATCGGGTTCTCAGGTGCTTCATAGAAGTCATTAAGGATATACAAATTTGATTCTAAATTAGTTGAATAAAGAGGTTTACCAAAGTTATTATGGGAACTGAAGAGGAGAGCACCCCTGCCAAGCCTTCCAAATCTGCAGCCTCAACTCAGGTTTATCATAGTTGCCTCCTCCCCACCCGAAGAAAACAAAAAATGTGCCCATATCATTCTTGTTCTCTCATCACTAACATGCGGATGAGTTTTACCGATTTTTCTACTTTGTACTTGTAGGAAGTACTAAAAACACCATCATATCCTGATTGGACAAACCCGATGCAGGTTTGTATAGCACATAAACCATAGGGTTTGATTCTTGTTTATGAAATTCTTAAAAAGTCGTTACCATGTAAGTAATTTTTTGAGCTTACAACTCAGCTTATTGTTTAGGCTTATTATGGAGCTGGAGCTACTCCACCGCCCTTTTTTGCCTCAACTGTTGCTTCTCCAACTCCTCATCCATATATCTGGGGAGGCCAGGTGATATTGCTTTTGAAATCACCATTATGCAACAGTCTATTTCTTTCAATTTTTTATCATAACATTGTTCTTACTTTCTCTTCTGTTGATAATCTTTCAGCATCCTTTAATGCCTCCATATGGCACCCCAGTTCCATTCCCAGCTATATATCCTCCTGGGGGAGTCTATGCACATCCTAATATTGCCACGGTAATATTAGTGTGTGTGTGTGTTTGTATTTCCTTTTGATTCCTAGTTATTCACTAAATAAAAGTTTGGCACAGAATAATGCTGATCATGAGGGCAAGGGTGCTGATGGAAAGGATAGAGGTGCCACCAAAAAATCGAAGGGAACTTCGGGAAGCAAGGTTGGAGAGAGTGGAAAGGCAGCTTCAGGCTCTGGAAATGATGGTCGCTCTCAATGGTGCAGTAGCCATTTGATGTTTCAACCTTTTCTCTAACACAATTGTACATTTATTCTCAACATTGGGTTTTGGTTAAAAGATTTCTTAAATTTCATGCGTACCTCTATTAATTGTAAGTTCTTTCTTAACAGCAGTGAAAGCGGCAGTGAGGGTACATCAGATGGAAGTGATGAGAATAATCAACAAGTATGTTTGTAATTACCATTATTTGATTATAATCAAGGGCATTGACTACTTTAGAAATTCAGTTTCCCTCGTCAACATGGTTTACTGGCTAGCATGTTATTACGATGAATTGTCCTTTCTAACGAATATGTGCCTTTTTCTCTTCAGGAACCTGCTGCTGATAAAAAGAGCTTTGGTCAGATGCTTGCAGATGGTATGTTAAGTTTCTGTATGAATTTCTGCTTTTATAGTAGGATAAATCACAAAAACGAGCTTCAGGTTATTTTGAAAATAAAGGGTTTCTCTCTATGATCTCAGAGCACAAACTTACTCCCTGGAGATATTATAAAATCGGGAGTGGGGAAAGTGTTGTGAGGAACTATGTGTATGAAAATAGGAAAAAAAAAAAAGAGTTGCTAAGTGTACTTCTTGTAATAAACTTAGAGTTGATTTTGTTGATTTGTATACCGTGATAAGTTTCTTATTTCAAATAGCTCTTGTTACCAGCCAATGCACAGAATAATACCACTGGGGCTTTAGTTCCTGGGAAACCCGTAGTCTCTATGCCTGCAGCTACTGTGAATATAGGGATGGACCTATGGAGTGGATGCCCTGCTGCCACAGGAGCTGCAAAAATGAGACCCAACTCATCTGGTGCTGTAGCCACAGTTCCTGCTGGAGGTGTGATGCCTGACCAGTGGATTCAAGTATGAGCTTTAGTTGGTGGTTTTTGTTTCTTATTTTGCATGTTTATTCATTACTATTTACTCCATTTCTAGTCCAATATTCTGCTCCTCAATTGTTAAAACCTGCCCTAGTTCTTAAGGTCTAACTTTATTTGCTCCCTTTTACATCCTTTAAGCGGCTAGAGCATTTTGGATGTGACTTACTTCTGCATTTTGGCTTTCGATATCATATACTTCTGCTATTTGGTGTTTTTAACTAAATTGGCGCTCTGGGTTCTTGCAGGATGAACGCGAGTTGAAAAGACAGAAGAGGAAACAGTCTAATAGGGAGTCTGCTAGAAGATCAAGATTACGCAAGCAGGTCGGCTGGATATTGGCATTCGTCAACAAATGGTTCTAGAACTTATTTCTATATTTTATGAAGTATTATACAGCTTTGGCTTAAGATACGTCGCTTGTATTGGTGTTACCATAGGCGGATTGTGAAGAGCTACAAGCCAGGGTGGAGAACTTGGCGAATGAAAACCGCAACCTTAGAGAGGAACTAAAGAAGCTTTCTGATGAATGTGAGAAGCTTACATCAGAAAATAGTTCTATTAAGGTATGGAAAGGCTACCCTCTTTCACCCGACACTTTACCTGAGATATTTTCATTTTATCAATGCTCATCTATCTTTGTTCCTTGGTTACATGCTTCCTCGCTACTATTATCTACTCAATGGAGGGAGAGTGAAACCTCACAGATCAGTAAACACTAGTACCAGTATCATTTATTGAATATGTTGCAAACCTGCTATTGTCACAGGCTGAGAACTTAAGCCTGAACTTAAGCCTAGCTGCCGTGCTATACGTGGATCATGACACTATCACTTCTTCCTTGTGCGTAGTTTTGAATTTATTATCTACAAATATGATTTGCTTCTTATATAACAGGATGAGTTGATGCGGTAACTAACCTCAAGCATGACAACCCCTCTTCGATTCTCAAGTGACGAGGTGGTGAGGGGAATTCTTAGGAAGGAAACCTACCGGATAACTTGCAGCCAGTGCAGTAATTTCTTAGTATCCAGCCAGGGCATTAGTTTTCCATACAAATCTATGCCTTTAACCCTTTATAACTGTAATATGTATATCACACGCACAAAGTTTTAACCAGAGTTCAAATTGTTGTATTGTAGTTGATTGGGAGACAGGAAGAGTGATTCAACCACTATTCAGATTTTGACCACATTTGGATGTTAGTGTTTTTATTTAAAATAGAAATAAACTTTGTCTATGTTGCCATGTAACGATTAATGTGAGAAGCCGGCATCAGAAATGGGGAAAATGAGATCAAATTTTTATTATAAGAATGCTGCCTGCCTACACCCCAAAAGAAGCAGCAATCATGCTGCCTGTCTCACATTAAAGGCCAAATCTATAACATAAAAACACTACCCCAGGTAAAACATGGTACTAACCTACAGCTCTCTCCTTTGGGAAAGAGAAACTAAAAGTCAGTCGTGATCAGACTCTGGATTTGAGATGATTCTTGTTCGTCAGTCATGATCAGATTCTGGATTTGAGATCATTCTTGTTTGGCCACTGATTGCACGTAGCCCCTTTGGTTCACTCACCTTTGGGCGTGCTAGCCCAATAACAATAAGTTTTAGCATGATACAGAGGAAAGTAGGGAAAGAAGCAAATAAGCTAGTAGTTTTAAGTGGTATTATGCTCACCGGATCCTCTAATCTTCTTGAGCATTGTCCTAACAAATTGATACTCTTCTGGGCGCGTGCTGATGAATCTTGCCTGCATATGGAGAAGTGCAGAAAATCTCTTCACATCCACATCTTGTTTATAAATTGGAAGGTGACATAGGAATTGGAACCAAACGCGGATACCAAAGAAAGAGCCATGTCAAAATATAACCTAATAAGGCGGGTTACATACCATTTCAGCACATGCAAAGCCCATAAGTTGATCAACTCCAGCTTGATGTTTCAACAAGAAAGGACGCAGGTGGTTCTTGTATATTTGCTTAGCCCCCTGTTTAAAGCAATTTCATACTATGAATAATGCCCACCTAAATTAAAATATAATACAGACAAAGGTATCAAAAAGAAAAACACAAGCAGAAAAGTAATTAGAAACAAAATAAGTAATAAATGCAATTAAACAGAGGCAGAAAAACAACATAGAAGATAAATAAATAAATAAAACAAAAGAAATAAACATCTCAGCACCTCATTTACCCTGGCTTTCGGAATAAATGAACATTCAAACATGATTTTGAACTTACTTCAGTAGATGGAAGTTGAAGCCACACAAGAAATGCAAACTTGAAGTGATAATAATATGGAAACCTGTGAGATGCGAATAAATATTGAATAATGTAGCAAGTCATGTAAAATGATGCATAATGGAATATCAGACAGTTTACGCACATAAATATGTTACCAGGAAAGAAGTTTGTCAGAGAATGCTTCAACAAGGGTGAAAGATCCATAAGCTGCAATAATGAGAAGTTCATGTACATCCAGATTTTCATTCAAATCAATAATAATTCATTGATATAATTCATAAAATTCACCACATCAACATGACACAAAAGTCGAAAAAGAAAACAAGCAAAAGAAAAACCAAATGCAGTAAGCAAACCTTGAGTTATTACCCATCAAAATCCTAATGATTACTTCTACTCTTTTTGTTAGTTAATGTTGTCTCTTTTTACAGCTTGTGTCTTCATTTTTATTCCAAAGTGTGTTATTCATTTATTATATGAATTTGTTATTAGCTGCCCCCTCTTCCTTATGAATTATAAAATGAAAAGAGGTAAGAAAGAGTCACACCAGCCCTTTATATGCATTTCCTAACAAAAAATGGCGCCTGATCCATAGAAAACAATGGGAGGTCAATGGAAGCAATGCACAACCATTTATTGCTACCCAACTAAATTAAATTATCTTAACAAAGAACCCTTTAGGATTCAAGTTTACAAAAAAGAATTGAAAGAAGGTTTTGACTTGTATTGGCAAAAAAACAGCAGTATAGAAAACAACGAACTTCCATTTTCTTTAAGAAAATGGAAGATGAGATGAATATTCCTACAGTATAGGGAAGATGGTTAAAGTTCAAAAATTAAACAAAACGGTGACGATTGCAAATTAACAGAGAAAAATTAAATAACAATTTGCCAACCTGCCCAATATGTAAGCCACTTTTGCTGCTCATTTGCATCATTCCTTTCGATTGCCCTAAATGTAGAATATACAGGTAAAACAATTCCCACAGAACAGCTGCAACAGACACAGAGACGCACACAAAAAGAGTTCAGATTGAAATCCACAAAGGGTGATTTCAGTTAATGCTGGAGTTTAAATTCAATATTTCTTCGCATATTAACAGAAAAAATCAGGAAACATATCAAGCAAGACAATAAGAGACAAGCAGTAGATTCAAATAAAACACACCATGCTGCACGTGTAACAATGTTGGAACCAAGTGGGCAGAGGAGCAACCGTAGCCCAACCTACATTACATGGTATGCAAATGATTCAGAAGCAAGGTAACAAGCATCAAAACTCAACACTATAGTTTAAACCAAATAATAAAAACATATACATCTTTCTATAAAATATAAATTCCAAAAGAAAATTGTACAAAAACAATGAGCATGATCTAGGCAAAGAAATGAAATTTATTGCATTCTCTAACTTAAGCAAACATGGATAATCCACAAAAGGAAAAAGGAAGAAGCAAGATATTATTATTGCTTCTAAATATCTCAAATTTTCTAAATTAACTCAAAGAGTAATAAACATCAAAAAGTTATTTCTACTTTAATCCAAGAATAAGTGATTTCAATGCTGATTTTCAAATAAACAAAAAAATTAGATATGATAATTTAAAAGATGACACGGTAACATAATTAAAACACGATATGAAAAATCGAAATGAAGGTGACATGATTTAAAATTTTAATAATAGTTATATAGATTTAACAAAACAAAAATATATATATTTCATGTTTTTATATTAACACGAATTATAACAAACAATTTTCATGTAAAACAGATACAAATATATGAATTTCACTATTTTACACCAATCACCGAGTCTACAAAAAATTAATCAGTTTATAATCTGATAATTGATGTTAGATTTTGCTAATGGTTTGGAGGGAAATTAAATCAGATTTAAACCGAATCTCAACTAGAATATAAATCGCTGTATAGGTAAACAGATCCAAAAGAGTGATCAAACGAAATATAGTAAACAAATGAAAGGGGAAGAAACCGAGAAAATAAGATGAAAAGAGAAGATGGCTTCGAACCTCGCTGGTTACATTGGATCCGAGAAAAGCCATTCCAGGATTGTGCGGAGAGAACCCAAACTAACCACTGTTTTTAACATTTTAATTACCGCTAAAAGTTTCTTTTGTGCTTTTGCGGGGTTACGGAGTTTTCGAATGGAAATATCCAAACGATGTCGTCTGGTGAATCCCATGTTTCCGTCTGGCTTTATTTTATTCATGATTGGGCCACAACGGGGCAGATTCAAATCGGATTAAGATAATACATAAAAAAATTTAGGAGAAACAAATAATAGAAATAACAATAAAAAAAATTTATATTTTTTTATGACACAAATTATAATAATAATTTTATATAAAATATAATATAAATATATATATTTTAATATTTTATATAATATAAATATACAAATTATCAAATATTTATTTTTAAAATTAATCAAAATAACTCCTGATGCTTGGATGTATATACTTAATTCTTTAAAAACTAAATGATGGAATAAAATTGTAATTAATTAAGTTTGAGTATATAACTTATAAATCAGGATATATTTTGGGAAGAAATTTTTTAATGAACTTACATGTATTTATATTAATAATTATAAAAAACAAAAAATAATAGAATTTGATTTCATTACTGGGGATTGCCCCCTGGGATTCACAAGTTTTTGGTACAAAGTCTTGTTTGAAGATTCATATTATATAATTCTGGATAACTGGATAAGAAAAAACTAGTCTACCTAAAGCTTAAGGTACCCCCAGCTCTTTCAAAATAGCTACACCAAATTAGACCATAAAAATATCCAAACACAGAAAAAAAATAAATTGGATTGGGATACAGATAATTACGTCCCGAATCAAGCCTCTCCTCCTAATCCTATATCCACTTCCAAGCTGACGTGGCAACCAGGGCACTCTTGCGCCAGCAAAGCACCAATTGGGCCTGTCTTTTCGCCACCTGGAATCCCTGAACCGGCATCTTCCCTAACAAGCACTCAGCTTGAAAATCCGCAAACTGACTCAAATGCACCGCCCTCATTCCCGCTCCATAAAACACCTCCCTCCACGGTGGTGCTGTCCTCCGGGCAGCCACCTCCACCGCCGCCAATATCCTTGGCTGCAACAATAACGTCTCAATCTTCCTCACCCATTCCCTACCCGCGACCGCCGCGTCCAACGACTCAAACATCATGGTGTAGAACTCCAAACTGTTCACGAAACTCTTCCGGAATGACGTCGCCCCTGACTCCATCCATACCTCACTATCCACAAAGACAACGACGCTTGGATTAATCCTCCGAAGGTCACTCAAAAACGCCGTGACGTTTAAACTGAGACATCGGAAAATAGACGGAGATAAAAGAATTGCCATTTTTTCTCCTTCCATAAAATTAAAAGCTTTAAAAGACAACATTTCGAAGGTTCGAAGAAGAACAAACTCAATCTGAAACCTTAACTTAAGGTCTTGAGCGAACTGGAAAAGGTTGTCATTGATAAGCCTTGTCTCAATGGCATATTCTTCGGGAACCACGGCAGTTACTCGAATGAACTTGCAAGAATGATCATCTCTTTCAGATATTTCTCTCATTAAAGAAGCGTATTGACTTCCCAGTCCGATATCAAAATCGATGATGTGAATCAACGGTGCTGATCCATCCAGTGCTTCGAGGAGAGCTTGATTGGTCGTGAAGTGAGTGAACATGGGAATAGGGTTGATCCCAGAGAAGGCCTTGTAGGCTTTGATGGTTTGAACGATTTGGCTCCATGAAGATAAACTAGTCGACCGCGTTGACCCGGTTAGTAGAGACTGGAGAGCTTCTTTGAAGTAAAAAGCGGCCCTTTGTAACGGTTTCCCCGAAGGAGATCGTAGCCGCTGATTGAGCCGCGCCAATATCACCTGCGCGAGCTGCAATTCGTGGGTGTCGAAATAATCCGCAGCTCTTATCAGTTCTTCTATAAAATCAAAGCCCAAGTTGAAGTTACCACTATTATGAAAATTACAACTATTAGAACTATCAAGGTAATTATTATTTAGACCCGAATAAAAATCGTAAAGATTGTCTAAATCAGAATGGATGGAGTGTTGAGTCAACTCGCAGGGCGTGAACACGGGGAGGTTTTGGATATGATTTTCGCTGCTGGGACTAATAGCTTGAGGAGGAATAGTTTTGATAGCAGGCACAGATTCGTCATCCAATCCCAAGTCTTTCATGATGGAATCCCAATCCATGTTTCGCAGCACATGCTCCTCCCACTCAAGAGGCGCCTGATGATGATGATGAGGAGGAGGATTCGACACTGATATACAATTAGAAACATCGACAGGATTCGAAACCGGCTTTTCTGGCACCGCCGGACTTGGGTTCCGACGAAGATCAAGAACCGATGTTGGCTCATAGCATGAGGCTGAAACACTGTTAACGAAACTGATGTTCCTGGCTCTAGTAGTACTGTTATCGTTATTGTTAGCTTCTGGGGTCAGAGAATGGTTGTTTTGTGGGGCTGTAACGGGGACTCTCATAGCTTTCAGAGCACAAAAAAGGAAAGAGCTCTGCTTTTGGTTTCTTTGCTTTTCTGCTTCGGAGGTTAATGTTGAAAGTAGGAGAAGAGGATAGTGGGCCGAGGGGGGCTTTTACAGGTTATAATTGCTGGCCTTTTACCTTTGCACGAAGACGGAGGGGTCAATGGGGTGAGGACATGGCATCGATGAGGATGACAATTGACATATATACATGCTCGACACTGGTCAGACCTATCTTCTATCAACTTTGAAGCTTCAAATTCAAGCTTTTGCCCTTTTTTTTTTAGGATTCTCACCCTTCTTTTTTTTTCTTTAAATTCATTAAAATTTTCAATATTGATTAAACATTTATAGACAGGGTAGATGCTGATATTAATTATTGATTAACTATTATCATTTTTATATTATAATGAATTTGAATAATTAATTTTTACTTTTTGATTGTAAGAAAATGTTGATCATTAGACATTGATTTAGGTGATACTTAACTAAAAATTATATAAATAATATAAATTTATATTTGATATCTTATTAATATATAAATTTTATATATTATAAGTAAATTAAATAATATCTTATTAATAAATAAATATCTATCATTAAAATAAATATATAAAAATAATATTTATTAAAAAATTTATTTATTACTAAAATAATATTATTTTATTTATTTTATTCACTGATAATATATTAAATTTATATATTAATAATACATTAAATATAAATTTAATTAATATTAGTTTTATAATTTAGTGAAACTAATATATTAAATATAATTTTTTTAATAATATCTTAAGTTGTAACCATCCTTATTCATGCTTATAGTCGGTTAACCAAACCTTAGATTATATTATCTCTTCTTTGAATAGACATGCAGCCAAACCCCATAGTCACATCAACTAAGAAAGAAGATTTTCATAAAGTAATTTTAAGACTTGGAGAGGCCATTTTAAAAAACAATTAAATTAATTGAACAAAACATCTTGCAATCTTTAATTTTATTTATGAAATTTAAAAATTTTATTATAAATTAATTGATATGTTATTGAAATTTATATTTAAAATTTTAAATCAAATATATAATAAGGTAAAAAAATTTAAGAATAAATTAAAAATTTTTTAAAAAACAATTTATAATATAAACCTAGGAAGAGCAATTTCGTTTTATATATCAATTAGTTGAATAATTAAGTTCTTTCACTTTGTTATTAACCAAAACAAGTACAAATTACATGAATTGTTTACTGGTGAATTTATTTTCAACTTTGTAATTATTAAAAGCCTTCTTTGACTTCCTGACCAGCATGTCTTCATTCAAACAACCAAACCTTTTGGGGCTGCAAGAAGTTAAGATGTTCAAACGTCATTAATTTTCTCGAGAACCAAACAACGTTGGGAAGTTGGGGGAGGCAAGGAACCTCCCCTAGGATAAAATCTCAAATCCAAATTCCTACCATCCACGTATAAGAAAAAAGTGTAGCTCAAGAATTGACATATCGACGTTCACATCGGCAGCAGCCGCCCCATTAAAATAATGCACAAAAGTACATGGAATTCGCTTGTTGACAAGCCAAGTGGCGACGCCAATCAAATTGGAACCCACAAATCGACATGGAACTTTGACGACCAAGATAGGGTCCCACCAGATGTCTTTTTGTCGGATATGCATGGATGTACCCAAAGAACGAAGTCCAAACCTTAAATAGTAGTAATAGTAGAGCATAGAAACCATGCTTACGCAGGACAGCTTAGGCTTTTTGACGGCGAGAGAGAGAAAGACAGAAGGGAATATGTTCCGATTGATGGTGGTGCGTTTCCCCGATTGATAAGTCTCTATCCGTCCATTTACGTGCAGAAAAAAGAACCACAACATATCCAATGGCCCCTCTTTTTTTCGGTGAGGTCTTTTAGAATGCGGTCCTGTGGGGTCCTCTATCATGGACCCCATTACAAACCTAATCAGAACGTGGTCGAGGTGAGTGTCAAAGCATTCTCAAATCACATGCCTAATTGGAGTCCATGGAGCAGGGATAATAAGGATTCAGATTAAATTGTATTTAGTATAATTTTTTTAATAATTTATAAATTATAAAATTTTAATTTTAATTTTAATTTTAAATTAATTTTTTAAATTCAATTTGATTTATTTATTAATTTATTTATATATATAAATTTAATAAAAATTTAATATATTTAAATAAATATATATAATAATTCTTTTTTATAAAAATTTAAAAAATATATAAATTAATAAAAATATATAAATCAATTTGATTCAATTTTCTTTTTAATTTTTTACATTTTAATTTAAAATTTTATCTAAACTTATTACATAAATTTAATATATGATTTTAATTTAAATCAAATAAATAAATCGATTCGAATTGAACAATAAATTTTTATTTTAATTTTCAAATTTTTAGATTTATTTTCTTAGACTTTATCCTATCACCATCTTTATTTTATTTTTTGTAATTAGCACTTTAAAAAGGGAAATTTTTTCCTACCTCCAAAAAGATGTTTAAGCAACTTTATTTTTTATTTTAATTTAAAAAAAAAAAAACATTGATGACTTCCAAATAACATAAAATTGGTTGCAATATATCCTTTGTCTTGTAGCACTTAAATCGTAATCAGGCTGACATGGGTAACTTTTTTTTTGGAATCATGTGGTTTTCCAAATGTTTTTAACTTTTAAATTTTTTTCATTATGTTATTATAGTATTTGATTTGAATGGTTCTGATGCTTGGTAAGGATCCAATGCTATTAAATTATTCAATTTTTTTAAGTTATAACCATAATTTAATATTATAATCAATTATTACATTATAATTAAGTTATAATTATTAAATAATAAATTAACAATTTAAAATATAATTAAATAATTAAATTCATTATTTATTTATTTAATATTATTATTATTAAGCCAAAGCCTTGTTGACTTAAGTTAGTCATTTCTTGATCTCTATATGCAAGTTGAAATCAATGACATCAATGGTTAACCTTCTACCAAAACTTCATGATAGTAAAGATTGAATCTAGTGAAAAGAACTACGTGCAAAACACAATAAAATACAAATTTATCATTATATTTATGTGAGTGATTCAAATTTATTATCAATCTTTTAAAATTATTTTTTAAATTATAAAACAGTTTTTATCACTAATTGAAAATTTAGTGATAAATTTGGACTGCTCACATAATGGTAAATGTGTTTTTTTTTTTTTTTTTTTGTAATAATTTTAAATCTTGTTACTTAGTACCAATTGACTTAAGTGAAACATTTCCTTTTTTCACATATATGGTTTATGAAAGTCTTCTTTTTGAAAATTTTTTAGCAATTAATTGCAAATTTTAAAGACTATAATATTTTAAATATATACTAATTTTTCCTACTTATATTACAAACTAATTTGTGATTTGATGTTTCATTTGGGAATTAGCAACATGATTAAATAGGAAATAAAGTTAAACATCAACGAATGCTTCTAAGATGGTCCCATCTCCCATTATAAGAGCTTCTAAATTAAAAAACACTTAAAAGGTCTCAAAGTACTAAGGTTGGGGAGAAAAAAATTGAGAAATTGAAATATCGATTTAAAATTATAGTATTTGATTTTATTTGGATTGATTTTTTTTATTTCGTTCGGATCAAATTCAAATATTAAATACATATATTAGGTTTGAATCAGATTTCAAAAAAATAAAAATAAAATAAAATTGAATTGAATTATATATTTTTCTTAGTTTTTATGTATATTTTATATTTTTATAAAATAAAAATAATAATTTTATATCAAAATTTACTTAATATAAAAATTAAAAAATTAAAAACCAATAAACCAAACTAAATTGAACGGTAAATTTTGATTTGATTTGATTAAAATCGAATAAAAATTAAGTTTGAATTATGATCAAATTTTAAATTTTTATAATATTATGTAATATTCGAAAAAATTAAATCGAATACAATCCAAACTTAACCGTTATCATCCTAGTTTAAATTTCTAGCATACCCTTATGGAAGAATTAAATTATGATTGCTTTAAAGAATGAGAGCTTTCTGTGCTTAATCATGGACACTTACTATAAAATTTGCAAAATAAATCAAGCAGAGGATTGTTTCGACACCAGCCTAGCACTCCAGCTCCATCCTCTATTATTTTTATAACATGCATGGTAATATTTATTTGTCGTAATTTAATGAAATCAATATACATTATTTGAGTGATTGACACTTGACTCAATCCTTTTATTTATATGTATCGATTTTTTTTTACTCATTTTTCAATTTAAAGACATTTTTTACTTGTTCATAATTGCTTTTAATTTTATAATTTTTTGTCTTTACAATTTGGTTGAAAACAGGAGATATATATAACTCAATGAAACCAATTTATACCAATATGTCTTACAATTCACATATGCAATATTAATACAAAGAATATTCCTATAATTGTATTAAAATATAATGCAAAAGTAAAACCCTAGATGATTCCATTAGCATCTGAATTCAAATAAAGCCACTAATTGTTCAAAATCTCTCAAGCTGAAACCCTTACCTTAAAAATAAAAAAAGAATTTTATCTCAAGCACATGATCTGCATTGCAACTTGCAAAGATTAATACTAGTAACATTTTATGGGAATAATTTTGAGTCACAAATACTTTGGTATTTAGGTTCAAAATCACAATGTAAAGTGGTAGGGGAAGGGAAAGGGAAAGGAAAGGAAGGCTTGAAGCTCACAAAAGATGGAAGATGTTGAGATATATATCATTCACAAAAAGATGGTCTCCCATTACCCCCTAAAAGAAAAGGCAATAATGAGAGATGATTTTGGGATGCATAGTGGGAAGGGTTTTCTATCTTCTATTCAACAAGTAACCTTACACCTCCTTTTCCATTATGGAGAATCCTTAAGGATATGTTGATTTTGCTTTGGAAAAAAAAACCCTTTGATTCAATTAATTATCCTTTTTTTTTTCAATCTCCAATATAACATTAATTTATAAATTTTTCTTGTGATTCCTCCATATTTTATATGTGGGATCCTAGTCTTGGTGTTATTTGGTGGACCATTAGGGCTTCCCAGTCACGTTAAGGTCAGATGTTATATGGTGTATGGTTAAAAGGCCTAAAGACTTAAAGGTGTTTGGTATAAATATATATATATATATTTATATCTATTTTTCTGTCCGACTTGAATGATGCAAAGACCAATTCTGATAGTCCACTTGATTCCGAATTTTAAAGCATCATAGTCAAGCACTAGTTGGTAATTAACTTGGAAAAATCATGATGATGTTAACTACAACATTGAATTTGATTATCAATCAGCTTTATGCCCAACATTGAATTTGATTATCAATCAGTTGGTAATTAACTTGCATTCTCTGGGCTTTATGCCCTTTTCCTTGTGCAAAAAGTAAAATCAGAACCTATAATCCAAGCCCAAAATTGAACATACTTCAATCTGCAATATCTAGAAAAGAGCCAGGCCTGGTTCATCTGGTTTTCCAAGATAAGACTTTGGATCTTTTGTTGTGCAAGCCAGAGGCCAGGCCACCATCATCCCAGAGAAGTGAGACAGACTGCAGTCCATACTCCGTATCCACCGCCATATCCTTTGCTGCTGGAACCACGTGGTCGTTGCGGAAATTAAGAAGATGAAGCCACTCATTCAAATTAATCCGCTGCATGCTTGATCCCTGTCCTCTCTGTTGAATTGGAAATTAACCACTTTGTAATTTAGCGGGAAGAGTTCTTCCAAGCTCCTGCCACCTGTTGCATGGGCATGCACGTGTCTTAACAGAATTCCCACGTAACGTAACTTTCTAACCCCCATCACCCACTTTCTTCTATATAAACCAAACTAATTTTGCCTTGGCCAACACTTAACATAGTGTTCAGATTCTCATCTCTTGAAACAATGCTGAAGGGAACCTCGTTTTTCCAATTTTCACTTTTCACAGTTTTTTACATTCTTGCTTCCTTTCCAAGTGTTGAAGCTTCTTTGCATGGAAATGCTTCGGCTTTGGGGTATTTGGTGCCGAAACATGAGAGGAAGCACTTAGTTTTGACAGAATATGGAGAAATCTCAGCTGTTAAAGTCAGTGATGGAAGAAGAGGTTCATACCATCTTCAATTCATCACCATGGAGCCTAACTCCCTTTTTCTTCCAGTTCTGCTACATGCAGACATGGTTTTTTATATCCACACGGGTAACGTGATTTTAATTGCAATTTACAATGGTATAATTAATCATATATACAGTGGCATGAAATATTTCATAGTCTTCACAATTTTTTCCTTGAACCGAGTTTTGGTTTAGGAAGTGGAACGTTGAGTTGGACTGATGATAATGAGATGAGGACGGTGAACATTCGGAAAGGAGATATATATAGGCTGCATCCAGGGTCATTTTTCTATCTACAGAGCAGCTTAGAGCCTGAAAGAGAGAAACTTAGAATTTATGCGATCTTCTCTAGTAAAGAAGAGAACATATATGTATGACATGCTTTCTTTCTTGTTATTTTAATTCTAGTAATTAACTTGACTGCAAAATCTGAAGACTGAGTTTTATGTCTGTACTTTGGTCTGTAAATTTAACAAATGCAGGAGCCATGGATTGGGGCATACTCCAGAATTAGTGATGTGGTCCTTGGCTTTGGTTCCAAAGTCCTCCAAGCAGCTTTTGAGGTATGATTTTAACTTGGATAGTTGGTTAGAAGCTTTCTAATTTGAGATCTTTGTTACCCAATTCCATGAAAGTGGTACTTCAATCATTTAACTACATGCATGTAGTTAAATTTGAAATTGAAAATGGATATTTCAGTTTGACATGAATTACAGAAAAAGAACATGGAGATGATTCTGCTCTATGCCAATTTTCCTGCATAATTCTATATATAATGTGAACTTCTGTCTCAAGGTACCCGAGGATGTGATCGAAGAAATAATGAAAGCTACCAAACCACCTGCAATAATTCATGCAGTACCAAAGAAGAAGAAGATCTTCTTCGAATGGCAAACTCGACTCCTGAAAGCCTTTCTAGGGAGCAACAGGGATGGCTTCGATTCTATCAATGGCAAGAAGAAGAAGAAAACAAAAGCATATAATGTTCTTGAAGCAGATCCAGATTTCAAAAATTGTAACGGCTGGAGCCTAACAGTGGACAAAAATGACTTGCGTTTATTGAGGGATTCCAACATTGGAGTTTTCATGGTGAACTTGACAAAGGTTTGTTTACACAGCTTTTCATATAGAGTTATAGTGCATTTGCTAAAAGTGAAAATTTTTAGTGACACCAATTGAAAAGATTTTATTTGTGTAATTTTCTGAAGGGTTCAATGATGGGGCCACATTGGAATTCAAGAGCTTCAGAGATAGCAGTAGTGTTGGAAGGTCAAGGGATGATTCGGGTGGCTTGTTCGAGCAATGCTAATGAATCTGAGTGCAAAAACTTGAGGTTCAGAGTCAAGGAAGGAGATGTATTTCTTATACCAATGTTCCATGCAATGGCTCAGATATCTTTCAACAATGATTCATTTGTTTTCATGGGGTTCAGCACATCGACAAATAGAAACTATCCTCAATTTCTAGCAGGGAAGAGCTCTGTCCTAGGGTTCCTGGATAGACAGATCTTGGCTGTGTCATTCAATGTCAGTAACACAACAATTGATCAGCTTTTAACTCCACAGAAAGACTCAGTCATATTTGATTGTACTTCTTGTGCTGAGGAAGAGGAAAGCATAATGGAGGAGGAAATTGAAAGGGAAAGAGAGGAAGAGGAAGAAGCCAGGAAGAAAGAGGAGGAAGATGACAGAAAGAGGAAGGAAGAAGAAGAAGCCAGGAAGAAAGAGGAGGAAGAGGCCAGAAAGAGAGAGGAAGAGGAGGCCAGAAAGAGGAAGGAAGAGGACGAAGCCAGGAAGAAACAGGAGGAAGAAGCCAGAAAGAGAGAGGAAGAGGAAGAAGCCAAGAAGAGGGAGGAGGAGGAGGAAGAAGCCCGGAAGAAAGAGGAGGGAGAAGCCAGAAAGAGAGAGGAAGAGAAAGAAGCCAGGAGGAAAGAGGAGGAAGCAGCCAGAAAGAGAGAGGAAGAGGAAGAAGCCAAGAAGAGGGAGGAGGAAGAAAAGAAGAGAAGAGAAGAAGAAGCAAGGAAAGAGCAAGAGGAAGCCCGGAGACAGGAAGAAGAAAGGCAAAGGAGGGCGAGACAGGAAGAAGAAGAAAGGAAACGACAAGAAGAGAAGGAGAAAGAAAGACGAAGGAAGGAAGAACAAGAGCAAGAAGAACCCAAAAGAAGGAAAGGAGGACAAGGTCGAGAAGAAGCTGCAGCTAGGAAGCAGGCCAAGAGACAGGAGCAAGAAAGACAAAGAAGAGCAGAACAAGAAGAAGAGGAGGCCAGGTGGGAGAGGTAGAAGCAAGGAGGGCAACAAGAGAAAAGAGAAACAGAAGAAGAAGGCAATGACGAGGGCCAAAGAAGAGTTCCGAAGAAAGTGTGGGAGATTTAACTTTAATCCATCCCTTGTTGGATTTTCTAGTGCTTGGTTTTTGCATGAGTAGTGAATAAAGGACTCTCCTGCTATGCTATCTTGAGTTTAGGCAATTAGGTTCCATGTTTAAGTTTGATGTAAAAAAGCTTTATGATCTCTGTTCTCTGGATGCTGATCTTCAATAAGCTCTTTCGTTTTCTTTCACCAATGACTGAACTAAGCTCTTTCCATTTTTTTACTCCAAATGACAGGGTTGAGACAGCCATTTCGGCCCTGCTTTTCTTTATAAACCATCCTGACTATGATATAAGATCCTCAAGCTAACAATTAGAAAATTTTCACCAAGCTGTTTATTTCTTGGTTTATTCAAACTTCCCAGCAATTGTTAGGATTATTTGTCATGCTATATAATCATTAATCTATGGAAGTTGTTTGAACTAACGAAGCAAGGATCAAAATTTGTAAATGAAAAGGAATATTGAAAAGCAAATAAGAATATTTCTTTCATTAGGTTTCATGGCCAAAAACTGAACTAATGTGCTTTCCAACACTACAACCCACCTGTGGCAAACTTGCAGAAGACTCGCACATTGGCAGAGCTAGTTATATAAGACACAACAACAGTGATATCGTCAAGCTTGCCACCATAATAGTGAAACTCAGCATCTTGAGCAGCATTAGGAAATGGTGTCTGACTGTTTACCGGTCCTTATCCACCGCTCGTTCACGAGCCCAAGATGCTATCTGCTTATCCATTCAGAAGTTTGAAAAACCCATTAAAGTTTAAGCTCATTGTGATTGTCTCTTAAAATTGGGTTTTGTTTTGGCCCATTTAATGAAACCAAAAGTGGGCCTTTCCAATATGTTATCAGAAGGGAAAAGAACAAAGAAGAAAACCATGAAACACTGTCTAAACAGATTTAGTGTTTTGACATCAACTAGACATTTCCAATCCTTCTACTGATTTTGAAAGTTTTTATAACATCTTGTCTTGTCTATTCAGGTCAAGGAAAACAAGATAAACGTCTTATATGATTGGCTTTAAATCTGAATTATCACTGCAATTGTCTGCCAACAATCCTCAGAATGACGTGACTTATTACCAACTAATCAAACTACTAGATGCATAGAACCAGACACAGATATGGTACAAAAAGGAAAACCCAACACGGATTTACAGACTAGAAATTTATTAACAGATTGGAAGATCAGGAGGTGGAGGTGGTAAAGTTTGCATTTGGCCTTTTCCATTCTTCACTAGAAAAGCCACAGACAGTCCCAATATAGTGTGCACATCCAGATATCCCCATGTAGGATGGGTTCACAAGGTATCATCGACCTTTTGAAAGATGACTTTCGAGCTAATTTGTTTACTTCCATTTCGGCTGGTGCATTTGACATTGTGAAACTGAGAATTGCATAAGATGTTTTATTCAAGAAATTAGGAACATTTTTTGCTCGCATGTGAGGGGCCATGGCCGCGAATTTTTTTTCCAATGGGCTGATCTGCTTTAATCAGAAGTGAGACTGAAGGCTTTTGTGTACGCCGCATCCGTTTCTACAACAGTCATGGTATGGTTAGCCACCCTGAAAAAGTGTTCCATGTGAAGAGCTGCATTAATGATTCTGAGAAGATACTTCTAACTTCTTCCCCAACATTAATAGTGTATAAATCTGCACAAAATTAAATGAAAGGAACCCCGACATCAATATTTTAACAGCAATGAAATTAAGATATACTTGTTTGTTCAGTGAATTTAAAGTTGGTGTACCGTCTCCAAAGCAGTTATGGAGGGGACCAGGATGACCATTCAAAATATAGGCATCTAAGCCTTGGGAACCTCCTGATTCTTTCACATGTCTTTTCAAATCCTGGATGTCTCGAAGCTAATACTCTCCTGTCGAAACAACAACCCAAAAAAAGCATGGAAAATTTCTGATACATATTGATAAACCCTTGTAGACTAAAGGAAGCTTGGTAAATAAGAAACGAGCAAAGAAGTAGAAGTTAAATACCTAGTACAATCACATGCTCTTCAAGGGAAGGCTCAAACGTGTAGCTAACACCTTGCCTGGGGTAGGTAATGAGAGGACCATGGACTGTTGCTCTTATCTTAGCCATGATCTGTGAGCATGCCAGAAGAGTGTGCCTCACCGGTTGAGCAAGGTAAAGCAGCAAGTTAGACTTTGGTGAACTCCATGCCTTTGATCAGAAACCAAATCAACCGATATTACTGATACGCTTAGTAGCAATATGGTGTGCAAGAAGAAAAAATGAAGGAAATTTACTAATTTTCTTACCAGTGGATTGAAATGTTGTATGGAGTAAGATTGGTGCCTTGACAACCACTCTATCGTCTTCCTGAACATAAATCGTAGGTCCAGGATACATCTCATTTACAGTGACAAGTGACAACAGTTGATGTCTTGTACAGTTGTGTACTTGAGGCTGTTTGAACTTGTTAATTCACAGAGATATATGTTTAGTCCAATCTGTAGGACAATTCAAAACTCAAAAAAATGTTGAAATTGAAGATTATGAGTGACACTAAACAAAAAATTTGTCCAGAAAGACTGCCATTGCTACTGACATCTGATTACTGATATATAATTTTCTTTAAATCTTTAAATCTCTGGGACCGGGGCCCTGCTTAATGGATCAAGTTGACATTAATACTGTCTTGCAACTGCACAAGGGGCAAGCATCAATGCCTCATTATCCACAAGGACTTGGCTTTTGCCCCTGTTAATGTTCAATATCAAGCTATTAACACAGGAATGCATTAAGCATCCCCTTTCTTGTAACACTCCCTTTAGGCCATGCTTCAAGAACACCTCCATTAATGGAGAAGATAAGGAGAGACAACAAAAAACCTGCAGCATCTTTTTGGACGTGTCCCTGCACAAAAAAAGCCTGGGGACCAATTTATGTGAACACCATGGTCACTAAAATCCATGTTTGGAGCAGCAGAGAAAAACGAATGGCAACATTCTTGATAGTAGGAGACAAGTCGTTTTGTATATCCTAGACTTTTTTCAGTGCTTTGGCACTTGAATGGAAAGCTGATGAGTTAAACCTAATCAAGTGTCTGTTCTAAAACCTGACAGATGCTTGTGATAAAGTTTTCATATTCAAATGAATTTGTAAATGCAGAGAAAAAGACATTGCTGATTGTATCAATCTTATCCTGCCCTTCAATCAGAAGCAGTACAAGAACGTGGGGTTCATTGTTTTGGAGATTGAATATTATACATCTTCAACCAACATATATTTAAAAGAAAGTGCAACACAATTTGATAATTTCTTAAATATGGCGTGTGTTATACTTTGTCTAATCATCAAAGCTCACAGATTATTATATTACTTGTACTTAACTACTACTAAGATTAAATTATTAACAATTCATCAAATTGCAGTGAATCAAACAATGGAAACAAACGTGCAGAAGAAATCAAAGACAAAATCAGATTTGGACTTTGGAAAATGAAATCAAGGGGCCATGCCTTTCTCGTCAACCGACCACTTGGCATTTAAAAGTCCTGGCTGGAAAGGATCATTGAGATGACATTTTCATGGGGTCAGGACTTTAGATGACTTGAGAAATCAAGGAGGGGACCCCAATAATATCTTCATTTAATTTTCCTATCTCCATTTTTGTGCATGAAAATTACTCTACATTGCAGAGTTATTGTTCTCTTTTTTTGTGGTCCAATGGATTCTGCAGTCATCATTGACTCATTCTCTCTCACTAATGCATTGATAATTCGATTTTAATTGAATTAATTCATCAAATTAATTTAATTTAATTAATGCATAGATTATCAAATTAATTTAAGCTAATTAATAAAAATGATTGATTTTCGATTAATTTAATTTGAAAATCGAATTAATAGAAATTTTAATTGAAATATATATATATTCCAAATGTAAAATGAAAAATACCTAAAATTGATCATTTTATTTTATAAATTGTTAAAATTTTTAACATAATATTTTGATATTTGAATATTTTATTGCATTTTTTAAAATATGAGAAATTATGAGTTTAAAATATAATTTAAATTAAACGTATTTATTATTTAGTTAATAAAAAAAATTAACTAAATTAATTGAATTAAATTCAGTTGATTAATAAATTCAATTCTGTTAACAAAAATAAATTAATACAATTCAATTAATTTGATTTTAGATAATTCGATTCGATTTTAAATAATTCGATTTGAAATTAATTAAACTGATGATATATCTATGATTAATGAAAATAAATTAATATAATTCAATTAATTCGATTTTAGATAATTTGATTTGATTTTGAAAAATTCGATTTGAAATTAATCATACAGACAATATATCAACCCTTACTGCATTACGTTCAACAAGAAACTCAGGCAGAATTTGAGTTCATTCCCACAATCCCATTTCCAAAGTTTCCCTTTCTTCCATTGATGGAATTGTGAGACAGTTTTACTAGAAGTGTCCAGGCACAGTTTTGTAAGCTTAGAAAGAATGAAAAACAAAATAAACAAAACAAATTTAAATTAATTGAAAATATAAATAACAGAATGGTTTGGTTCAAACAAAGTGGAACCTTAATCCAAGCCAATTGATCAGAATCAACCAAATTCCTTCCATTTTCAGCAATTTGCCAGTCCAGGTTGGTATTCCACTTTACTGCTAATTTTCCACTACATATCCGTCTATGCCTGCGGCTACAAATCTAAATAGCCAAAATACATCCCCACCTGCTGTTTTCCTATGTTTCCAAGATTGAAAAACCTGACACAAAGAACGTCAGAATGCCTCCACTAACCAAATCTCTTGACAGAGATGTTACTGTTCGTTTTTTTTTTCAGATAGAGCAACCTTACACATCCAATGTCCTAATACATCTGATATTTGAGTTTACCTTATTCTACAAAGGCTATACTGCCACAACAAAGTCATTTTCGCCATTGTCAAGTGGAAGGCAGCAGAACAAATTATATATAACCATCGTTTTCTTCTGCAACCCCAAATAGTTCTATACCAGATGGTGCTGTACAAGGCATATTTTCCCCAAAGTCAAATGGAGAAGACTAGTTCTTATTTCTCCCAAGTCATGAGCTCCTTCCAATGTCCTTGCTGGTAAAATCTCCACCTCCAAAAGATGTTGCTGCTGCAGCAAAATCAAGTCCACCTCCAATGGAGGTCATTAGAGCTGACAGGCCACCATTGGGGCTGCCACCAGCAGCCACTCCCAACCCAAGAAAATCGAGAGTAGCTTGCTTAGGACCAAATACAGGAGTTCCCATCATCAATTCCTTTAATCCTGAACTTCCATCACAAGGAAGCCCAAGTCCAAGTCCTACTGCAACAGAGGCATTGTCAGGCTCAACTTGTCTCTGACCCCATTGCAAATTATGTTGCTGTGCAGAAGATGAAGATGATGATACTAAACCCAAACCACGAAGCAAGGATGCATTAGTTGCTGCTGCTCCCATCTGTGCAGCTTTCTGCAATAGTGCTGTGGCAGACATAGTAGGTTGTGGCGGTGGTGCATACTGCCTGCGCTCTTGCCCTGCAGTTCCAAATATTGATGAGCCATGGCTGGTTGAAAGGCATAGAGAAATTGGTTCGGTAGAAGTAGATGGAGCAAGGCCAGCTGAACAATCTGGTCCACCCATAGCTCGAATTAAGTCGGTGAAAGCTGGAGATTGTGGAGGTTGTAAGCTCGCAGATGCAGTTGAGGATGCGAATAAGCTAGCAAATACACTGCTGCTGCTGTTACCATTGCTAACTGAGCTGGTGCTACTGCTACAATTTCCATTTACACCAACTGGTGCCGGAGCTGGAGCTTCTTCCACAATAGGAGTGGGATTTTCAGGCAATTCTATAACAAGAAGCGATACAGAAGGCAGATAGAAAATTAGGGGACCTGACTTAAAAGTCTAAAACATAGAGGCATGGAAAGTTAAATGACTTATCTTTATCAAAGAACTTTGGAGCAAAAAGCAGAATCAATAATGGTTTCCTTTCTCTAAATCCACTTCTCTTTTCTTTTAGCTTTTGAATCACTTCGGTCATTTATCAAGATTGCACAAATTGAATCTCACAGTTTAGAAAATGGGTTTATTTTCCTTCTATCCTTCCCCTCCTAAATCTCAGTCTCACCAGCCCAGTTTCTAAAACCTCCAGTAAACAACAAAGACCAGTAACAGACAAAAAAACTACTATGCTACAAGATTCATCCAGAGACATAATAACAACAAAAAACTTTGTCTTCGTTTTATTTAAACAAAATCAGAACGGACAACATTTAAACTACAAGATCGAAAATTTCCAAATTTGGTAATATATAAAACTTACCAGAACTTTGAATTGGCAAAACTGAAGAAGATACAACACTAGTTGACTGAGGCAGAGCTGGTGCAGCTGGAGTTGGAGTTGGAGCTGGAGCTGGAGCTTGCACTGGTGGTGGTGATGGTGCCGATGCCGTCAAAGGTGGTGGTGATGAATCCACAGCCTGAACTTTCAGGTCGGAGTCCGAATTGGCATTCGCCACAGCCTGATTCTGATTCTGAGGCTGAGGTTGTGTTTGAGCTCTAGCACTCTCCTCTGCTAACGCATCACAGAAAGCCCTATGGTTAATAAAACTATCCCTCCTGCAAAAAACAAAATTAACAATCAATCCCACAAAAGATCCAAAATTTTCCAATACAAATCGAATATGTAGATTGTTTTGAATACCTGGAAAACAGTGTTCCACAATCACATTTGTACTCTCGAGTACCACAAATCTTAGAGTGAGCTTTCCAATCAGATTGAACAGCGTATTTTTTGGAACATTTGTCGCATTTCCACTTTTTTTCTCCATGTTTTCTACAGAAATGTTTCTTAATTCCCGTAAGATCGCCTAAAGCTCTCGATGGATCGTGATGGACGCATGTGGACTCAGGACAAACATAAACTCTCTTCTTCACTTCCTTACTCGTTCTCTGCCTCAGCTTCCATGGTAAATTATGGCCTCGTCTATGAAGCTGAAGATTTTGGTCCCTTTGAAACCCTTTATTGCAAATTTCACAAATAAATCGGTTCGTGGCTAGAAGAGTCTTCGGAGATAAAGCAATCACCTCTGCATCTGGATCTGCAGCAACCCCAAAAAAAATTGTAATTGATAACAAAATAAGAAACCAAAAATAGAAAATAGGACAAAGCTTGGCAGTTTATTGACTATTGGATAGTTACTTTACTGTACCTGGCATTCCAGGAAGGTTACGCTTCTTCTTGACGGTGGATTTCGGAGGCGGGTTTTCGTTACCGGTGGAAGAGACGCTAGCTTCACCGGAAGCAGCGGAGGAATTATCCAAGTCAGCCGGCATGACTCTAAAAACTCTTTGAATCAAACTACTAGACAAAAAAAAAGTGAAAACTCTAGAGCATTTATTTCTGCTTCTTCTTCAAGGGCTTTGTTTTAAGGTCTTTTCTCTTTTATCTACCAGTCAATCTTCTTTTCTTTTCTTTCTTTTTGCCCTTTAGGCCACTTACCAGCTCTCTTCTAAGTTTCTGACCAAAATTCACATTACCCAAAGAAGCAAAATGATTAAACCCAAACACTAAAAACCAGCTCTTTCAACTCTAAAGCTTTAAAAGTTCAATCCCCAAAAAAATAATCAAAACCCAGAAAGCAAATCCAATCAATAACCCCAGCAGCTGAAAGATCCAACGGTCAAAGCTGAATCAAAGAACATACCAATCTCAAACTACACCAAATATCTTAATAAAACAGAGAAAGAGGATCAGATATGGATAACTTCAGGTGAAAGTTTTTAGAGAAAAGAAACAGAAATAAAAGAGAGAGAGAGAAACCTTGCCAAAAGTTCTTTGGTCTAATTATTCTTCCTGGCTTCCTTTCCAGAAGAGATAAAAAAGAACAAATAACGTTAAAGTGGTACTATTTTTCATGTAATAAATATTTAATTTTATATAATTTTATATTTAAATTACATTCATCGTTAATTAATTTTAAATTTATGCTTAATATAATATTAAAGTCAAAATATTTTTTATTTTTTTTAATTTATCACATGATAATTTATTTATTTTAAATTATATATTTAACATGATATTAAAATTAATTTTTTTTATATTACTCTTTTTAAAATTTATCATTATGTTACTTTTTTTAAATTTATTATGTCAATAAATTTTAAATTAAATATTTAATATGATATTTTAAATAAATTTTTTTTGTTATTTTTTTCTAAATCTATCCTTTTCTCTTTCTAAATTTATCTTTCTATTATTATTCTTAAATTTATCACATAATAGTCAATTGATTTTAAATTATATATTTAATATGATAATAGAATCAAAATTTTTTTATTTTTTTTAAATTTATTACGTAATAATTTTTTTTAAAATTTTTACCAATATATGATAAAAATTTATTAAAATAAAAGTATTTTATATTTAATAAATATTTAATATTTTATAATTTTATATTTAAATTAAATCTTTCACTTGTTATTAATTAATTTTAAGATAAATATTTAACAAATAAAATAAAAAATTATTTAAATATTAGTGTTAAGGGTGATTTGATTATGTTAATTTAATTAATACATTGTTTAAGAACAAATAAGAGTTTGGGATTTTCTTTTACCGTTCGCTCGTGGTTTTTGAGCAAGCTGTCGGGGGCCTGCTGTTTTGTCGTGTAGTGAAGTTGTCTGAGTTTCTTTCGGACAAGAGCTGAATGGCTGGTCGCCGGTGTTGCTTTAAATTCATAAAAAGTCAAGCTACTTTTGTCATTGATTGGAACTTTTTACTACTTTAGCCAATTCAATTTTGACACGTGTTTTGGACAACTAGGACAGAATTTGTTTGATTGTTGCTCTTTTTACATTGTTTTTCGTTTTCCTACTTAGAAGAGCACCCTGTCCTGAAATGGCAACAATTTTTTTGATAATTATATGGACATTTTTTCTTTTATTTCATATTTTTTATATTTAATATATTATTCATATGTAAATTTTATATACTTTTATTAAATTAGATGGTATTATTTTATTAATAAAATGAATAAAATGATAAAATGGGTTAATGAATAAACTTTTTTAAAATTTATTTTTTTATGTATTTATTTAATAATTAATATTTATTTATTAATAAAATAAATTTATATTCGATGATAATATATAAACTTTATATATTAATAATACATAAAATATAAATTCGTTTTTTTTTTTCCCTTTTAAGATGGATAAAGGAGAATATATGTGAGGAATTGATTAATATTCATCTTTCTCCTTTTAATTTTTTTCTTCAAGAATTATTTTCAAATCTAGAAAGGATAAAAATAAGGCCTTACACTTCAAATAAGATTGTGGTCAAATAAAATTACATATTGAAAAAAGAAAAAATGATAAAAATTTTATTATAATGACTTGTATTTTATAATGAGGTTTAAAACTTTTTTATTCAAAGGTAAACTTTTATAAAATAGAAAATATAATAAATATAAATAATGACTAAATCAATTTTTATAATCACTTAATCAATATCTAAATCAATATTTAATATTCTCTAAATCAAAATTAAATCAATCTAAAATATTATTAGAATATTATTATCAATTTAAAATATTATCAGAATATTTATTACTAGAATATCATTGACACCCTCTCGTAAATTGAAGATGGGAATGTAGAGACCAATTTGAGTTTGGAAACTTGGACAATAAATTGACCAGGTGGATGTGATTTGGTGAATATATCTATTTTTTATCAACACTAGTAACAGAAACAAGTTAAAGAGTTTGAGCAAGTAGATTGTGACGAATGAAGTGACAGTCAATTTCAATATATTTAGTATGCTAATGAAAAACATTATTGTAAATTATTTGAATGGCACTTTGATTGTCACAAAATATAGAAGTATTAGAGTGATGGGAAATACTCATATCTTGAAGTAGCCATTGTAATCATAAAAGTTATAATGTGACATCTGTAAGAGCTCGATACTCAACTTCAGTGCTAGAGCGAGACACCATAGTTTATTTTTTACTTTGTCAAAAAATAAGAGATGAACCAAGAAAGAAATAATAGCACATGATAGAATGATGATCAATAAGATATCCTACCCAATCAGCATCACAACAACAATGCAAATCCAAAAAGAAACTAGAGACAAAATGCAAACCATGGAACATAATACCCTTAACATATCGTAGGATCTGGAGGACAATGACAAAATGAATAGTCGAGGAATAGATAGAAATTGACTAATCAGGTGAACAACATAGGCAATATTTGGACGAGTAACTATTTAGTAATACCAGACTACCCACCAGAGTTTAATACAAAGAATAGTCTGAAAGTAGTGTACCATCAGAAGAAGAAAGCTTCAAATTCTGTTCAAGTGGTGATAATGCAATCTTACTATCAGTTAAACCTGCTCAAAAAATAAGATTAGAAGCATACTTTGTTTAAGACAATTATAAACCAGTAGAATCATTAATGACTTTTAAGACCCAAAAATAACTCAAAGGATCAAGGTCTATCATCTCATATTTAGAATGAAAAAAAGTTTTCAGATCTTGAATACCATTTATGTCATTACCCGTAATGATCATGTTTTTCACATAAAGTAAGAGAAGAGTAATACCATTTTTAGTAGTTTGAGTAAAAAAGGCAAAATCATGTTTACTAGATATAAAATCAAGTTGAAAAACAGTAGTACTAAACTTCGAGAACTAAGCTATAAGGGCTTGCTTAAAACCATATAAAGCACATCGAAAATGATAGACCATGTTAGAAAGTACGGATGAACCAGGAAATGGTTTCATATAGACTTTATCGACGAAATCACCATTTAATAAGGCATTTTTAATGTCCATTTGAAAGGTTGGTCACTTTCTAACTATAGCATCAGCTAATAATGAATGAACAAATGTGAAACGTGCAACTAGGGCACAAGTCTCTTCATAGCTAATGCCATATTCTTATGTAATCTTCAAGCAACAAGACAAATTTTGTAATGTTCCACTAACCCATCAGATCTAGTATTGATCTTGTAGACCTACTTACAATCAATCGTTGACTTATTAAAAGATCGTTCAACAATATTCTAAGTATGAGTTTTCTCAAGAGCTTGAAGCTCCTCTACCATTGGTTGCTACCATATAGGATTAGAGACAACTTCACAAAAATTGAAAGGTTCATGTAACATGACTAAAGCATAATAACAATGAAAATCATGAAGTTGAGTATTGGATTCCCTTACTCGGGTAAAATGATGAAATGGAAGCGATATGTATGGGGAAATGACAATTGTATTAATAAAAGCATCAGTTAGATCAGACATAGTAGGAGTAGAACAAATTGATTATTCCAAAGTGATTCACCTTCGAAATGAATCATAAAATAGCTTTGATACTATGAAAAAGAGAAAATAATAAAAACTTTATTATAATGATTTGTGTTTTACAATAAGGCTTAAAGCTTATTTATACAAAGGTAAACTATTACAAAAATAAAAAATACAATAACTATAAATAATGACTAATTCTATAATCACCTAATCAATATATAATATTCTCTAAATTAATATCAAATCAATCTAAAATATTACTGAAATATTATTAAAATAATATCATCAATCTAAAATATTACTATAATATTATTGACACACATCAACAGTCTTATAATTTGTTAGAAGAATGTTAAATTTTAAATAATAATAACAATTTAATTTTTAATAATTTTAAATATAAAAAATAAATAATGTTGATAATAATGTTAAATTTCTTCCACTAATGAGTACATCACGTTATCGGTATTTATAATTACATATCAAGAATATTAATCTTAATTTTTTTTTTTTGGTTATTTATACTATTCACATATATTATATATGTGTGTATGTGCGAGAATGATTCTTTTACAAAATACGTTTCAATTTCAAAATCAAAACTTTTGATAAGTTTATACAAGTAAAAAAGGTATTGTTTTATCAAGTAGTAGTATCTTTTTTACATTTGATTCTTGTTTTAGTTTAAAGATAATGACTATGAAG
Organism: Durio zibethinus; assembly: GCF_002303985.1. The sequence goes on from NW_019167860.1 coordinate 21,645,610, forward strand.
TTTTGAGTTTCAACTTTC